>CM051024.1:5110000-5697500 GCA_027627225.1 Congeria kusceri
ATTGGCCTCGTTGACGCGAAACAGTCTTCACTATTCATTAAATCTAGATCAAACTTGCAAGGTTTGTGCAAGACCATAAAATCTCGGCTAAAGAAGATAATGAGTTATTGAACATCTTCATGAAAAATTGCAAAATGGACTTGATGCAACGCAAAGACTTTATTTTTCATCTTATCTTAACCCAAACTGCACATCGTTTGTATGACCGTAAGCTCACAGAACAAACCAAAATATTGCCAAGATTGGGTCCAAAACACAATAGTTATTGCTCTTTAATAACAGAAGTAGGCTGAAGATGCTTGTGTATTGATTGAACCTGTCATTTGCCAGGTCAACAACGGAAGTAGGCTGGACATGCATCTGTATTGCGCCTGTTGTTTGCCAGGTCAGTAATAGACCGGGCAGGATCTGTTTGCGTCTGTCGATTGCCAGGTCAACAACAGATGTAATCTGGCTGACGCGGGTCAATTTGCATGTGATAACATTTAGATTCAGAATTAATCTCTGTCATTTCAAGTACTCAGGTGAGTGCTTTAGGCCCTCACGACCTTCTTGTTGCATATTTGTGCTAGTCATTTGGCGAATTGTGAGCGATTATTATTTCTCTCTGTGCTATGTTTGTTGGAATGCTATGGCAAATTTCATGAACATTATATTCATAATATGTATTTAAATGAAATATAGAATTCATTGCTGATAAAAAAAATTGATATTTCCATAGTTGGATCAGTGAAAATGTATTTATTAATTTTCCAAAAAGCGTTAGATAAAAAGAATTCAATTCTTGATTTCGGTAAATGATGGAGTTTTTTTTCACTCGTGGATACTCGCGCAATTTTTTATAACCACTCATAAACTCAGATTTGCCGAAATCAACAAATATTTCCTAATAATTTTATTTCAGGAAATAATCAATTTGAAATACACATTCCAAATAAGCGACCGTTCTTTAACGGTAAGTATTGCTTTTTTTTCCCAACTTATGATCTTCGGGTTTTTGTATGTCTTTTTAATGACACTGTACAATAATGCAACCAGTAATTATAACACACGAGACATAGGAATTCATCCAGCGAAATTAACTACATGCTTAGACATCCTAATTTGAACCTGCTACTTGATAGGCATGCCATATGGTATAAGCGATTATCTGTTTCATCTGAGTACCACTGTTTAATGTGCTGTCAAATATATAGCGATTTACGTAGAACATATTACATCAGGTCATCATGGACAAATATAAATATATACATATTTTCAGGTGTCAAGTACAAATGGTTAAACACTCCAAAATGTTGCAAAATATTTGACAGAAGCTTTTAAATTAAGATTTGAGAAAGTCAGTCTTTTAGCTGCTTCATAAATAAACATGTTTGATAAAATCAACAACAGATGTAATCTGGCTGACGCGGGTCAATTTGCATGTGATAACATTTAGATTCAGAATTAATCTCTGTCATTTCAAGTACTCAGGTGAGTGCTTTAGGCCCTCACGACCTTCTTGTTGCATATTTGTGCTAGTCATTTGGCGAATTGTGAGCGATTATTATTTCTCTCTGTGCTATGTTTGTTGGAATGCTATGGCAAATTTCATGAACATTATATTCATAATATGTATTTAAATGAAATATAGAATTCATTGCTGATAAAAAAAATTGATATTTCCATAGTTGGATCAGTGAAAATGTATTTATTAATTTTCCAAAAAGCGTTAGATAAAAAGATTTCAATTCTTGATTTCGGTAAATGATGGAGTTTTTTTTCACTCGTGGATACTCGCGCAATTTTTTATAACCACTCATAAACTCAGATTTGCCGAAATCAACAAATATTTCCTAATAATTTTATTTCAGGAAATAATCAATTTGAATTACACATTCCAAATAAGCGACCGTTCTTTAACGGTAAGTATTGCTTTTTTTTTCCCCAACTTATGATCTTCGGGTTTTTGTATGTCTTTTTAATGACACTGTACAATAATGCAACCAGTAATTATAACACACGAGACATAGGAATTCATCCAGCGAAATTAACTACATGCTTAGACATCCTAATTTGAACTGCTACTTGATAGGCATGCCATATGGTATAAGCGATTATCTGTTTCATCTGAGTACCACTGTTTAATGTGCTGTCAAATATATAGCGATTTACGTAGAACATATTACATCAGGTCATCATGGACAAATATAAATATATACATATTTTCAGGTGTCAAGTACAAATGGTTAAACACTCCAAAATGTTGCAAAATATTTGACAGAAGCTTTTAAATTAAGATTTGAGAAAGTCAGTCTTTTAGCTGCTTCATAAATAAACATGTTTGATAAGAATGTTGTTATATTATACAATTACACCGTCAATCCGCATGTTTCTGTGATTTCCATACGTTACATTGTATGTATACGGTTCTATGTTTGATTTCTTGTCTTGGCCATATTGCTTCTATGTTTATATGTAAATGGCCAAAGGCAATATGCGGAATTGCCAATACAATTTAAACTTAAAACATAACTTAACTGCAATCTTTAACTTGAAACGATCAAGTACTGGAGTATCGGGTTTCTTTTCGGTACACTGACAATAATAACCGTTGCTTTCAAACATACACTGAAATTCGTCATAGTCTGTTGCAAAGTTTATATTCGCTGGCGTAAAATATAAAATGTAATGAATTATTTCGCTTTGCGCAAATAGTAATACGTTTGTTACATTAAACTTGAATGATATTGCATTACTAAGAACTGATTTGAAGAAATTTTATTTAGTATGTCGTTTATTCTGATAATACCGGCACTGTTTTACTTAAGGAATATATGTTTTATCGTTATTATTCCCCATCTCTTTAGATTTATGTAATTTTGATATAAAGATGTAAATACACACATGTGTTGTGGCTTTTATTTCAGAAATACAACTATACTACTTACAGCAACATATAACACATTGGTTTATTCATGGTATGTGAAGTTTTAACAGTCCAAGTTTGCAATTCGTATATATAGAGAATAACAGGTTTCTGCCCGGTCTTGTGTAATATATCAGGTGAGGCTTAGAATAATATAACGGCGAGGCTTGCCGAGCCGTTATTTTATTCGTGACGAACCTTATATATAACACAAGACCAGGCAGTAACCTGTTTTTCTTTTTATCATACCACGTTTTTCTTAAAATTACACCATACGAGCTGATTTTTTTTCATATTTAAAAACTAAGAGCCGTACTGATTTAACTGAGCCGGCTTTTACACTTTCACGTACACGTAGTTATGGATTTCTACAAGTGGACTGGACAATACCTTATTATTAACATTTCGTAACGATGAATAAGCTGTTTTCACCACGAATACATAAATTACTCACACGTCTATTAATAATATATTGGAAACGCAAACTGAAATGGATTGCAACGGTCAATTTCATCGGAGAACACGCATCGACGAATTGTTTTGAGACGCCATTTTCATGATTTAGGAGTTGTGTATTGAAATTGACATTTTGAAGATCGTTTCAATAACGACTATAGCGTGTTCCAATTTTAGGTCAAAACATGTTTGAGACGCAACATAAACTGATTCTGTGTAGTGACTTTTAGTTCATTTATTTAAAATGTATTGACATATCTGTGTATGGATGATTTATTGTTCCATTGATGACGTCATACCACTACCAGAGTGCGGGTTTATGTGAATATTTAAAAAATAACGTTTTGTGATTTATGACGATTAAAAATAATAAACTATATACCTTCTTGGTATCAAATTGTATGTTTTGGTAAATCTGATTCATTTTGACTGAGAATGTTGACTTTAGAAGTGGATTCGAGTAATATTACGTACCTCCAAACATTGACCGATATAAACGCTACTGACCTGATATAAAAAATATATATCAGGCACCTTTGTATCAGGCCGATATCAGCATAGTGGTATGATACAGTGCTATATTGGTAGTGGTATATAAGCTGCACCAACTCTATTATAAACTCTAATTAAAAACAAGATATTTAAACATATTAACATACACACTGGTTGGTTTTGCGTTCATACATTTATTCGATCAGTTACCTGACGATTATACAAGAATGCATGCAAGGTGTTGTACACATTTGTTTAAGTTACTTTATTACCTTGATTAAGCAGTCATTCTTATAGTTTTTATATGTTGAATATAACTGCTGTGTGTGTGTTACATTGTGCAATTTCATATTGTTCGGACTGAACATGCTTTGAAGATTTCTACCACAGTAACTCGCGAGTAGTTGCATGCACTTAGTGGATAGTGTTCTTCAATGTCTTCGATCGAAGGCTCTTGATACATGTGTGTATGGTTCTACTTTGATATGAAAATGATTTCACGCTGTTTTGATTTTAGAAATATTTGATCAGCCAGTACAGACGTTGGACCAACAGATGCTCATATTATCAGGTTTGTTGTGTTTTCATTTCGGTTCATAATGGTTATTAGTCAAGACTTAAGCAGCATTAATAAAAACAATACAAATTAATAAGATACACATGGATATTTGAATAGGCTAAATACGTATCGTTCTTTATGACTAACGATTCAGTCAAGTTCAACTCACATAGTTCAAGAGTAAAACAAGAATACATTAGGCGACGTATACCTTCGCTTAGGTAACTCACTTCCCCAATGCGTTAATTGTTTGCGAACTCAACAGTTATTATTGAAGAACCCTTTAAAAAACGGTGACCCGGATCATTCCCACAAGATAACCATTTTCCTACCCTCTCAGAAACTTCCTTGCAATCCTAATACTAACGGGTGCGTTTAGTTATTACTAGTTTACTGTTTATTTTGGTCTCATCAATGTACATACAAATACAATAATGATATACGAAACCATGTACATAGCCACTCGTAACATAGTTATAAGAGACCATTTAAAACATTGACTATACATACAGCTAAAAAGTAAAATAATAGCATATACCTAAGACTGATTTCCATACGTAATTGATAAGTATACAAAAGATAAAACTAGTTTACTTTTAAGATAAAGTGTTATAAAATACAGAATTTAGTTATCTAGATAATTTACAAGATCTACGTTGTAAAATATAATAACCGGTTCTGGCAGATTCCCTAATCAGCAACAGGCTGGAAAACAGTCCTACACATTGGTTCTTGTTTGGTTAAAGGACTAAAATAAGAATTAACAGTGTTTGCCTTTGTAATAAAATACAATGTTATGACTTTGGCATGTTTTTATAAATAACGACAGAATACACACACGTATCGTGAAATATCTTGTCACGTATTCGAAATGCATACCGTCTGGTACTACGTTTAAAAATGTAACTGAAGACAATGTAATTTACGGAAGTCCCTTGGGTAAATTATCCAAACATTTCATTTATTTTATCGTGTAGTATTTTATTTATGGAACTGTTGTAATGGACTGACGTAATAATTATGTTGAACATGTATTAATTTTACATTGTTTATCATATCACAATTTTAGACATATGTTATATTTTATCTGATATTGTAAAGTAAAGCCATAACATCTGAGCCAATATATACTTTGTTGACAAATAACATTGCTTGGGAATAAATAAATAAATGAGGTGTGTCGTGGCAAAACCGGACTTAATGCATGTGCGTAAAGTGTCGTCCCGGATCATCCGCACAGGCTAATCCGGGACGACACTTTCAGCTACCAGTGGATTAATGTTTAGAAGAGACGTCCTTGAAACAGAAAATATCATAAAAGCGGACAGTGTCGTCCCGGATCAGCCTGTGTGGACTGAATAGGGTAATCCGGGACAACACTTCATCGGAGAACACGCATCGACTAACATCCACGCACTTGCATTAAGCTCGGTTTACCCACGGCACGCAACAAATTTACTTGCTAGCACATAAACACAATACCTTTAAAATGCAATGTTTATATATGTTTATTCCAGTGAAACGTTTAATGATAAAGTTAGAGACAATCGGATTTACACGGGAAATGATAACACAGTCACTGACAGCTGTGAGTCATTTGATGATCCGTTCGTTGAATATTTTCCCGGAGAACATACGAATGTTTGTGCATTTACCGATACTGGAAGGTATGTATTTGTTTAACTTGGAACATGACGAGGAATGTCGTAGGCCGGAAGAAGAATGGGAGGGCAGTGAGAAGAACAATAATACACATATTGACTCATTGTAACAGTGTATGAGGTCTGTTATGACGTTTGAAATGAAAACAATTCGAATCAATCGAATATATATGGGGCGTGTCGTGGGAAATCCGGACATAATGCATCTGCTAAAAGTGTCGTCCTGGATCAGCTTGTAAAGTCAGCATAGGCTAATCCAGGAGGACACTTTCCGCTTGTATGGTATTTTCTGTTTGAAGGAAGTTTCTTCGAAACATAAATCAACTTTAGGCGGAGAGAGCCGTCCTGGAATCCGAGACGACAATTTATGCACATGCATTAAGCCCACGACACGCCTCAAATATTCATAAATTCAATAGATTCAGCACACACCATGTCAGGCAACTTCGTAACATAGAACTAATACCATGTTACGTTAGTGTAAATGTTACTTGTCTGTGACTGTTCGGTATCGGACCCGAGATATCCATTGCTCACTAGACGATTCTTTATATCTTGTAACACTTTTAAATGTGTTCATAGTTGTACTTGTATGTTGTGACTCTCAATATTTGATCTTAGCTATTTCACACAACTTGCACGTACCAAATACATGTACACACGGTATTGTATTTATGTAGTTTTACATACTGTTAATTCCAACTAGCTACATGAACTGTGTTATTTATTTAATTTTGCTTTTTTATTATCTCCATCAATATTTGTATGCCTTTAGTGTTAGGTATCTATTATTTTGGCTAATGGATCCTTTTTCAAATGATCAATAGAGTACGTGTGTGTAATATGATGAGTGTATGTTGTGAATTGTATAAATGACTTTTGAATAAAATTTAAATCTCTTAAAGAAACAAATTAAGAAACTAACATGATTTAATCATTTCCTTAATTAGGATTTGGTTAGCCCACCAAGTTAAGTTAGTGTAATAACAGCTTTTTGAATAATTTTCCGACGGATAAGTAGAGTTGTGAAAACAGAAGAAAGAGATGTGTATTTCACATTTACATCGTATGTATATTTTACTTTTTTTTTCTGCATTATGCATTTTAAAATTTGATAACAACATTATATTTTGTTTTGTATTTTAAAAACAATCCGATATCTGTTTTTTTTTTCATTTAAAACAATATTGTGTATGTTTTACCATTTCCTGCGTCATTTCTAGTAACACATAGAAGCGTAGATCTACGATTGACACTTACGAGACATGTATAATGTCACTTTCTGTGTATTTTTCGTATTGTATTTTTGTGAAATATAGTGCAACGCTTCGCAGGTTCATAATTGTGATTTTAAGATCGCCTAATAGTTAGTAACATATATATATAATTATCTATGTTTTTGGTATGAAACGTGGAACTGACTTTTGTCTTGGAAAGTTTCCTAAGCAAAATTGCATTAATCTAAAATTTATAAATTGAAGCTTAAGCATAATTATAGATATAGGAATATAGGAAACACTAGAAAAATAACCAGGAGATAAATACGTATTACCACCCGCTGGTCCTTTATTTGAGGCAAATGACCAATTGCTTATACAATACAGGACAATAAATACAACACAACACAAAACATAAATATGATTAAAACTGGGGTCACCGCATTGGAACGGTCAATGCAAAGCATAGGGGCTTTAAACCGGTTTAAAGGTGTGCCAAACCTCACACTTAGCCCAGAATTAATCACAATACGAGCACAATTATAGAACTTTAACTCGTACTTTAATTTATTTATCCATCAACATGTTAGTTTTTGTCTGCATATACATGTATTTACATTGTGTTAATCATACTCATATTAGTTCATGTTTCCATACTTTTTACACCATGTTTGTGTAAAAGGCTATAAGTGTGCACTGTACTATTTAAATTCGAATAAGGATTACGGAATGTTATGTTATTACTGTCAGGGCCATACCACAAGATCATTTAGATGATGTGCAATACATTAATGCTTCTTAAAGATATGTCGAAACTACCGTTATCCTAATAAACCATATAAACATTAATGTAGCAAGCTGAACTTGTTTTTCATTATACGGTTTATAAAGTGGCAAAAGAGTTTTCGCATTCTGTGATTCAAATCAATTTATTATATGGGCCGTGTTTATTTGGCCCTTTTCATGTTTACATTTTGACATCAGAATTGTGAGTATTTTGTATAAACATAGTTTACAAAAGTTTAATTTTCCTTGCAAAGGAGAATAGCGCAGTTGGTTACAGCGCTGTCTACTGTCACTTCTTCGTATGGCTCTTAAGTCGTGAGTTCAATACCCGATTGGTGTATTAGTTTTTTCAATTTTTGCTGATTTGTTTTTATCAAATATCTCATTTATGATGTATTATATTTTTTTGTTCTTTATTTAATGTATATGTCTAAGCATAATACATTTCTATTATCTAATATCAATTATAGTGCAATAGGAAACCAATTTTTTGTTGACACTTTAATATTAAACGATTTCACAATACATGTTATGGATTTTCAAAAATAAATTATTCCTCATCGTACCCTTTTACAATACATATTATTTTCATCAAAATGTTTAATTCTTTCATTTTTGGTTAGTATTTTATCATGTCTTTATTGGTATTTTACCATTGTTACAACTGACCTTAGACTAGTCTCAGCTATCACTAAAGGTGATTAATGCCCCCACATACCACTTTGACACACATGAAAGAGGTTTGTAGTTGTGCTGGTTTGATACGGAAATGTTTTGAATGACAAAATGACCTGCATTAGAGGAAAACTGGGCTTGAAATGAAAAAAGAAGAGTACATTATATGCCCTAGACAACTATTTTGACCTTTCACCATTAAGAGTGACCTTGAATTATCAGCTACAGACCTGGTCCTTTCCTGTCTCTTCAGACAAGCTATTTGAAAATCCTTTCATGTTGAACAAACCTTTGCTTCCTACAAAAACTTCATTCTTTTAATTGACCTATAAGTGTTACCTTAGATTTTTTTGTAGGTACAATACACGGCCTGATACAAAAATATATTTCATATATGTGACCTTGACCTTTAAGCTACAGACTTGAGTCTTATGGGCATCATACAATCTCACAATGGCCATAATCTACCAAGTCATTTGAAAATCCCTCCATTTCAGAAAATATTACACTCCTGACAAATGTTTGATTTTTGACCTTGAACTGTGATCTTGACCTCTGACAGACCTGCATGTGTCATGTATGCGACACATCATCAGGTTATGTCGACTAATAATGTGAAGTACAATGTAATTAAATAAAAATCATTCCAGGCATTTAGAAGTTGTGGTGTGGAAACAAAATAAAAATATTTTACCATTAACCTTGAATTGTGACCTTGACTTTTGACAGACCATCATTGGTCACATATGTCACACATTATTTGGTTGAGGAATAATAATGTCAAGTGATATTAAAATCCTTCCTTTTCAAGGTCCGTATACGCGTTTTTGCGTGTTTGTGAGAATACTATAAATGACTTATCATTCAAACTTGGCACGGTGTTAGGGGTCACGGGGACGCACCGTTTGGCACCTTTACCACGTTAACAATTCATACGCGACCTGAAGCGCACCAATGTACGCCTATTGCTGTACTGTATACGTTAAATAGGGCTGCCGTTGACGTCGTTTCGACGTCCATTACGTCACCAGGAAGCTCACCTCGTGCAGGCAGTCTCGGCCCCATGGACCCTAGCAGACTGCCAAGTTTCGTGGCGATAGCTCGTATACTTTCGCCAATAACATGCAAAAAGCGATTCACCACGGGCCTGTAAACGGCAATTTTGGGCAGAAAAGTGCTATGTCCGTATACGCGTTTTTGCATGTTTGTGAGAATACTATTAACCACTTAACATTGAACCTTGGCAAGGTGTTAGGGGTCACGGGGACGCACCGTTTGGCACCTATCCACGTTAAAAATTCATACGCGACCTGAAGCGCACCAATGTACGCCTATTGCTGTTCTGTATACGTTAAATAGGGCTACCGTTGACGTCGTTTTGACGTCAAAAACGTGACCAGGAAGCTCACCTCGTGCAGGCAGTCTCGGCCCCATGGACCCTAACAGACTGCCAAGTTTCGTGGCGAAAGCTCGTATACTTTCGCCAATAACAAGCAAAAGCGATTCTCTACGGGCCTGTATAAGGCAATTTTGGGCCGAAAATTGATATGTACGTATACTCGTTTTTGCGTGTTTGTGAGAATACTATTAACCACTTACCATTGAACCTTGGCACGGTGTTAGCGGTCACGGGGACGCACCGTTTTTGTACCTTTTTGTTTCACTTTGAATACACACTACAGTACGATTCTTTTATGCTATCACATTTGGATACGGATATCCGGATTGTATTCGGATACAGGACATCGCTATACGAAAACCGTTTGTTCAATAGTTGATAGATGCTACATGCGTGTGCTGTATGAGTTTATTCTTCTATTGACTTTACGTTATTCACAGACATCACAATTGATTTGTTTTGGTTATATTGAGCGTAGAATATCAAGTGTAACGTTTGGTGCTTGTACAAATTATATTGGGTATAAATACTTATTAGTATTTAAAATGCAACAAAAAATAAATAATACTAATGCGAAAAAATAGTGTGTCTGTTGTTTCATTTCGTACTTCAATTTGGCTTTCGATATTGACTGATGTTGACTGATGTTGACTGAACGTCAAAATTCAAGTTTTAATGTTAATATACTCATACTTGAATCTAGTCAATCCGTGTGAGGTTGCAGTCAATCCGTGTGAGGTTGCAGTCAATCCGTGTGAGGTTGCAGGTAATCAATCCGTGTGAGGTTGCAGTCAATCGTGTGAGGTTGCAGTCAATCCGTGTGAGGTTGCAGTCAATCCGTGTGAGGTTGCAGGTAATCAATCCGTGTGAGGTTGCAGGTAGTCAATCCGTGTGAGGTTGCAGTCAATCCGTGTGAGGTTGCAGGTAGTCAATCCGTGTGAGGTTACAGTCAATCCGTGTGAGGTTGCAGGCAGTCAATCCGTGTGAGGTTGCAGTCAATCCGTGTGAAGTTGCAGGTAGTCAATCCGTTTGAGGTTGCAGGTAGTCAATCCGTGTGAGGTTGCAGTCAATCCGTGTGAGGTTGCAGGTAGTCAATCCGTATGAGGTTGTAGTCAATCCGTGTGAGGTTGTAGTCAATCCGTGTGAGGTTGCAGTCAATCCGAGTGAGGTTGCAGGTAGTCTATCCGTGTGTGGTTGTAGTCAATCCGTGTGAGGTTGCAGTCAATCCGTGTGAGATTGTAGTCAATCCGTGTGAGGTTGCAGTCAATCCGTGTGAGGTTGCAGGTAGTCAATCCGTGTGAGGTTGCAGGTAGTCAATCCGTGTGAGGTTGTAATCAATCCGTGTGAGGTTGCAGTCAATCCGTGTGAGGTTGCAGTCAATCCGTGTGAGGTTGCAGGTAGTCAATCCGTGTGAGGTTGTAGTCAATCCGTGTGAGGTTGCAGTCAATCCGTGTGAGGTTGCAGGTAGTCAATCCGTGTGAGGTTGCAGTCAATCCGTGTGAGGTTGCAGTCAATCCGTGTGAGGTTGCAGTCAATCCTTGTGAGGTTGCAGTCAATCCGTGTGAGGTTGCAGTAGTCAATCCGTGTGAGGTTGCAGTCAATCCGTGTGAGATTGCAGGTAGTCAATCCGTGTGAGGTTGCAGTCAATCCTTGTGAGGTTGCAGGTATGATTTTATTTGATTCATCCAAAATATATTGACATGAAGTGGAATGATAACTGTGTTTGTTTGTTCGTTTTTTCTCTACAATTTGATATTCAACGTTGACGAAAATACAAAGTAACAATTTATTAAAACTTATGTTCATATTTTTTTATCTGGTCAAACAGTGTGCGGTTGTCCAAATGGTTTATTAAACAAATATATTATATAGTTATACTTTATTCTGCTTCTAACTGTAAATACGCATAATGTTAATTGCGTTAAAATCGGTCAAATAATCAGAAAGGTATATTTGTTAAAAGACTAATACGATACAATTATCCAATTGTTTTGACCTCTCTTAATTATTACCTTTATTCGAGACACTTCTGTGCAACAACACATATTTCACGAGGTTTATAAGGGCCCCGTGGCGCAGTATCTTTTTTTTTAAATAACATACCTATTTATATCCTCCAATCAGCTGGTGTCGTTCGTACCACTTGACCGTCCACTTTACTATGATATTAGATGCGCAAGCCTACATACTGTAAACCTATATTATAATGTTATTAATTAGTTAAATTCATATTGGCCTTTTTATTGGGCTTCAGACAGCCGTATTGCAGCATATTTCGGTTTTAACTGTTAAGAGTATCAAAACTATTGTTTCGATATAAATACAAATTGTATGCAGCATCTTTCAGTTTGAATAGTACAAGTTAGATCTATCATAACTATTGTGAAATAAAATGAATAGTTTACTAAGAAAAATTTCAAATTCGTTACGTTTAGCCTTGCACCAGCCTATTTTCAGCTGAATCCTATCTTGCCATTGTGAAGATGATGTCGGTGAGTTGACAGAACAGACACTCAGCTAATTCGCCGATTCCCTTTCCTTTCTGAGGTGCATCCAATCCAATTTTAATCAAAATATTAATAAATTTCATCATGTGTATATACAAACGCTAAATTGAGCAATACATCAAGGGATGTAAATCTTTCTTTTCGTGGTCGACGTCGTCAGGATCCTGAATCCTGATCGGCTGAATGTCGTATTGGCCGCATTTTCCATATTGGTCGAGTTTTTTCCGTATAGGCCGAGTTTTGAAATTTATTGGCGATGTTTACATTGTATCGAGCGAACAAACTGACCATATTCTCGTTTAATATTATACAGTCAATTAATAAAGGTCCATATTGGACGGTCCGAGAATACAACTCTACGCCTGAATAATTGGTGACGCCTTTTTTAACGAAATAAGACAATTTATCACACGTTTACATTGGACTTGGTTGGATAACAGCCCGTGGTGTAAACATAAGGTTTTGTCAACAGTATCGACCGACCCCGTCCCAGCTTCATTTGGCAGCCTCTGACCTTGCCTTAAAATGTTGACTTCATGGCAACAGAACAGAACAGAACATAACAACTCTTTATTTGTTTCACAGATTACAAAACATAAATATTTTGTAATAACATGTGAGCATATATAAACACAAAAAAGCATACAAAAATACAGAGTGCAATTCTTCATGTGGGAAAGTGGTCACAGTGAGATGCTTCCTTTAATAGCAAACAATAATTTTAATGGAAGAAATTGAGCAGAAAAGAAGTAATTTAACAATACATATCACATCGAGTGTTATATTAAACTATACGCTGACATTACGCATATTTATGTAAGTTTATCATGCAAATTTATTTGAGCTTAATGTAGTTTTATATAATAGGAAGATATACATCTATTTAGAAAGATTAACATCGAGAGTTCAATTTCAAATAATTTCTAAAACCACAAACATCTTATTATGTGTTGTCACAAACACTAACAAACACATGGAATAAAAACAACAACAACAAACAAAATAATTATGCTAATATGCTAACAGAAAATGCTCACACCACACGGTAACTTCAGCACTAGCTCGCAACGTCATTTTTTCACGGTCTAACCACTTTGCCTCTTTAATATTGGCGCTTCATTCATTTATTTAGAACTTCCATATAATAGTATTAGTCTGTGATATCCAGAATTTCTAGTTAGGTCCACCGAAATGCAGATAAAAATGCAAGTGAAAATTCAAAAAGGCTCGCAAAGGTTCGTGCTTTTCATTTTCTAAGCCTCTCATGATAAACTTGATCTTTATTCAACATCACCCAAATATTCACTAGATGTATATTTAAAAAAAAAAAACTTATCATGACGTCGTAAATTAATGGCCGTTTAATGTAATGATTAAGTGATTTAAGCAAATATTTAAGAAATCTAAATGCATTTAGGTACATGCATATTATCTAATAGAGGATGTTTACAATGTTTGCAATAAATGTTTAGATTTTTCCAAACATTCTACAGAATACCCTAATAATTGATGTTCAGTTCAGCCAAGTTTGTCACAGTTTGCACGAGGACAGCCAATGAACGATTATCGCCGGGACAAAGTACCAGAAGTAGGGGTCAGACGTGGTACCGGAGGTGGTTACCTCAAATTTCAAGTGTATTATTATGTTCAGTAAATATATACATGTGATATTAGGTACAAACATGATATCAATATACAACAAAGGAAACACCAGGCTTCGGGTTGTACAATGAAGAAAAAAGAAGTTTTATATACACAGAGAAGATATTTAAAAAAAGCAGTTACAACGTAATAATATTGGTTAAAACTGCTAATACAAAATAATAAGCCGCTGGATGGGTTTTTGAAATATTTCAAAACAATTTCAATGAATTAGCTTAATTTTGACAACGAATGATCGTGTCTTTCGTTTATTAGGTCATTGTATTTGATACAATTGAATAATACAGATAATAATGTGGTATAATAAGTTTACGTTTTATATGAAAGTGTGTACAATGAAACAGAAATGGAATTCGTCTGCTATTTACCCTGAATAGGGAAGAGGCTGTTGCACATTCTGAAATCAACAGTGCGTTGTACAAAATATGGCGATAATAAATCAAAATAGTGTTTACTACGGAGCCCCTAAAGGGACAGGACACGCTTGTTTTTTTTATTTTGTAATAACGAAATGTATACTGATACTATTTCGTAAAAACGTAACTCTATTTCGTAACAACGAAATGTTTTTGCGTATAAATGCAATAGTATTTCGTTTAAACGTAATACTATGTCGTTTAATCGTAAAAATAATTCGTTTAAAGATAATAATTGTTCGTAATTACGAAATTGTTGCGTAAAAACGTAATATTATAATATTCGTTATAACGAAATAATATTACGTTTTTACGAAATAAGATTAGCTCTATGCGTTTATTGCGTTGTAACGAAAGGCATTTGGTAATTACGAAATAGCATCATGTTTTTACGAAATAGTATTACGTTTGTAGGAAATATATTTCGTATTAACGAAATCACATTAGGTTTCAACGAAATAATGTTACGTTTTTACGAAATATTAATACATTTTCCACGAAAAAAGATTACGTTTGAACGATATTAGGTTTTTACGAAAGAGTATTACGTTTTTACGAAAAACATTTCGTTTTACGAAAAAATATTGCGTTGTTCTCGAAATACATTTCGTTATTACGTAAAAAACAAAAATTATTATGTTTAGAAATAAAAGTGTATAATGTCACTTTAGGGGCACCGTAGTTAACATTTATGTTCCGTTCCTATAATTATAAATATATTTAATCAATTCAAAAACAGTCCAATATCAGCATTGTTTAGATCGGTCTTGAATGCATTGTTCAACTTTGGCCTGCAGGAGTTCTCTCGAGCAGTACAAACTTTAACGAATCCATATATAGCTCGAACAACTATCATCAAAGATATACATAACAGAGGTAAGCCAATTATACATTCTACCATTATGAACAAAGTCTAAGTATACACATGTCTACAACAAAGAAGATAAATGTGAAATAATGTTAAACTAAAATCCAATAAATCTTTTTAAATGATAAAAAGATCGGGTATCTACCTAGATCACCATATAACATCGCATTAGGTATATTACGTTTAACATTGAGTAACACTATGCGTTTCGTTAAGTCTGTATGTACTCTCTAATAAGTGTGCATAAGAATCGCCCCATAGTTCACAGCCATTCGTGAAGATGGGTAATGATGTGAATTAGGTAATACAGTTGACAATCGATAGGGAGGTCTAAGTTTATTATTTTTCTGTACAAACTGAACTAGCTTGCTCGAAAAATTGTTTTTGTGCTGATTTGAAATTCCTATTTTGTAAAAATTATTATGAAGATATTTTAATGTATCGACCGTTTCAAATCTTTTATTGTTAATATACTCCTATTTCTCTTAAATTTGTCGCCTAAAACCATTACTTTGGATTTATCGAAAATAATGAAAAGCTTCCATATGGTGCAATGCTCACGAAAAGTGTTAAGTATAGATACTTGATTGTCCTCCGTATTTTAAAAACTACAGTGCCATCTGCGAACAACAAAGATTACTTTCATATAGATATCAATGTTTTGGTCAGGTATAGATCAGCAAAAAGCAATATTATTTATCAAATAGTTCTCTTAATCGTTTAAAAACAGGGAAAAGAGTATCGTTGAGAGATTTACCCCTCGGTGGACACCTCTTTCGCACGGAAATAAATTTGACGACTTGTTATTGATTGAAACGCACGATATGATGCAACTTTATTTTTAAACATTTTCTACATTCTGGCATTTTTATTATACTGCATCATTTTGCTCCACAACCCATCTCTCCACACTGACAAAATCATTTTGGAAATCAATAAAACAACGAATGTTGCAATAAGTTATAAAATCCCATTTACGTATTTTCTCTGTAACATGCCCACTGTCTGAAACAATTTAATATATAGCTTCACCGGATGATATAACGTTATCAATTACAGGAGTTTCTGTACACGTTAATTGACCAATTGTATCAGAACTACCGTACCATTCAGGATAACAACATCATTTGCTCGACAAAAATCTATCAATAATCTACCAATGCGATCTATATATATATATATATCTTGTGATTTGCGCTCAAAACTTAACTACTAGTGTGACCACATTTCAGGTTTATTTCCGATACGACAGACTTATTCATGTCTATAGCTTAAACAATCTTTGAACTCCCTCAGCAATATAATATCAAATTGATCACCAGTCCATAGATTTAAGATAGTATCACATAGTTATGATTGCAGATAAAATCGTCGACCTCTACATGGAAATTATCAAGAATGCTTTGATATTTAGAGCTTTCCGGTGGTACGTATATAGCGCCGAAAAGCACATCATCACCAGTTTTAAAATACTTTTGAAAACTTGAACCATTGAACGTGCTCGCAGTTTGTTTCGATAATCGGTTAAAACGGCAAGTATCTTTTGGTAACAAACGTGGCGATTCCACCAGATTCATTAAATGTTTTTGGTGAACGAATTTTAAAATAACAATCGTAATTCTCAACTGACACAACATGACCGCACAGGTAAAGTAAGCATTTAAAAGCTTCCAAAGTGAAATTAGATCTATTAAATAAGAAAAATGATTGAATTTTTGCATCTGTTGTATGTATTAGGGTAAACAATCAGAATGTTCATGATGGTAATATCCTGTTTCAAGCATTTATCTCAATTGTTGTTTTCAAATTAAATTTTCATAACATGGGCCTGTGGAAATTTATAACATCTCAAGACTACTGCAGTCTAGATCTTATTTGTAAGCGGGTCAGTAATACCTTGCTTGTCTGATAAAACAAACGTTTATGCGACAGGTAGAGTTTTCGTCTATAAAATCATTTAGTGGTAGGATAAAAGATTTATGTGTTGGAAAAAAGACCGGTTTAATTTGAATATTTGAATAAACTACCCTTTTTGTCAATAGATTTCATCGAAGTGTTCAGAGCCAATTAGTAGCGGGGCACTGGAAGTCTTTATTTATCCCTGTACATTGTTTGTGCGTATGCTATGATAAATTTAATGTACAATATATATATCTTTTTATTTCAGCAGATGTTGACATACATATTCTGTGTAAACGGCCAACCGTTGGTAGGTGTTTCTTTTCTCCAAGCATATGATATTCGAGTATTCTTGTGTTCTTACACAATAATAATAACAAGCATGCTCACATTCATTATAAATTTACAGGAAATAGAAGAACATGTACTAAATACTCATATTTAACGCAACATTCTGACATTTATTCCGGTGCACTCTTGTATAATTCGAGAATATGTCATACCTTTATTATTACCAATCTCTAACGTGTATATAAATACAGATGGGCATCATTCGTATTTTTCAAAACCAACATATTCCCTAACAGATTATCATTAAATATTTACTATACAATCCAATGCCGGGTCATTTGTTGGATTGACCGGACTAATACCTGTGCTTTTCTTTCAGAATTACAACTGTACTACTTACCACAGCATACAACACGCTCATTAGTTCACGGTATGTTTAACTAGATTACACAAGTGTCATGCGTATGGTGTGTCATGTACGGATTGGAATACAAGGATCACCCGTTAATTCTATAATCAATGGCGGTAACACCATCACATGTTTAAAATGTTGATAACATACACACACGCTTTAATGTTAAATAGCCATCACATACATGCTTTCAAAACGTAATTAGAACATTTTTCTGACGATTATACAATACATCATGTCCGGTGCTATCGATTGTTTTAGTCACGTGGTTACCTCTTGCTTCAAAGCATTACATTGATGTAATATTAGTAAAACTAGTGTAACCGTTGCTTGTGAGTTATATATTTGCCATATTTAATTCTTAAAATGTTAGATATGCTTTTTTTTTCAAATGTCCGTTTCTACTATTTCTGCTCGCCAACAGTGGCATGGTCTTGGTAGATGCATTTCATAAGAGGCTTCTTAAATTTGAGAGAATGCGCTTGGTAAATATGTACACGTACGAGTATATTATAATCTAATTTAATAATAAAATTACTTCAAATTTTTTATTTTAGACATTTTTGATCAGCTACCACAAAACTTCAACCGACTAATGCCTATATTATCAGGTTTGTATTTTGAGCTCACCTGAGCTCGAAGTGCTCATGTATTTTGAGCTCACATGAGCGCAAAGTGCTCATGGTAAGCTTTTGTGACCACATTTTTGTCCGTCGTACGTCAACATTATCATTCAAACCCCTCTCCACCTAAACCGCAAAACTTCACCAAACTTCACAGAAATGGTCCTTGGGTGACCCACTTTAAAATCCTTGTTCAAATGTTCAAATCCTTCCGGTCAGCCCCATATGTAGGTCACCAGAGCTAAGAATATATTTAAAAAGTGAAAATTTTACAGAACAAGCGGACTTTACAAATATTCTCCTCTGAAAACTCAAGGCTCAGTGGCTTTGTATTTGGTATGTAACATTGTATAGTGATCCTCAACAAAGTTTGTTTGGTATGTAACATTGTATAGTGATCCTCAACAAAGTTTGTTTGGTATGTAACATTGTATAGTGATCCTCAACAAAGTTTGTTTGGTATGTAACATTGTATAGTGATCCTCAACAAAGTTTGTTTGGTATGTAACATTGTATAGTGATCCTCAACAAAGTTTGTTTGGTATGTAACATTGTATAGTGATCCTCAACAAAGTTTGTTGGTATGTAACATTGTATAGTGATCCTCAACAAAGTTTGTTTGGTATGTAACAGTGTATAGTGATCCTCAACAAAGTTTGTTTGGTATGTAACATTGTATAGTGATCCTCAACAAAGTTTGTTTGGTATGTAACATTGTATAGTGATCCTCAACAAAGTTTGTTTGCTATGTAACATTGTATAGTGATCCTCAACAAATTTTGTTTGCTATGTAACATTGTATAGTGATCCTCAACAAAGTTTGTTCAAATAATGTCCTTGGCAAGCGGGCTTTAAAAATCTTCTCTGAAACCGCAAGGCTAAGAATGTAACATTGTATTGTGGTCTTCTTCAAAGATAATTCAAATTATGACCCTGGGGTGAAAAGAGCAACGCCTTGAGTGTGATATGATTTTAAAAGACATATAGCAAGTGGGCTTTAAACATCTTCTCTTAAACCGCAAGACCCAGAGTATATTTGGCATGAAACACTGTATAGTGTTCCACAAATATTGTTCAGATTATGCCCCAGGGGTATAAAGAAGCCACGCCACGGAGGTCACATGGTTTCTATAGACTTACATGGCAAGAGGACTATAAAAATCTCCTCCTCTGAAACTGCAAGGCCCAGAGGTTTAATAGTTGACATGTAGCATTGTATAGTGGTCCTCTAAGAAGATTTTTCAAATTATGCCACTGGGTCAAAAATAGCCACGCCTACGGCGTCACATGGATTATATAGACTTCAATAACAGAATGACTTTAAAAAATTTCTCCTACTGTGGCAAGTGGTCTTTTATTACCAACTAATGAATCAAAAAATATGGATCCAGATGGTCATCCGGATAACTTCCAACGTCCAACCATTTTTAAATCCTCCCAGAAAATCCATGCGAACTTTGAGCTGTGCTATTAAAATGTGAAAATCTTTTGACCGTGGTACGTTTTTATGAGTACGACTCAATAGTAAATACAAACAAATAACATGAAACAATGTTGTCAAATAGTGAAGTTGCATACCCTCTGAAACTATGTTGAGAATGTTACTAAGGAAAGGATGATGTTCATTCGGTGAAAACCCGTGGTACCTTTTCGTATACACACATTGTATGTATTTCAAGTCAATGGTTTTGTTCACTGATAGAACTATATTTTTCTAACTCCTATAGTGTAAGCTACAACTTCAGACAATTTTCACGTGTTATTTCTCTAGTTTAGAAAACAGACATGCATGCTAGTGAGCAAATTAATATTATTTTACGGCTAATGCATACACCACACGACTTGTTGATAAGAATAATTACCAATATTTTGGAATTGATCAGTTTAATTTGTAAACATCATTTAATAGTTATACAAATATCAATGAAGTAACGTTTACATATGTTTACATTTATGGATTAAGACAGTGACAGTCGCATTTACACGTGAAATGCGAACGATTTCAATAACAGCTGTGAGTCGTGAGATGATCACATCTCTCAACATTTAACCGGAGAACATACGAATGTTACTGCATTTCCCGATATTGGACGGGTCGTATTCGGTCTGTTTGGAAGGACACTGCAAGCCGGATAAAAAACACTGAAAAACGATAATGCATACATTCAGTGTATCATTGTATCATTACTACATGCATAATGTGCTCTATATTTCATTTAATTTAAAATGGAATGTGCAATCGGGTGTCCATACGTGTCTAAAGCAATTAATAACCAGTCCCATTGTCACAAAATATACCCGTCAACGGAGCTCTTTTAGGGGTAAAGAGTCAATAACTAAATAGAAACAATTAAAATAATAAGGTAGAGTCATGTGTTATTTGTGCATCTTAATTTATATCAATGTCCTCTCCCTGTGAAGTAAGTTGATGTATCAAAAATAGCCCATCTGTAATCTTAAATTCTATAACGGAGACAAAAACGTGGTCATGGGGGTAATCAAAACTTGGGTAAATATGAGTTATAGTTCTTCACGTTTTCCTTTCTCATCCCATGATGACGATCATTTATGTTGAATGATTTGAAAATCCCTCTGTGGATGCCAATATAACGCTCTGAGAATTTTTTTGACCTTTGACCTTTAAATGTGACCTCGACCGTGTACCTAGGAACATGGTGATTTGACGTGCCATACTACATCATGGCGGCAAACTTATTTGAAAAATTACTCCATTGATTAAAAAGTATGCTCTGGACCAATATTTGTCATTGAATTGTGACCTTGACCTTGGACCGAAAGACCTGGATTTTTGCGTGCGACACGCCATCTCACCATGCGCAACACTACTGCCAAATGTTTGAAAACCTTTCCATGCTGGATAAACATATGGTTTGGACAACGTTTTAATATTCGATTTCTTATATTTACCATTGACCTTGAATTTTGACCTTGGTCTTGGGTCTAGGGTCATGTTTTTTGCGTGCGACACTCCGCCTCACAACGCTTATCACTTCTGCAAAGTTATTGAAAATCCATGCAAGCAAGCTGGGAAAGATATGTCCCAGACAAAGTGTTAATGATTGAATTCTTATATTTGATCTTTGACTTTACTGGACAAAGTTATGCTAAAGACCAAGATTTTCCCTCAGAGCGCCCGCAAGCCTGCTTAAGCGTTCCCATTATACGTCCCGTTTTTTAAACCGGCGTATAATAATTTATACAACCCTGTTGACTTTTGAGTAGCCACCCGTATCGATTAAGAATTTGTTTAGTATTAAACATTTGCCATTTATGCGTATTAGATTTAAAGATGCATAATTCAAGTGTGTTTTTAGTGTACATAAAATACAGAATTTACACCCCGATGCAGTACTTAACAAAACATTGACTGCACATATATTTGTTGTACATTTTGTGTACGGGCCGTTGGCCTTGTATATTACACTAACAAAAAAATGAATAAAGATTGAATTGAATCGACACAGGCGACACTTATAGTTTCGTTCATGTTATAATATAATACATTGTAACTGGACTGACGTTGGGACGTGACGTAGTACTCTTTTTACTTTCACAATGTTAATAAAGAAATACTTTTCGATTTTCAGTTGTAAATCTGTAAATAAACACCGATGTTGAGATCAATTAGACCACGAGGGCGTCAGAAACGAAAACATAACAATCGATGCATAATTACTGCCCATATAAACCCCTATAACTTGTTGAAAAAAAAATCACCATTGAATTTAACGGTGACAGTTTTGATTGTTTCCCGCACGCGCCGGTGTTTCTCCAAACTAGAACCCTGCGAGTCGGATGTGTCGCCTGACGGGGCATTACTCAAGTACGATATGAACAATTATGCCGAAAACCAAACTTCACCTTCATTTTGTGCCTACTAACACTTATCTAAAGTTTTATAATGACTGCACAATTACTTCTCAAGTTATTGTCTGCGAAAAACTGTGATGAGAGCAACTATGCCGAAAATTGATCTTAACCTTCCTTTCATGCCTACTAACACTTCCCTAAGGTTTTATAATGATGGCACAAAAACGTTTCAAGTTATTGTCTACACAAGTCTTATTTTAACCTTTTTTAGAAAAAGGGGCATTACTCAAGTACGATCAGAGCAATTATGCAAAAAATCGAACTTAAACTTCCTTTTATGCCTACTTACACGTCTGTACAAGCCTTATTTCAAATGTTTATTCAAAAAAGGGCATAATTCAAGAACGATAAAAGCCAATAAACCAAAAATCGATCTTGACCTTCCTTTTATACCTACTAACACTTCCCTAAAGTTTCCTAATGATTGCACAAAAACTCAAGTTATTTTCTGCACAAACTGAAGGGGACGCCGCCGCCGCCGACGCGGCCAACAACGCCGCCACCGCCGATATGTCGCCTTTTCATTCGACATAGAAACTATTTATAGACGATACCTCAATAACTCGGCAATTTTCCGCACTCTTCATAATCGGCGGAAAGTACCGAAGTTTTCGATTCAGTATACAATTACGACCATGTACGTACATTTACATTTTAGAAGCGGCCAAGCGTTTTACCGAAGCTGATCGTTGTTGCAGACGTAAACAACATGGCCCGGTTCGAGGACATTGCGGAGGAAGACTTAGATATTTTTCTCGAAAATAGAGACTCCTTGTCTATGAGGAATAAAATAATATAAGCAGCTACTGTGCTCAAATTGTGTTGCACGAAAAAGAGAGTTGATTACGAAGTTCAAATTAATCATTATGTTCAATGTTTAAATACACTAAATAACTCTTAATAGGTTATATGTAATTCAGCGATATTTCATCGATAATTCGCTCTATGAAACCATTCATTTCAAATCACGAATCCTACTCGGTAAACCTTGCACCCAAAGGTTACATTTTAAGTCACTCACTCCCTCATACCGTCTTGGACTGTATAACCCATGTTTAATATTGGTATGGGATTTTCCTTGGTTGGACGTCCATCAACAAAGTGAACCGAGCAAACCTGAAAGACAAAGAAAAATATTATTATCTACTGAATGACTACAATAAACAATGGTAATAGTGAAACTACAAAAGATCGAAAAATTTAACCGGGGGGGGGGGGGGGGGGGGGGCAGGGGTGTAAAATTTTACTCGCCCACTCGAATTGGTGACTCAAATGCTCCGGGCTAATAGGTGACCCCTTTTAAGATCAGCACCCTTATTTTGAATCAGGTTCTTGTCTGGGAGAGAGGTGATTAGGCTGTGTCGATTTGTGCGCTCGTGGGGGTAATATTTTCATTGACAGCTTTTATTTTCCCTAAACATATCAATAAACGTTGATATTCAAAATATATTTGGAGAAAAATCATGTCTTGGTATGGGTGACTGTGAAACTTAGGGCGACTACGAAGTAACAAAGTACAAACTAAGGGCGACTTGATTTTGTCAGCTGGTAGCCCTGCAGGGCGAGTGGCTTTTAACAGATTTTTAAACCCCTGGGGGGGGGGGGAGGCAGGATATATTATTCGTTTGCTATCAGTGCATGCAAGGTACCATTTTCAAACAGAATCTATAACATGTCCATATTGCTTTTATTTCTACTTTCCTTAGAATAAACATCGTCAGTACTATACGTATAATGTCGTTCAAACATATTTCACTGAGCCTCTGAGGCAGAGTTTTTTATACACAAGAATAGTGTTTATACACATGTACACTAGATACTACAATAGGTTTAAATAATTACCAAAGACTTAGATGCTGGGTTGAAGTCCTTTCTGTTAAAAGATTTAATCCATAGCCGTCTTTTTTCTTCGTCAGCTGGAATACAGTGGAGTTTGTAGGGCGGTAAACACGGACAGTCTTTATGTTTACTGTTATGTTCTTTACACAATGAAATGTTCCAATCGTGAAGCTTTTTCGGACTATTCGTACATCCCATTACAACACATTGCTTTCCACCACTCCTTTGATATGGCATTACCACAAAGAAATACAAAAAACTAGCGTAAATATTGCAAGAAAGAAACGATTGTTTTTATCGCTCAGCTGTACAGTATTGATTTTTCTTCAGTACCGTAATGGCGGATTTAGAGAGTACTCAAGGGCGGTAAGCGCGTAAATACTATTTTCTGGAATCGTCTATACTATGTATCATGTTGAGATGTACCGTATGCGATCCTTTCGATAGTAGTCGTATTCCTCGATGAACGATCTTTTACAACTCGGATGTATACGGGATCTTTCTGTCATATATTACTGTCTTATGTGTCACTCGTATCGTACAACCAAGTACATCGTTGAAGCGTGATTGTTGCCGCGTTTAATTGGGATTCCATTCAAAGTATTTAAAGATATAAAAATAGAAACGCTGTTCGGTTTTATTCGAGCGAGAGTAGTCTACCTTACTTTAAAAGTATTAACACTTACGCTATTCGTATTCTATAGCAAGGGCGAATAATGCAGTTATCATTTCGTACATAACTTTGGTTTCGAATATAATGTTCGTAAATCTGTTAAAGGAATGCTATCTCATGTTAAATTTCGTCTGAACTAACTGACTTGTGACCAGTTAAGAAATTATCCACAATAACATCCCCATAACGAATTTCAGTAGAATTAAGGTAACAAACGATATGGAAAGATAGTATTTTGAAAAGATCAAACAGTGTTTTTACTCGTTTGGCAGTTGACCGGCCAGTCATGAACATCATAAGGAAACTAACATGTTGTCAACTTAATGCGGAATACTATATACATGTAGTTGATTTCATATTCGTGTAATGGGTGTACCTACTTAGCTTTAAAGTGAGTATAACGCTTGGCTTAGCATGGGCCACTGAGTGAGTCTTATTAAACATCATATAATCGAGTTGCAGGAATTATATTTTTGCGACCATTATAAACGCATACATAGAATGAGTTTTCGAAATTACTGAAAAGAGTATATATATTTAAGTAATTGGGACAGTAATGACGACTATGTGTAAGTATTTATCGAAACGTGTATATATCTTCATCATGTATTCATTTCGTTGCATCAAAAATGGGATTTACGTAAATTATTGTTACATGAAACAACAGAAAGGTCTTGGTGGCAACAATGACAAGTGATTAAGAAAATAAACCAACAGTTGAAAATGACAGGATGAAGAAAACAAAACTATTGAAATAAAGCATTCATTAATAAAGGAAGCTACAATCAAGTGTCTGTGAATCGTATATGCATGCAGAGAGCTTTGCTTTTCTTAAAAACACTCGATAACTAATTCGTTGCGTAGTTTATGTGTCGAAGTACCAAAGGGCAATCAGAAACCAGCTGCGCATGAGTTGTCCAAGGATCAAAGTCTCGCCGTAAGGCGGTCACCTCACAGCCACAGTAGAAACATCGCACGCAGTCAACCGTTTCTACAATAATCAGTTCATAAGGACATGTCTTTGTGCGCATACACGTACAATTAAAATAATTTATGTAACGATGTAATTCCCTTTATGGTACTTTAAATTGTTTAAAAACCGTTTTAGAGAAATTCCTGAGACCAGTTCCATGCTATATTTAGATATCTCCATAAATTTCATACTGCAAAGTAGACACCAAATCGACCGTGTGTACGATTATCTTGCATGCTTTAATTGACCAGTAGATAATTGTCAATCAAGAATTGAGTTGACCAATTATGGGTTTATATTTCAGTGGTAATTAATAGAACATGGTTGCATAATCCAATCAATTGACTTCAAATCCTTGCACAAACAACCTTGGACAAACGGAAAGGCGGAGCGATCCATGTTCGTCTACTGGTTAATTGCTACACTCGCTTATGTATAAATACAGTGTGCCTCCATACCTGTACAGAAGAAACCGGCGTCTGAAAGAGTCCGAGCACGTGACTGTACTTGTGCTGGACTGTTGGAAAACGAGGCCTCACGGACATCTTGACTTGAATACAAAGGGTGTCTCGGACTACCAGACCGATGCCTATGAATGAAGGTCGATACATCGACTGATACGTCATAGTAGACGCCTCCGGAAGTAGGTAAAGGAGAACTGGTGGCGTTGGCAGCAGCTGCAGTAATACAATAAACTGTATTAGTAGAGCTGATTTGAATTCATATGCCTAGATGGGTAGTATATAGTTCATTTTTAAATTTATAAATGTATTAACACATACCTTCTCCAATAAAATACAACAAATTATATCCGAGTATCATCCTCTAGTTGATAATTTGTTGAAAGCACGGCACTAAAATACTATCGTAAACTTATCTTTATTCATCGCGTACCTAGTATTCTATTTATCCCATCATGTTTTGTCTTTATTTTGAGAATAAACAAAAGAAAACACACTAAAGATTACGAAAAACATAAGATGACGTCACCAAAATCAACAAGATGACGTCATTATACTGCGCGTGTTTGCTTTATCATCACAGTGTTGAAATAAAGCAAAGTTTATTTCATGGGGATTTATTTCGTCAATGCACGCACGATGATGGGATAAATTTTCATTCCATTTGACATCATTTTTCAAACATTACGTTCGTTATATAGTATAACGAGTACACAAAAGGAATGTACATACATGTTATTCCTCCCTCGATATAGCGTGAGTCGTGTCCTATGGCTCCCAACGGAAGGTTGCTATTGGTTCCTTGACGGCCGTTACCTTGGTGACGATGCATAGGGGCGTTACGTCTGTCTGTACAGAGCATAAACGCGCAGTTCACCTCGTGCATGAAATTCCCTACTTGAAAAAGGACACCGTCCGTCTGCCAGTCATTGTGGTACCTATGGCAACTAAAGCATCGAACTATCGCCCTACGACCAGTGAAGAAGAATCCGTTGCTGGCCAACTTTATTCCGCTCACACACACGTGTAGTGGGAAAGTCGTAAAAGAAAGAAATCTATAGATTTCGAAGCACATTTCTAACTCCTCCTCATTTCTGGCAGCAACCGGCCATGCCATTGTCGCGGTTCTGAAGTTTGATATTTAAATTCATATTTTTCGCTTTCTCCAACAATCAACTGTATCAAATGCCTGTCTACAGTAATGTATTAAGTATGATATAACATTACAATTGTATCATGAAATTATCCGATTTATTTATTTTCTTTGATGTCAAATTTGTTCTCTCTTCAGTGTATGTTCTGTCTCTAGTGTATAACCAAAGAACTGACGTTTCTATTTAAATTACCCTTAGACTTATTATAATGAATTGTTTAAAGCTGATGCCACACGTGTATGAATTATGAAAACGCACGAATTCTTACACAAGTGTGGTGTGTTTTTATTTTTAAGCATTTTACCACCATGTTGTTTGATTAATTTATGTACGCACGAAATTGGTGACGGACGGTCTATTTTATTTGTTTGTGTATGTCCCATATAATAAATATTGTACTTGTCCGTTTAAAAGCATTTATATATCAATTCACTATCTCTTATTTAGTTAATTGAAGATGTACATTTATATATCAATTCACTATCTCTTATTTAGTTAATTGAAGATGTACATTTATATATCAATTCACTATCTCTTATTTAGTTAATTGAAGATGTACATTTATATATCAATTCACTATCTCTTATTTAGTTAATTGAAGATGTACATTTATATATCAATTCACTATCTCTTATTTAGTTAATTGAAGATGTACATTTATATATCAATTCACTATCTCTTATTTAGTTAATTGAAGATGTACATTTATAGGCGAATTGAAACTTTATTAGTAAAAATATGATCTCAAATGATTATCTGTTACAGACATTATTAAACCATATGTTATATCAAAGGGCAACTAGTTCATACTATGAATCAATAATATATGTCGTAAAGTTTGAGTAAATATAACGTATTTCTGTTTGTAATAGTGTTGTGTTTTATAATGGTCCATTTAATTGGTATAATATATTCAAAGTATGCTACTCAAACACAAAAGTATTTAGTTTTTTATTAGTGTGTCTTCATTTATGAGCGTATACGAGTTAATAATACAATTTACAATTTTATAAAGTCCGAATAAGCTTATAAACAAAAAAATACTAATTAACAATAAAATGTGTATTTCAATGAGAGCGTGCAATATCGTAAATAATTTGGGAAATCTAGTGATACGGTTTAAATCTAGTGATACGGTTTAAGTCTAGTACGGTTTAAATCTAGTGATACGATTTAAATCTAGTGATACGATTTAAATCTAGTGATACGGTTTAAATCTAGTGATACGGTTTAAATGAAATTACCATTGAATATGATTCTCACAAATTAGTTTGTAGGATGACACGATGAGGATACAGCTTTAGATTTAAAACTCCGTAAGTCGCGCTTTGTGAAATATCGGCAACAAGTACAGCACACATTATGTACAGCCATTAAGCAAGCGTGCATCCTTGTTAAATGATGAGCTATTCTGGTAAGTCAACGTCCGTCATCGACAATTTAATTCCTCTAAATTCCTCTACCAAAATACGTCAGCTGACTTTGATTTGTTGAAAACATGGCCGCCAGGGGCAGGACTTTTATTCTCATATGACTAAATTGAAAACTTTAAAATCTTCTTGTCAGAAACCACTGGTTAGATTTCGATATAATTTTACACAATCTTCCTTGGGTGACCCTCTACTAAAATTCTGTAAATTGCTTTGATTTGTCGAAAACATGGCCGCCAGTGGCGGGGCTTTTTTCATAATATGACTTAATTTAAAACTTTAAACATCTTCTTGTCATAAACCACTGGTTAGATTTCGATATAATTTCACACAAATGTTCCTTGGGTAACCCTCTACCAAAATAGGGGGGGGGGGGGAGGCGTAGCCTTTTTTGCTTTTATGGCTATATTGAAAACTTAAAAATCTTCTTGTCATAAATCACTGGTTTCACAATGACACCCGTTTTGGAGATTTTGTGTTTCGTACACATATCATGTTACAGAAGGTTAATAACACCGCGTAGTGACAGTAATGATCAACATAATAAATGAAATTTCGTTTTATGAATTGCATTGAAACTACTTCAGTTGTTAAACATGGCTTTGCACAAATGTTTACTTAGTCCAGGTGCTAAGTATAGGAACATGCCTCATGATAATGAACTAAACATTGTTTACAGTAATTAATTAAGCATTGTTAACATTAATTAAAGTAAGTGCTTACTAAATTTAAAAAGGTGAAACTATCATGTTTAAAGAGTTTATTGTCGTCATGTATATGCATAGTTGCCATACCAATATTAAGAGACACATATTTTATGTTATTTACCAATGGTAATGATGTATGAATTTTATATATTGTGTCTTGAAAGTTGTTTATATGTGTATTCCGGTAGATGAGTATAAATATGAGCACGATTGTTCCTCGGGGATTTTGGATTGGAGATTTGTTTTTGAGAATTGGTTTGATGTTATTTTTGAAAATTGGTTGGATGAGTTTGGCGATTGGTTTTAGATATTGATTTTGGATATTGTTTTGTAGACTGGTTTATGACATTGGTTTTAAAGAGTGGTATCAGAGATTAGTTTTGGAGACTGGGTTTGGAATTTTGTTTTTGAGGCTGCTTTTGGAAATAAGTGTTGGAGATTGGTTTTGGAGACTGGTTTTAAAGAGCTTGAAGTGTGCGACAGGAGCGACTTATCTTCAGCGTTCAGTGGACCATGGGTGTGGGGTGATGAAAGCTGACACAACTTAACTGTGGACCATGGGTGTGGGGTGATGAAAGCTGACACAACTTAACTGCGGACCATGGGTGTTGGGTGATAAAAGCTGACACAACTAAACTGTGGACCATGGGTGTTGGGTGATAAAAGCTGACACAACTTAACTGTGGAACAGGTGTGTGGGGTGATGAAAGCTGACACAACTTAACTGTGGACCATGGGTGTGGGTTGATGAAAGCTGACACAACTTAACTGTGGACCATGGGTGTGGGGTGATGATAGCTGCCACAACTTAACTGTGGACCATGGGTGTGGGGTGATGAAAGCTGACACAACTTAAGGAGGTACTTTATGGTTGCTCGGGTTTCGGATGGGTGTGCGTGATGAAAGCTGACACAACTTAAGGAGGTACTTTACGGTTGCTCGGGTTTTGGATGGGTGTGTAGTGATGAAAGCTGACACAACTTAAGGAGGTACTATACGGTTGCTCGGGTTTCGGATGGGTGTGTCCTGATAATGTCAATACCCAAAAACAAACAAAACATCATTTAACTATTGTTAAGGCCGTGTCTTCGCCAAAAAAAAATCCCAACAACGTCTTAAGCAGTTAAAATGCTGCTAAATTTTACAACAACAACAAATTTTATTAGCATACAAGCATATAAACATTGCATTTTTGCCAAATATATATACGAAAAGTTTCGCAATATGTAAAAAAAAAGACACATGGAAACAATTAGACAATGTCAGGAGTTGAAAAATAATTAATATATAACTCAAATTCAGAAAAAACTACTACTAATAATAAGCATTTGTAAAATTAACAGATGTATAAGTAGAGTATAAAATTTGGATATATGTTACTCGGCCTGTTAAATACAGTGTGCTTTATGTAAAAACTTAAAGAAAATTGATATAGACCGGAGCTGTAAGTAAGTGTATATATATTTCCAAAATACGAAATACAATAACAAACTGCTGTCATATATATGTATGACAAAAACTTGAAATTATGTTAACAAACAATATAAATGTATGTTTATTGTGATTCTAAAGCCATTATTTACTGAAAATTAAGTTAGTAAAATTGTGCTATTCAAAATCTAATCATTGTTTAAAGTGTTTCTTAATTTATTTGCAGTAAATATATATTTAGAAAGATTTATAATTTCTTTTTTGTTTTGAGTTCTCATTAAACTATCAAATTTATTTAATGTTGGCCATCTTTGAAAATACGGTTCCAGCTAGATTTTTCTAATATCTTTATATATGGGACATGTTAACAAAAAAGTATATTCATTTCTATAACGTTGAGACAACAAAATTTACATTTTCTCTTTTCTCGGACAATATTATTGTATCAACCTCTTTCTATTTCTAATCTGTGCGATGACAATCGAAATTTTGTTAGTGCTATTTTATATGTTTTTGTTTTAACGATATCTAGATATGATTCTATATAAAAAATGTCTTTGAAGCGACAGTATGCGGTGAGTCTTGGTGAATTGTTTATTTCGCTGTACCAGTGTTGTTTATATTGATCAAATAACCTTTGTTTTATAAGGTTGTAAGTGTATGTTTGTTCGGATTTTTCTGTGAGAGTTTCTTATTCCGCCCATATGTATATTAAACCTAGCTGTTAAAGTATTGTTTTTATTTGTGACGCTCAATTTCTGTTATTGTATGTAGTATTATGTTCTGCGTCGTTATGTAGTAATTTATACGTTATTTTTACAGTATCCCTATTTTATCCTCAGTCTGCCAGGGATGGTACCATTACAATTATAATGTATTTAATTGTAATTAAGTACACTTTTATCTAATAATTGAAAATAATGGTTAATTGAACCAAGACTCAATTAATTTTATTGTAATTAATTAATTACAAAGCAAAATTTGGCATGTAATTGTCAATTAAATGCTTCTTTTTCACAGGTATTTATAATCTTTAAGAGGTGATAATTGTTAATACACCTTCCACAGATTTCTAACAGTATCTATCGATATAGCCTAATGCACATCAATGACACCGAAGCATTGTATTGTTTGTAATGTCCAAGCTTGCCGTTCAATATCTGGATATACCAGCATCATCTGCACCAGTGCTCAATTGCAAGCAAAGTTTTTCCTCCTGATCGCTGTAATATGAGTGACAAAAACTTCGAAGCTCTCATGTTTGCTAAATGTATCAAGATGTTGTGAACAGTTTTCTGTGAGACTGATGTGTGTAGTTCACAAAGCAGACCGATGAGTTTGATGAGTTTGAAACAAACATGTATATCAAAAGTGATTGTTTGAAGTTTAAATAATAAATAAAAAATAATAAAGTTGTGTCATTGGTATTGTTTTTTATCACTTTCATCTGCACATAATTAATTATAATCAATTACTTTGTTCAAAATAATTGTGATTAATAAATTAAAATCTGAAACTTAATGTAATTGTAATTTTATTGGAACGTTTTCAATTTAATTGTAATTAATTAATTATTTTTTAAAATAATGGTATTCATCCCTGCAGTCTGCTAATTGGAACTGCCACCTAATACACATCTTGAACCCGAGCTATAATTGTTGTTGTAAACTCGCCGTGTGGCCAGCATCTATACTACTGATACACCAGATAACACCAGCAACATCTGTTGCAGGGCGTTCCATACAGATATATCAATTGCCTGTGATAAAAATAGAAAATGGAAAACCAAGTTAAAATGGAAACCGTTGGCAGGGTTTTTGAAACTCCAGCTGTAAAATGGTAAGCGATATTTTATCATGTTACATGGTATATTATCGTAAAGCTATATTGACAACAACTAACTCGCTTGGTTTAAGGACATCAGTGCTTAACGTGCATGCACGTAGTTATATATTATAGCTAATCATATACTGTTCATTTCATAAGCAAAGTTATTTATTATAAATCTCACACCAGAGTTGAGTTTTTAAGACGGCTACTCTTAATCGATATAATGATCGTCATTGTTTATGCTGTAGAGCATTGTTTATGCTGTAGTGCATTGTTTATGCTGTAGTGCATTGTTTATGCTGTAGTGCATTGTTTATGCTGTAGAGCATTGTTTATGCGTTGTAGAGCACAATTCGAATTTTATGTTATAATTTATGTATGCAATGTGAAACTTCTCTTTCATGACCTTGTGTGCTATTTTCGAATCGGAAACTAACGGATTTGTAAAAGAATATGACTCAGCCATTACTCAAATAAATTATGTCCCCACACAGCACATGTTTTGGTTAAGTTTTAGTGAAATATGTCCGGCTAGCTCAGGTGGTAGAGCGCTGGACTTTCAATCCGGGGATCGGGACTTCGAACCTCAGCCCGGCCACATAACTTGGGTGGGGACTGGTCATGACATTATATCTACGGCTATTCTCCCCCTACATCTGATTCAAGTAGGGCAGTTGGCAGTTAATAGCAAAAGTATGTGCACTTGGTACTGGTAAACCGTAAGCTTGCCCAGGAAAAGTGTGAGTAGGTTAACTGACATCCGTGATATGACTGAAATACTGTTTAAAAAGGCGAAACAAGCTAAAAAACAAAACAAACAAAACGAAATATGCACTTTGTGATGACCTTATTGTTTTTTTTTGCCTAAAGAGGGACTCATAATGTAAAAACATCCATTGATTCTAATGATGTCAGTATATTTGTAAAATAAAATGTTTACACATGTTGAGACTAACCTACGTTCAGAAACTTTATAAAGAAATAAATTAAAAACTTAAATAATAATTCGCTCCGAACTATTATATACGTCTATATGCAGCGTCTAGACGAGTCCGATCGATTGTTAGTGCATTCTCTGTTCTGAATGTAGCCGTTGCTGTAGGATAAACGGGTCTGTATCGGCAGAAAAGAATATGTTTGCATTTTTCGATCAATGAAATAGCTTTCATCGATGTTGACGTTTCGTTAGTGGGTAACGACAGAGACCTGAAATAAATCTATAACAATCCTACAGTCTCTCTTTAAGTGCAGGCTAAGCCTAGTGAAGCAATCTATCTTGTAAGCGCATCCTTAAACGAGTCTGGGTTTTGCTGATCTTATTACAAGTAAAATAACTATTAACTAATACATACAAGTACAATAACTAATAACTAATACAAACAAGTAAAATAACTATTAACTAATACATACAAGTACAATAACTAATAACTAATACATACAAGTAGAATAACTATTAACTAATACATTTCTCAAATGACGACTATATTTTTTAAAAACTCACAATATAGATTTCAATCTTAATATGTAGCAATAGAAAGTGGTTGACCCAAAAATATATGTTCACTGAAGTTGGTTGACAAACATTTCATGTTGAAGATTAATTTATTTATTAAACTATATTTACAGTCACAAAGTCATGTTATTTATGTCAAATCATGTTAGATTCGAAATAATTTACGCATTATTGTTGTTTATCGGCCAATAGACAACTCTTTGTCGTTCTGATGCGTAGCTATTAAACATCTGGGCTAACGCCCTCGTGGTTTAATTCCTACGCATCAGAACACAAAATCGTTTATTATTGGCCGATAAACAACGATAAGTCGAACATTATTTCTTAAATATCTGAAATGTATACAGTCTTGTAGTCTGTAGGTATTTATAATCCAAATATTTCTGCATATTAAGCGCTAGATTTATAGCGAACTAACTTGCAATAACGACAACAAAAATAACAATGATACATTTAAAACTGTCTGCATGTAACAATGGAAACCCACAGTAAACCACCATCAACAACACTCCCAGGCTAAGTTTTCCCAAACATAGTTATAACGATGACGTAAAGGTTATTTTAAGAACAAATTTTAGTATCAATCAAATGAACTGGAATACGCGATCTTTCTAAGCACGGATACGGCCTTAACGTATTTACGGGGTTTCTTTAGACATTTTTTTTTCAATCTTCGTGTAACATGCTTGTCAGACTATACGTGAAATAGTCCTGTCTTTATTAATTACATATTGCGTAATATTGTCAGAACTTTTACTTCGTTCAACAAGACCAGCTTGATTATTTTAACGATTCAGGGAACTACCCGTGAACAATTGAGTAGACTGAGTCAATCCGGTTTTGATGCGATTGTACTTTCATAAAAAGCGAATACAAGTACATGGATGTATATGTTCTTGCAGTGTTTTCCACTATCATTATGTTATTAATTATGACAATATAATATGTGTCGTTCATGAAAATATTTCTACGGCCATTCTACCCCTACCGCTGATTTAAGTAGGGCAGTTGTCAGTTACTGGCATAAGTATGTGCACTTAGAACTGATAAACCGACCGCTTAAATCATCTAAGCATGCACAGGAAAAGTGTGAGTAGGTTAACTAAACGACGTGATATGACTGCCATACTGATAAAAAAGGCGAAAAATCCAAACAAACAACAACAAGAAATATCTTTAAAAAAGACAATCGGCGTTGAAATTAATATTGAGATGTCAGTTAAAAATTACCATAAACAGACGGCCAAAATGATCGGTTACGTGACTTCTCAGACCCCAGATATTTTGGTCCCAGCCAATATTAGGAGACTTATTGGACCCCAGATTGTTCGGATACTATAAGACAACTTCTCGGACTCGAAAGTTAATCTGAGATAAATTTATTAATTTAAAAATTAAATAAAATTATCATTCCGTGAATAAATCAATCATACAGCTCCATGTTTCCACCAGTGATATATGAATAACCAAAATAATTCAGTTTAACATAATTGTTATCTGAATTTGTAAAGCCAATTTAACAAATTAACAATGTAAGAACATAATTTCGGGAATAAATTAAAATGATTATTTATCAGATGACTCTATATAGTTATGTATAGTACCGGTAATATACCATTCATGAAAGTTATCTAATATAATAACGATTTGAAGTCAAATAAGCATTTATGCTGTGTATCCCAATAAAAAGCAATAGTCAGCGATTTTTGAAATTTTAAGACTTTATTTTTGATAACAAAATAGTTATTTCGTTACGTGAATGAATATAGCATTCTGTTTTATGGCATTCAATGAGAAAATACGCTTCATAACTAGCCTCAGTTCTAGAGTATATGTCGAGGATATGTTTATAACTTCATTTTAACCGCTTATGTAAACAATTATGTAAATTTTTAATCCTCAAAAGTATGCAACAGTTATTGGTATACGTTAAACTATTGTTTGAAGTTTGCATTCCCTAAAATTAGAAAATTTGCCCAATTCTATTGGCATTCAATTTTCCCGCTGCATAATTATCGCAAGAAATCTAGGTCAAAAGTGATATTAGACAGCTACGCCGAACAAACACAATCTTATACAGTTAACACTATGTCGTGATGTTGTGTAAATATTTTACATTTCTTAAACATGAATAAGGAGTAGGCCTATATACCTTTTAGATCGTAGTATTGCTACGCAATCAACGATGGATTGTGATAACACCATTTCTATTTTTAGGTTACGTTTTAAACAGGCAGTAAAGCCAAGCGTTGTGTAGTAATGGGTTGAAGTCTGTTCGATTAAGGTATGTTCTATTCATCAATGTTGATGTTTTTGGGTCTATTTTTCTTCTTATTTATGTAATGATTTTTATCGGGTGGTCGAGCATTAAGTATTTATGTAATGTAGCTGTCAGACCCAATTCGTGTGTAAATTCTAATAGCACAACCGTTTCTGAATACGACTGTTTCTGTTGCTTGGTGAACTGTTTATTACAAAATATGACCACTTTATATATCGTCTGGTCATTTATCAATTTGTAAATCTGTTTTAATTTAATGCTGTGCATGTGGTACACGTGTTTTCCGAAATACCGATGAAAAGCGTTACAAACGTCCGTACGTACAGAAATTTTGTGTTTTCAACTCCTCTTTAACTGCTGGGCTGATTTCGCTCGAAATTTCACAGCTGAAGAACCTTAATGTGTAGATGATCGTAGAGGAAGGAATTTTGACTGCGACCAATTTTGGCAGAATTATGGCCCTTTGTTGTTTTTTTCTAGTTACCGAGTATATAATTTTCGTAGAGGAAGGAATTTTGGCAGAATTCTGGCCCTATGTCCAATTTTTGGTTATAGAATATATATGAACATATATTTTTGAAGGTTAAACTTAGTGTTGGCAACACGCTCTTTGTTCTGTGTCAAAACATGCATCGTAAGGGCATCAGTGTCTGTGACACATCTAGTTCCTAAAATACACTGTATTTTCAATATATTTCATTGTCAGTAGTAGTGTTTGGATTGTTTATATATATTTTTCTTTATGAATTCTATGACCAAAAAAGAAATAAACAAGTTACTTTAATAACCTAGTCGCATATGGCGAAAGATAACAATTGTTTCATTAATACGGGGCTTTTCATTGTGTAAATACTGGAACCTAAGGCCAAAAGAAAAAAAAATGTGTTTCGGGCAACCCGACCCTACCTAACGAAAACCCCCCGACCCTAAAGATTTTAGCGACAATTGTTTTCCATGCAAGCCGTATTCGTCAGATTTTAGTTTGTGTTCAATGTTTTTTTAACGAAATGTGTGGTAACGACATATTATGTCGTGGGAACGTAATATTTTTGTCGAGGGAACGACTTAATGAGCCAATCAAATTTAATGTTGCTATCTCAGAAGGGAAACAATTTCTTTATATTTGAAAGACGTTCGCAACAAAAAGAAAATAATTGGGTTAATTTCTCGTTTTGTTTCATTATTTCTGTACTGTATATAGGTTACAATATGCTAATTTAATCAATAAATATAAATCTGTGTAAGTACAATTAATTAAGTTCCAGTCAATGGTTAAACGTTCGCAAAGCATTATAATAATCAAAACACACGTATACCGTGTATTGCCAAACAAATTAGTTTAAAAAGATCCATAAAAATATCTACATTCTGTTTTGGCAATTGATACGTTGTTTACGAAAACACGAAACATGAAAAAGGCTACACAGGTACCCTATTTAAAGTCCAATATTTCCCAAACACGTTCGGTGACCCATTCTTTTTATTAATGTTTTGGTGTAAGTATACATTGGTGCATGCATGTGCGAAAATTTAAGAAAATCTGACGTTTGAAACAAAATATGTTGGTGCATAATAAATGACGTTTCAGATGTTATTATTAGTACCCATTTGATCTACTTCAATGTCCTGTCAAATTTATTATTTAACAGTAATTGTAGGTAAAGCGTTTTTTATTACCAAAGTACACTTGTCTGTTGCCAAACAAGACATGTGAAAACATATCAGTTGAAAGAACCATAACCTTGTTTGAAAAAAGCTCTCCCATATACTTTAAAAATGGATAAAAATTCCACACTGAAAAAAGGGGCTTCGACAGGTACCGTATTCAAAACCCAATATTTCCGGAACAAGGCCGGTGACCCCTATTTGTTAAGACTGTTTTAATTTCAGCATACAATGACACATGTTTATGGGATCTTTTAACAAAATCTGTCGTTTGGAACAAAAGATATTCGTATATTTGATTATTTATTGATGTTTTCAAAGGCAGATTAAATGCATAAGTAACCTTATTAAGAGTCAATTAAAAGTCATTTTTTAAATGGTAACTATAGATAAAGCGCGTTTTATCATTAATCTGCACTTGTATATTGCCAAACGAAACATTAAACAAAGATGCATTTAAAAATCTCCGTCCTCGTTTGAACATGAACGCTTTATATAATTGAACACTGCTTGTCACACAGACTGAAAAAAGTTTCGATAGGTAACGTATTTAAACCCTAATATTTCCGGAACAAGGCCGGTGACCCCTATTTTTTAAGAATGTTTTAGTTTTAGGATACTTTGACACATGTTTTTGCAAATTTGTAAGAAAATCTGTCGTTGGAAAAAATTTGAAAAAAATGTTGCGAAATTCTTTAATCCAGCATAGAAATACGATATTATGTTATCGTATATTGTATCAGCCATTTTGAAACATGCTTTTAAACAACGTGAATTCTGATTGGTAAATTATGTCGTTACCACGAGTTAATTATCTCGTTCCCACGACTTAATATGTCCTTTCCACGACATTATTATGTCGTTCCCTCGATAAAAGATCTCGTTCCTACGAGATAAGATCTCGTTCCCACGAGATAAGATCTCGTTCCCACGACTTAATATGTCGTGGGAACGACATAAATTAAAACATGCACATGTCCATCTATGCCACCGGAGATTATCGATGCATGGAAACAATTAAATAATTTTTGATAACATATGACGTCACCAAACACAACAAACGGGCATGGATATCTGTTGAAAGTATTAGAACAAGATAGACATAACTATGAAGCATGGAGTAAACAGTAGATTTTTAACTGTCCGTCAGCCTGTCATGATACCCTGTTTATATATATAAGCGATTCGAAAAGTATGGGGTCTGATAAGTGTAGAAAATTTGGTGACCAGATTAACTTGTGGTCGGTTTAACTTGTGGCCGCATTGACTTGCTTCTAAGTTATGTGTGCCTCGCAGTAGGCTAAACACAAAGATTATTTCATTCTGTGAATAAGTATTACATTATGTTGATGACATACAATGTGAAAAGGTGTTCATAATTATATTCAGTTCTAGAGTGTATGTAGAAGATATGTTTCTACCGCGCAGCAAAGAATGCCCCAAAGAATAATGATATTAAATTTTACCGCTGCATAATTAGCTTATGGCGCCAACTTTCTAGCTTTTCATTGGTCCACATTTACAACAAATCTAGGTCATATGTGATCTTAGACAGCTACGCAAAAAATGGAAATGTAATAACCATTAAAAGAAAAAAAACAACTCATTGTACAACTTCTTGATATAAATCCACTGTAGGCGGAAAGTGCCGTCCTGGATTAGCCTGTGCGGACTGCACCGGCTAATTCAGGACGACATTTTACGCACATGCATTCGGCCAGGTTTTCCCACGACATACCTCATATACATGATTGTGTTAAGTGTAACATTTTTTATGATGGTATTAATTTAGTCATGTTGATATATGTTCAACGATTTCTTTGCAGAACATGGTTATGCATGACACGTTCAATAAACCATTTATATTTAATGGTCAATGTTTGTAGTATGTGATACTTGGTTAAAACGTACATAAATGTATATGACAGGTGTAGAATATGAAGTAACCGAAAAGCATTATCAGCTGTATTGGTCCAACAAATGTATATCATTGGGCACTCAATCACTTTTAATGTTGGGTCACCACCTTGAGATTGTGAATGCAAAACATTTTGGGTTTGATAACACGGGAAACATATCACCAGAAAACGAATTTCGATCCATGATCGTTCGTTGTTTTGGGATTCGAATATACAGTCGACTCCGGATGCCTCGAACTCGCTTGTCTCGAATTTCTCGTTGGCTCGAAGTTTCACTGAGGGGCCGATATTTTAATGCTATAAATTTCTGTCAGAACAGAGAACAGAACAAAACAGAACTTTATTTACATCTCAGGCATACAAGTATGCAGTAAGAGGAACATAATACATTTGGTTATACAATAGTTGGAGAAACAAGTGCTTCACGGTTAACAAACATATGTTTTGCAAGCGTACTTGAAAGTTATATTTGCATTAATGGGGGCACATTCACAATAAAAAATCAGCATTAAAAGTAAATATAAATGTATAAATAGTAAGACACAAATAGTATAACACATTATCTGACACTTTTTAACAAAGTAATTGCAAATTTACTTAGTTTATGAAGTTTATCGTACTTTTATAAAGACATTATGTACTTAAGTTTATTGTCTCTGCAAATATGTCTCGAGATTTCACTGATTTCATGTCTGTAGTAAAATGGGTGCATTTTAATAGATAATGTTCTTCATTGCCAATGTAATTTTCTTCATTACAAAAAGTACAAAGCTGTTTCTTTCTGGTGTGCCATTCCATGTATCAGTTTCTATTGGAAAGTGATGGTTAGCTGTGCGGAGCTTAAAAATAGGTAAATACTTAGACTTAGGTAGTATTTTAAAGTAATTCTCAAATTCGATTGTGGTTTTAAACGAGTAATAAAATCTACCTTTATTAGATTGGTTCATTTCCGCATGCCACTGCTGAATGTTTTGGTCAATAAGCACACTCTTAACTTGTTGGGACAGAGATCTTTTGTGCGGCATAGTTTGTTCTTGCCATACATGGGATTTACCTGTAATGTTTAATATTTGTTTAATTTTAGAGATCCATTTAAAGTCATGTGAATTCTTATTGGCAATTATATTATACATATTCTTATAATATTTATTGTCGTTACTTAACAACGTTCTACTCCAGAAGCGTATCATTTTGCTGTAAATATTAACCGAGAGCGGATATCTCCCGAGTTCACCATAAAGCATGTATGATGGAGTACTTTTACGTGACATAGTAAATTTTTGGAGAAAATGTCGATGTACGCGTTCTATTATGTCTAAGTTTTCATAACCCCATATTTCGCAGCCGCATGTGAGTATTGGTACGATAGTGTGATCAAACAGTTTTAATGTTAAATCTAATGGCAGATCTGAATAATTTGCCCGAACATAAAGTAAATTCATTGCCATTTTAGCTCGAATTCGCAAAGGGTCAAATTTTCGGATGGCTCGAAGTGTTTGTCACGGTCCCAGTTACAGTTTTCACACATGTAATTGTTTGTTGTTTTGCTCGTACTTCCTTCGGTCGCATCGAGTCATTAATAGATTAGATGCTGTTTGTCTTGAAGAGAGTAATTAATAATATCATTAAAGAGGTACAAAATAATCTTTCGGTCTGAAACCAGAAGTGGATCGCCGTCTGCCGTTTCACAACGTAATTAAAGGTGTTATCGTTGGTTTGCTATTCTTTATAAAAAGATGGAGAGGGTGGGGAAAAAAAAATTATATAAATTTTAGACTTATGTTTTATAAAACTATGTATATAGTGTTCAAACCTTCTCAATAAATATATAAACATATTCACTAGTTTTTTTGTTAGGTAACATAATATTGGACTATACCCCACCTCCAGACATTAAGTAGCAATTTGATTTTAGAATATTATTGTAATTTATACTTATTTTATGGATGTACTGATTTTAATTTTGTCAAAGTTTAAACCAATTATATTTGTTCAAATCGGTTATCCTAACATACGGTTGTGTATAGTATGGTTGCAAGAAAAAAAGGTTTAAATGATTAAACTTATATATACTTAACATATTAAAATTAGATATATATGATAGTTTAACAGTATTCATTAGCAAACAGCATTTCAATTTACATATACTTATTTACAGGTAATTTAACTTATTCAGTTATACAAATACACACACAAACACATTTATTTGATTGTTAGACCCATATATACCTATGTGGTCGTTAAGAAATCTGAATTAGTAGCCGAACATTTATATTTACAAAGGTAATCTGGTATTAAGAAATATTTCCCTCAGAAAGTGTGAAATTAAGCTTCATTTTCAAATATTTACATTAATTTCAGCAGCCAATAAGAACATTTAGTAGCCAATTAGAAATTTTAGTAGCCAGTGTCTATTTTGGCTACTGGTGATGCTAACATAGTATGCACATATATACTTGACAACATAGTTGATAAAGTAGCACAAGAATAACACATTTTGTATAAACATACAAAGACATTTGGATTCTTTACAATACATTTCAATTACAACATCCAATATACACTGAGTGCAGCACTTCAAACTGAAAATGGTTAGTTTCCTCCAGTTTCACTTCATTTTAATTGTTAAACATTGTGATTAATAGCATAGTATCATAATCCGGAATATAAAAGCAGTTGCCGGTAAAGAAATACAATGTTTCATTCCTGTTATGAAATGCGAAGGACAATATCATAAAGTTAATATTAGCCATTCGGTTTAATCATCGTGAAACGTGTACAGAAAGGGAAACACCGTTAATATGTTCCTGTGCATGGTTTCTGTTTACCATTAAAGATACTGAACTCCAAATGGGCATAAAAATGTCCGTTTTTGTAGTTATGCCTAAACGGTAAAATCATGCAAAAAACATCAATGTATACAACACGATCAAATACTGTAACAAAATGTATATTTCATTGAAAAAAATAGAAGTTGAGTTAACTCGCACTTTCCTTGAACCCGGTATTCCCGATTAAAACATACAGCGGCTTTCCCCAATACACGGTATTGATTCAAGTCTACGCATGAGCGACTGGACACAACTAAACTGTCACGTGATTATCCTAAATATGAACGCCGCTATTTTTAATTACTCAATGGGTTATAGCGTCTGCAGACGCTATAGATTTTAGAACGATCAAAAGGACGAAAACTGTACACTGTTTTTCGGGTAAATATAAACATGCGTCTCTAATTCTTTAATGTGTTCTATACGCTTATGTAAGAAAATCGGGTATTTGGAGTTGAGTCCATTTAAGTTCAAGACGGTGAATCAACTATGTTCAAGTAGTGGATTATCGTGTTCGTGCAATTGAGTATTTTGTATATACTTCATATATTGAAAAAGCCTTATTTTATCCTATTTTCACTAACGATAGTGGGGTTTTTATTTAAAATGTCCAGGGATGCGGTGTGTATGGATTAAAGCAGTCATGCCACGTTCTGGGGTTGATACAATACAGCGCAAAACAAAAACATCGTATATTAAGTATTTACTTTACCATTGACCATTGCATACTATCTGAAATCCGGTTGTAATACATGTACTATTAATAACGCAGTTAACCCGGTCGCATTCACTAACCATTCTTAGATTTAAGAATAAAGAACAGACTTAGACTCAAGAAAAATAATTCAGCGTTCGTAAATATGTTGGGTAACAGTGTTTCCTATGCCATTAATAAATAGTTCGTAATAAAGAATGCTGTAATTAGAGATGGTGCATACCAAATAAAATTAATAACGCTCTTAGAACAGAACTGTGTCAGTAATATCCTTTATTCTTAGTGTTATGTCTAAGAGTAGGTTGGTGAATACGGGCCCAGGTCGGACATTTCGCATAGCAGCCATCGTACAATACGGTTCAAACTTGACAAAAAAAGATGTTTTATTAGTTATTATTAAATATTAAAAATACTTTTAAATGAAGTACCTCAAGTTTAAAGTACTTTTATTAAAACACACTTGTCGTAACTTTCTCTGGATTTTGTTTTTTTTTTGCTATGCGAACTCGAAACAATAAATGTTATTTGTTTTATATACATATTAGTATTATAAACTGTGTATATATGTACATATGTTATAAGGTGTCATGTGACTATTATTATTATTAATTGGATCATGTTACGAAAAACATGTATATGTTTAAGTAACGAAATAAATATGTTGAATCTTGAATCTCAAATTTCATTAAATTTCCTTTCTTTGCGATGTCCTGAATGACGATACCGGTATATAACAAGTCGATATGCAAGAACCAGATCATGATTAGACGATCTTAATACGGATAACATTTCGTTTTCTAAGGATACATTAAAACAAGTCATCTTCTTTAATCGACGTAAAATTTACGTTATTAAATTAAAATATTTTGCATTTTATAGACGTTGTAGTTCTTTAAATGGGGATTGATTAATTGAATATTCCAAAGATAATTTTTACATAAAATATTATTAGTTTGTAGACGTTGTAGTTCTTGGGCATTGATTAATGGAATATTCCACATACCATTTTATCAACGATCTTAAAAAAACGAGTTTGAAAATAATGTAAAATACCAAACCGAGGTGCGAAACGGCTACGTACAAAGTTGTATACTTGTACAATATTCAGTCTTCAATAATTAGAGCTCCAAAGCGGTAACTCCCGTTTCATCAAATTACGTGTCTGTTTCAATATTGTCGTGCCTAAAGGCAATCGGCATGTTTCGTTATAATATCTTTAAAAGATAATACGTGTTCGTCTTCTGCTCATATTGCCATTTTATTATCATTTATAAGTTTTACTGTAAAATCATTTTGTATCGCATCTTCTAATTTTGCGCATTCTAGAAAAAAACCCACTAATGCCAGCACAGTCTAAAAGATGCATATGTCTGTGTTTCATTTTAATGTACGTAACTGTTTTACTAATCCTGCAAAATGTAAATATTTCTTTTTTGTATTCGTGACTAGCGTTATTTAAATAGCGACGCGCAACTGACTGTTAAACAATAAATATTCATTGAAATAATTAAATGATATATTTACGAGGGGATTAAAGGGGCGTATAATTGGTTTAAATTGTATATTTTCAAACAAGAAATGTCTTTAAAAAAGACGTTGAAATTAATATTGAGATGTCATTTTAAAATTACCTAAACAGACGGCCAATATGATCCGTTACATGACTTCTCAGACTCCAGATCTTTTGGTCCCCACCAATATTAGGAGAATTATTGGACCCCAGATTTTTCGGACACTATTAGAAAACTTCTCGGACCCGAAAGATAATTTGAGATAAATTTATTAATTTAAAAATTAAATAAAATTATCATTAATATCTATGCCGTGACTAAACCAATCGTATAGCTCCATGTTTCAACCAGTAGTATATGAATAACCAAAATAATTTAGGTTAACATAATTGTTATCTGAATTTGTCAAGTCAATTAAACAAATTAACGATGTAAGAAAATAATTTCGGGAATGAATTAAAATTATTATGTATCAGACGAGTCTATATAGTTATTTATAGTACCGGCAATATACCATTCATGTTAGTTATCTAATATAATAACGATTTGAAGTCAAATAAGCATTTATACTGGGTATCCCAATAAAAAGCAATAGTCAGGGAACATTCAACGATTTTTGAAACGTTCAGACTTTATCTTTTATAACGCAAGCATAACAATTTATTAGACTTTGACGATTTTAAATTATATTGTAGCAGGGTGTGATATAAAAACCACTCGTGGGTATAGTTATATACTTTATTACGTCGATGATTAATTCGTATGATCCAAATGATGGCCTGAAACAATAACAATTATTATAATACAACATATTACAATGATACTAATAGTAATTTCAATAATTCATTGTAATACATATTAATTAATTTAGGACAAATATTAAATAAAAATATATCAACAATTCAATTCAATACAATACAATTTATGTAATAAAATAATATATATACACTCACCAGTGACCAACCCCTATAGTTTGAACATAAAATAAGTTATTCTTATTGGCAACTGGTAAATGCCATACATAGACCTATCTTGAACAAAGTCAAATAGTGAATGCACTAAGATAGAAAAATCTATTACACCTATTGATTATAAACATCTTACTTTAAAAGCATGGGACAGACATTAGTAAAAAACAATTAACCAATCACTCACTCACACTGACACTTCTCACTCTCTAATTGGATTAGTGGTCAGTAAAATATCAATAGGTTTAGCAGTGAATACCCTGTTACAATATCAGTAGAAATATGATATATCAGGGGTTCCTGTGTATAATTAGTATTGAAAATTGTGTATTCATGCTTCGCGAATAACAATTCGACGTATTCTGAATCTTCTTTCATAACATTTTATCTACAGAAAATGTAGCATCTTTTTATAGATAAAATAACATCTACTGGAGAAGTTGATAGAAAGATGCAATTATAAAAAAATCGTTTATAAATCGTAACCACAATTTTAATTCAAATTAACAGTAAGTTTATAAATATAAATTCCCCATTTTTTTTTTTAGATTTATGATTCTCTGAACGCTATTATTGATGCATGTACGAGTATATTAATGTTAACACAGCTATGCAACGATTGCTAGAAACGCGCGCTATTTTTAGAATGACACGACTGATTCTGGAATGTGATGAACTCGCTAGAACATTGCACAATCGCTATTTAAAGAGCGTATACCGCTTATATAAATGTAGGCTAAACAAAATAGTTTATATTTCGTTACGTGAATGAATATACCATTCTGTTTATGGCATACAATGAGAAAATACGTTCACAATTAGCCTCAGTTCTAAAGTATATGTTGAAGATATGTTTATAACTTCATTTTACCCGCTTATGTAAACAATTATGTAAATGTTAAATCTCCAAAAGTATGCAACAGTTATTAGTATACGTTAAACCATTGTTTGAAGTTTGCATTCCCTAGCATTAGAAAATTTGCCCAATTATATTGGCATTCAATTTTCCCACTGCATATAATTATCGCCAGAATATCTGGGTCAGAAGTGATCTTAGACAGCTACGCCGAAAAAATAGTTATGAATTATTCATCTAGGTTTCGTTGTTATAAACAAGCAGTAAAATAATAAGCAGGAATCGCGCTGGCGATCGCCACTGTCCGAATTATTTACTACTGAATGACATTAGCGACATTTTAGCCTAAGCGGTCTTGCTGACTCGGTTAACCTCGACAGCTATTGTGCCAACCTCCTGTACGGTTAACCTCGACAGCTTGTATTGATTTTTCGTTATGCAAGCGGTACAATTGAATAAACTGAAGCGTGAAACTGAATGCTTATCGATAACGTGATAACATGCGACTGATTACATGGCCCAAGGCAATTAGAATGGTATTTTAATTGCACGTAGAACAAAAACTTTCTATCATCGTCGATACTGGCAATTAATAGAAGTGTGCCATGTTTGTAACAGATTACAGACGAGATCAGACGGTAATTAGAAATCAAAACATAGTTAGTATGCAGTTTTTTCAACACATACATTCGTGTTTAAATAAACAAAAATCCGTAATTAAACAGTTTGTTACGACAATTGGTATAAAATGTTGAATTTGAAAGTGCAAATACATACATATATATTGTGTATTTGACACAATATTTTATTCTTAATTACTAATGTGCCTTGATTATAGTGCGCTCAATTAGTGTGGACCTTATCCCATAGAACCACTACTACGCCCAGACCTGTTTTTTTTTAAATTTTATTTCAGTTTATACTGTATTAATTATGTTGTTGTTTTCTATTCTCCCTTTTATCTCAATGGCCTTGACATTAAAGGTAGCCATCTGATTCTTTTGCGCGATAAACCATTTCATTGAGGTTAACATTTGTTCCAAGTTATTTCGAAATCCTTCAGTGCATAGAGAAGTTAGAGTGCGCACAAGTTTCGGGACCGGCGGACGAACAGAACGACGAATACAGTGATTCCTATATAGACCCACTGCCTACCGGTGTTGTGGGGGTATAATTATAATACTAATACTACATTTTAGTTTTTTGCTTGTGTCTGTCTCTATAGTATTCAGCTCATAATAACATGTATTTATAGTGTCTTTTTATTTACCATTATTAGATTTATAAGAAGACAAAGTACGCATTCATTTAACTCTTTTTGCCAAAACCTTCTAAATTTCGTATCTGTAACTGAATTGATGGATAACCTATCCTGTTGAAATAATCTGTGTCTCCCCCAATTGCTGATGAATGTCATATGTCTGTCCCATCAAGGAACCCAACTACTCCTGGGTATCCAGAAGTCTGTTTAATAGCCATAGCTATTTATTTGCGCCTGTTTGCATCAACAGATCAATTTTATTACATAGTCCCTACAGCCGCTGTGCCTGCTTGCGTCCCTCCACACTCTCCAAATCGGCCTACCATCCTATGTTCTTATCCGCCATTTAAGTTGTTTGACCCCACCCGGTGGCTAAGTACATCTTTTATAATGTCAGTATAAATACTGTGTACATATTTATGGTGTAAATATGTTGTTTTGTCATTTTTAACAGTTTAGTACTTTTTACTGTGGCTCTAAAAAGGTGTCCGTAGCGCATAATACCCTTTACTGTTATTTTTTACAGCCACGGAGGTGGGGAACCAAACATCTTAAACATCACATTGGATATTGTTAGTAAAAGCTGCCTAGAACTTTCTTTTATGTATACTTCAACCGACAGGGTCTCAAGTTGGAGCGTTGAAGGCTATATTCCCTGTAGGCATGTGTGAACAATGTTAAAATCTTTTATTTTTCTCCTCTATTATTGCACAACGCCAGTATTATGGAGTACAAATGTACATATTAGTATTATTCATGTTGGATATATTGCGACACATCTAAGTTTTAACTATTATTTGCTTTTTTAAACAGAGAATTATAAATTCTCTAGTCATGACATTCATATATATGTCTTTATATGCACCTTTTAAATAAAACCTACATCTACATCATGTAATATTGAAATTTGTTTCTTAGTGTACTGTAGCCTATCTCATAGGCATAAGATTACTTCTATAAGTTCCATATACACTACATGGAACAAATATTTGACAATTCAAATACATATTCTTTCTGGACAATGTTCACCGCATAGGTATCAGAACCTTATTTTTGTATATAAAACACTATAATTTTTTTTATTAAATAACACTTTGACCCAGTGGTTAAATTTTTTAACACACGTTGTTTTAGATAATTAAAATAGCCTTATAACACTATTAAAGGCATTGTTCCAGATACCTATGTCTAAAGACTCCAACTATATGAATTTTCAATAGATTCTTAGGCTTTAATAAGTTGGTGAAGAACTCTGCATACACTACCCTTATGCAGGCCACTCATTAAGTTATTTATTCCTCTAGGCAGCAAACAATAATTATAAATAATAGAAATACTTTGAAAATCTAAAAATGCAATTTTTTCTTATTGTACATGTTAAACAATTCATCATTATTAACTGTGATATAAATGCACAATAAATTAGACGATCTAAATGCATATAGCAAATAGACACATCAATGTGAAATTATATCCATTTTAAAGCTACGTTCCTGAACCGATGTTACGTCATGGCGATTTTCTGTGGTCGCTTCTAAGAAAAGTAATGTTTACCTTAAATACCATAACATGTACATAGTACTTGCTAGCGAAATGGCTTTGTTTAATAATAACACTTGTAGACCTTGCATGATAGAAAACTATCGAACACAAGTGAAAAAAATGTCAGATTGATTTTGTAGAAGAAGAACTGAAACGAAATGTTCATGTATATAAATTATAAAAATATTTAATCAAACGTCAACAATAAATGCAAAAAAGAGTAACATTGAACAGTATAAGACAGCTTAGTTCATGTAAATATTCTTGTAAAAATATAATTAGCTTTAAAATAGGACACACAGATATTACTACGCCCGTGATAAGGCATTGCGTTCATACGATTATAAATGCATACCCCTTCCACATTAAAATGCCTATGCAATGTAAATATACAGCCTTTAAGAGGAATGCGATAGCGTGGGAACCTAATTTGCATACTGAGCTTGATGCTCAAAACGGATAGTACCGTAACATATCTATATTTTCGGACACTTAAAACTAATGAAAATTTTTTTGTACAAAAATTTGGATACACAAAAATATTTCCAAATTACAGTTGTCCGAAACTTTATAGACACTATGACAATATTGCAATTATGTTCGGATATGTCCGGTGTATAAAGTTTTTTGCGTATATACACGGATAGTATCGATTAATGATTGCGTACTTGTTAAATACCACGCCGTATAGTATTATTAATTTGGACAATTGTTACAATTTTTGTTTAGTGCGTTATTGTTCAACGTTTTGTTACTTGAATGGTAGGAATAAGGTTGTATTTTGATGGTATTACTTTTTTCCCATTTATGTTATTGCAATGTAAATGCTATTACGGATAATTGTGAATAAGCATGTGTTTATACTATACCAATAAGTGTTCCACTATCTGTATGTTTGATCTGTGAATTAAACTATATGTACATAAATGTAAACAAAGTGAAACTCCAGCTGCATTAGGCCACAACAAATTGATCAGATGTTCGTCGGATTTGCCGCACCTTAAAATCGTAAATCGAAAAAAAAAATTTTTTATTTTGCGCCCGCACCTACAAGTTTGCCCCGCATCCGATTTTTTTAAAAGAAGTTTTCATTAATAAGTCTCATTTTACGTTAAACGCCGTCTTCGTGGTGTACCCAAATCATAATAAGCAATTAGTACAGATATAGACGTGAATAAGGCACTTTGCGGCGACTGGTTAATGTCCAGAGCACACAATTTATGACCCAGACCTTTAATCGCCAACAGCCAGTCTCGCACAGCTGCCATGTGTATTTCAACTCGGCAATTTTTGATCATGTTTTATCTAACTTGTGAAAACACAACGAGCTGTTTGTCAGCATTCATTGCCTAATTAAAGATGATTGCTAGCAAGCTCTCGTAATATCAGCAGTTAATTAACAGTTAATTAAAGGATTATCTTGTTGATAAAGGATGTGTGAAATTGGATGTCTGGATTACGTCAAATGGACTGATTATCGGGTATGTTTACATTTCGGACAGTTTTGACCAGCGGTTTGTCCTTGATTTCTTACTTCTAATATCCACACATATAAGTTGTTTCTGACATGTCCATTTTATAAATTCAACGTATTTGTTTGGTGTACATTTGTTCAGCCTTTATATATTAAAGGTACATTTAACAGGGCAAGCCAAGTCATTATGTTAGTTATTAATTTTAATTTATTTATGGATATATTTTGTTAAAATGTTGTAGATAGTTTAAGAGTGTATGTTTAAATAAAAAATAATTATCCAAGTTTACTGCATTGAACAATTAAGAAAAATGTTAATATAAAAATCGAAGTATACTAATGCTTTTGTTAATGCCATAATTAATTAATATAAATTATAATACAGCACAGTGAAGTATAATTTTATAGCATTTAAAACAGTAAGATATAACTATTCCCTGACATGGAAACACGCAACGATGTTGCGAGTCGATAAAAAAAATGGCTCAAGAAAAATAAGAGCCAGTGTGAGTCCTGGTTTACGGTTTTAAAAAATGGTGGCGTCCAGTTGTTTCGTCGTGTCATTTAAAGATACAGGTCTTATACTACTAGTGATTCCTAAATTGTTTTGTGTTTATTGTATGACATTTCATATTCATGTTATTAAACTGTTGGTAGTGAATGACTTGGTGTATCAAATATATATTTTGATAATGACAATTACCTTGTATAAGGTCTACTTTCTTATAGTAGTTAAGATATGGTTATTTAGTATTTACTGCCGGTCGTTAATTTAATAGCAGAATCACTATTGAAGACTTGTTGCACAAAACCCTTTGCAGGACATGGTCAAAGAAGAAATGGAGAAATTAGTTGCTTAGTTTATTACATATATATTGATTTTGACAACAATTTATGGAACAGAGCAGATGAAGAAGAAATTATTGACAAGATATCAAGTTATGATGGCGTTTGGGAGTAAATTTTAAACACTATGGGCATGATAGGATTTTTTTTATTTTGCGCTTTTCGCTCGCCTCCGATTTTATCGAAAATGGATTTTTTTTTAAATATTTCTCTCGCTCGTTCCATTTTTTTTTGGACAAAATCCGTAGAACAACTGATCAATTTGTTGTGGCCTTAGCAGGAGAGAATAGCACAATGTCATTTATTTAAGACAAGTGGCCAATGGCCAACACAACACATCACTAAACAACAAACGCGTAACAACAACAACACACACATATAAGTAAATTTGGGTTCACCATCTTGGAACACCAATTCAGAGATTTGAGTGTTAAAACTGGTTTATGAGCATGCAAAATTAACACCTTACCCAAATGGAAAATTTGAGATAAATGCAATTTCACAGCTTTGCTATCGCGTACATGAAACAACATAAAAAACAACAACTGTGAATAAATTAAGCAGAATTTATTGGTAAATAATTAAGACTGGTTAAGACTGGATCCTTAATAGTATAATTTCAACAGCATATTTAATATACGATATAAAATGGCTCGTAACCCAATACAGCTAATATAACGGTCCACCGCCTCCACTCATTCATCTGCCAGGTTTTATGACCTTCATTCTGTTGTGAAAACACATCTGTGATGTATCAACGGATTAACACAAACAGGTTAGAATTCTGCTAAAATACCACTGTCATGGACAACTGCAAAGAAATATTGAAAATAATAGCTCTGCTAGATGAAAATATGCAGACTTAAATATGAAAATGTTTATAATATTTGAGAGAATTAATTTCTCTATGAATGTTACATGTTTATATATGCTTTAATAAAGTATTAAGAAATTTTGATGTGTAATTTGTGTTTATTTATGGTTTTCTTTGCAGTTTAATACTTAGATAGAAAAGAAGAGAGATGATAGCCCAACAGAATAAGATTTAATGATGGAAACACATAATTTTACATGTATCATCATTTTTCTGGACCCATTTTTCAGCATATGCTGTAATTGGATTGTTGGAGTCTTTTTTACTTACAGATTTGGATGAAATATATGATTTAATAACCATATACATTTAAATAAGTTTGGAGACAAGGGTACAATAGTACCAGTTGTTTATTTAAGATAAAATTATGCACAGTTTAATGTTTTACCAGATCTCTAAGTGGTTCAACATAGTTGTACAGAATAAATATGATATTTACATGTCATTGCTACAATATTATGCTGCCGGGATATGAAAAGGCAGAAAATTAACACTAAGTTTCCTAGAAATGATGTCATAGTAAATAATACTCTGGATAAAATGAGTATTATAATGTAAACATTATAACGTCTTTGTCATAACATGTTACCTGAAGAAGGCTTTTCAGCCGAAACGTTGTGATTAAATAAATTAGCTATGTTTGAAGTTGGACTTCTTCATAAAATAAATATTATAATGTAAGCAATAAATAGTTGGTATTTAGGGTTCTTACCCTGCTTAACTGTATGTTGAAGTAAAAATACTTCTTATTATACATAAAATGGATCAACCGTCACTAAATAGTGAAGATTTAATATAATATTAATGAAAATAGTCTTACAAAGCAAGTATATTATGAGTGTAAGTAATTTTAATTTTTAACATTTTGTGCGACATGCTGTTAACTTATGTTGAAAGCTTGCAGACACGGAATATAGCGAAATGCTCCAACTTAAGACCCTGTCTGATTGATACCTTAAGAGAGTTGGGCTATTTTAAAAATGATGGTTCCCCCCAGGGTGGCATTAAAGCAATGTTTAAAATGTATGTTTATTTATATACATGAACTGCAGCAATATAGGCTGCTACTTACAAAACAGTCACCTTGAAAGGGCCACTTTAAAACAATATGATAAGAATTTAACTTAGGCGTAACAAAAAATATGTTTGTTTCAGGTAACATGCCCCAAAAAATTAGGGTAGGCAGGTCGGGATTTTTTTTTTTTTTTTTTTTTTTTTTGGTAAATGGTCAACTTGAAGATTCTAAAACTGAATAAATACTCAAAACGTATCAGTAATATCCTTAAACATTGTTTATAAGTGGATACTATCAAAACAAAACACTTATTTATCCAAAAACACATTTAATTATTGAAAAAGGTAAATAAACCACAAATCAATCTGACAAACCCAATAAAATGTTCTGGGGTCGGGGCATTTTTTTAGGGTAGGTCGGGTTACCTGAAACAAACATATTTTTTTTTACGCCTTATAATACAGTTAAGAATTAAAGGAACAGGTACATACATTATTTATAATATTTACAAATTAACAATACTTTACATGGGTGAATATGTTACTGTGTACCCTTAAATTAATAGTCAACTTGCTAACATACATGTCAACGTTAATATATTGATTGTGTGGGACCCAGTAAATGGGATATACATGTTATTTTACAGGGCAATAACATGGTTTAAATTTAATTAGATACACAGTAATGAATTAGGTAAAAGACATATAGCCACCCTGGGAGGGATAAAATAGTATATTGGAAGTGTAGGATTGGGAGGCCAGCGGGGGATTGGGGGATGGATTGGGTTGGATAGAAGGGGATATAATTGAATGGGTAAGGGTGTAGCTATTGGAGTTGTGTCCCCTGGACCGGAGGGGGTGCACAGCTAGACTAAATTATTTAAAAGTAAGCAAAAACAGCAGAAAATACATACAATCTAAAAAGGTTGAATAATTAAGGTAGGAAATGATACCAACTAGGTAAAAATGGACTATAATACGGGATTTTAACAAATCCCTGATAAAAAACTTGCAAAGGGTCATATCCAGATAGTAAAAATGGATATAATTATATAGATAAAATACAGTAGTAGACACTGAACCTATCACAGTATGCCAAAGATAATAATATTAAAAACTCCAATATCAATTAAATGGTATTGGTCTTGATAAGACCGAATGCAAATAATTGCAAGGTTCACAGATCCTTGCACCGTGCACTCCAATCCGACGTGGTTCTTTGAGGATGAGAGGGGAAGCGGCTGTCAGAGGGGAAAGGAGGGGGTGCAATGCAGTCAACTGTACCCAGGAAAATGGACGGCCCCGCCCTTTCTGATTATTAAAAACTGCAATAAAAAGGGGGCTTATTAAGAAACTGAGAAATGTAAATGGTGTACTAACGTAATACTCTCGTCTGAAAAATGTTTTAAAATAAGGAATACCCAGTCAATACCAGTGACTTGGTTTAGAAAGGGCAGAGAATTCCATAATTTCCCAATAAAAGCTAAAACAATAGTTAGCATTGGAAACTCATAGAGGCACAATGCAATAAGAGGTATATACAGAAACTGCAATGTATCACAAAATAATAAAAACAATTACAGGAATTGTATAGAAGTTGGTTGGGGTTGACTGCTCCTCCCCCCAAATGACAAAGATCTTGTCAGTTCGCTGACAGTCTAAAAGGAATTTTGTCAGGGCAGAAAAGACCGGGCCAGTAGCCGCTTCGTTGGGGTCTTGCATGTTGGTAAGGTTTAAAACTAGTCCATGGGAGTGCAATGCGGCCCGGATCTGGTCCCTCTGCCCTGTAAAGGTGTTGCACTGTAGCTGTAGGTGGGCTGCTGTGAAGGGCTCCCGGCACTACAGACATGCAGGGTCTAGCCCAAGGACATACTTTCGCGCGCCACCAGGTAGAAGAGTGGTTCCCATTCTCGGGCTCGTGATGGCTCTGTCAAGCACAATGCTTGCTGAGTATTTGTCAGGCGGCCTGAGGGTTTTCGCGGGTCTGAGAAAAGTATGTCGGTAGGAAGACAAATTGGTGGTCTTGAGATTCCACTCACTAAGGACAAATTTCTTTGCCAGTGAGTAGATCTTGGACGGCGCCAGGGATTCCCCAGCATCAACAGTCCCCCTCCTGAGACCCTCCTTAGCCCCCCTGTCCACCTGTTCATTCCCACTGATGGCGATGTGTGCTGGACACCATACTAAAGTGACCTTTAAAGATTTATCTAGGCACTGTTGATGAAGTTCCAAAATGTTAGATAAAATATCAGGCCTAGATCTGCTATTTCTGTTTTTGATAGACCCAAGAGATGACAATAAGTCTGATAAAATAGCAGTATTAGTAGGTTTATTAACCAAAATCCAGCACAATGCATATTTAATTGCCAAAAGTTCAGCTGAATAAATAGAGAGATGGTTGCTGAGTCGGTGGGTTTTTGTAATGTTTTTAGAAGGAATAAGAAATGAATTGGCTACCAATCCAGAGTTAGGGCATTTGGAGCCATCTGTTTATATTTTTAGGTGCTCAGCATACCTGTTATCAATATGAATAAGAGTTTCTGACTTAACGAGCTGCGGTAAGTCAGATTTCGTGAGGGTCTTTGATAGAGTTATGTCGACATCAACAGGTCCCAGGGTCCAGGGGGGTGTTTTGGATGGTCTCAGGTCTGCTACAGGGGTCTTGTCGAGACCAGAATCCTCCAACAGGGTCTTAATACTCACCCCAAAGGGGAGCGCTATGTGTTTTCGCTTAAGAATTTTACCCTTGATGAAGGTGCCGGTCCCGACAAGCTGGTTTACGGGGTTTGAACCACGCCGGGACATGGCTCTGGCCCAAAAATTAATAGACTGCTGTTTGCGGCGCAGCCTCAGAGGCAGCAAGCCCGCCTCCTCCTCAAGCATGTCACTAGGGTACATTTCAGGGCCCTCAGAGCTATCCTAAGTGCCTTGTTCTGAATGGCATCTACCATTTTAAGGGCGTTTGGCATTGCACATGCATAGATTTGGGCTCCATATATGGACGTATAAGGGACTTGTAGAGAAGTAAGTGGCTATTTTTATCAGAACCAAAACCTGAATTTTTGGTGAACCACACCCATTTCTATAGTAAACAACACATTATACATGTGCTGTGACCTTCAGAAACATGCTTGTTTCTGATTGGTCAACAGTCAATAATGCCCAATTGAAGTAGGTCAATCCGTTTTTGGTAAATTTGTCGTATTTTTCGACTTTAAACTGCTATTTTCACCGTTTAGCATATTCCTAGTACCTTGAATTCTCCATAATTGTTTTAGGTATTAACTACCTATACAAGGTGTTGGTTCACCAAAATATGCTATATTATAATAATTATTAAAGCACAAACTTGGACACTTTTGTAAAAAGTCACCGCGTGGGCGGTTTTCAATTCTCAATGACTACAACATACAGTTAACATCCTATCATTCTCCAAATCCATTTATGTTTTAATGCTATAGTATGACCCCTTATTATTTCAAGCGCAGACGGATTTCCAATCACTATGGACCTTAACATTGTATCTTTCAATATTGGAGGTTTAACCTCCATTAAACATACAGAATTAAAACATTACTTAGACGAGAACCCCAACATTCATGTTCTCGCCTTTCAAGAAACTAAATATCCCAGAAATGAATCCAAATGAATACCTGGTTTTACATGTGAATATAAAAACCATATCAATCCAGACAATAATATAACTGGCGGTCTTGCCATTTATATTAAAAATTGTATTTACTACGAATTACTGGGGGTGAACAACCAATTATAGATTGATGGTAGCACTGCTATTGAGGCATTAGCAATAAAATGGGTCATAAATAAGAACCGGCCCCTTATATTGGTCAATCTTTACTCAAGACGATGTGATCTTGAGACTTTAAATGGCCTTTTTACAGACTTAAGGACCATTAAAGGACCCTATGATGTAATATTCACAGGGGACTTTAATGCACATCACCCCTCTTGGGGTTCCAATAACTCAGATGCAGCAGGTCGCAGGGTCATAGAATGGTTGGATGAGCATGACCTTGTGTTGCTCATTAACGGTTCGCCAACCAGACTTAATCCCTCTGGGTCAACAACATGTATCGACCTTACTGCAGCTAGTGCCGGGATAGCCAGTGCTTCTGTTTGGGACACTGTTTCAGATAATTTTGGATCTGATCATTTCCCACAATTGGTTACATTGTACAACTATCTTGTACAAGGAACTGATACCCCCAGCTCAGAGGAGAAGAAATTTGTTCTAAATAAAGCAAATTGGGATCAGTTCAGGGATCTCTGTTCAGATCTTTCCCTAGCAGATGTTCACTCCCAGGACCCCAGTACCTTTTGTCCTAATTTAACAAATGAGATCCTGTCCATAGCAGAGTACAGCATTCCCGTCTCCTCCGGTAAGGAAAAAGCCAGAAAGAATGTGCCCTGGTGGAGTGAGGCGTGCTCTAAAGCGGTACAGGAAAGGAAAAAAGCATTAAAATTACTTAAAAAGAACCCCGCTGAGCACAATCTCAAACACTATAGGTCCCTAGAAAATTCAGCAAAGCGGGTTATTTTGGAAGCAAACACTCAAAATTGGAAAGAATTCTGTGAATCAGCAGTTGTTAATAACAGTAATTCTAGGGATTTTTGCCAAAAGATTCACATAATTAAAGGAAATCGCATAAATCCTGTACCGCTACTAAAATATAAAGGCGAAATTGCCACGACCCCAAGGGAAAAGGCTCAATTTTTGGTCACCCATTTCAAATCTGTCTCCAGTGATTCAAATCTCCCTCAAGAAACTTTGGACTATCAAAAGCGATTTGAATCTGAGAATAAAAACATTTTAAACGAGCCTCAGGGGACAATAACACTCCTCTTAATTTACCTTTTACAATGACTGAATTAATTAATGCAATTAATAGTAGGAGTAACTCTGCCACGGGCCCAGATAGAATATCATATATGATGTTCAAGAATATGCCGGCCATAACTCTTAAACTCGGGCTTGACCTATTCAATCAAGTATACAAATCAGGGACGGTCCCCCCCGAATGGAAGCAGGCGACAGTGCTTCCTATTCCAAAACCTCGTAAGGACAAAAGTGATCCAAAATCATATTGTCCAAGAAGTATCACCTCTCATTCAGGCAAATTATTGGAAATAATGGTAAACAGATTAGAGCACTTATTGGAAACGAAAAATATTCTGAACCCCTTCCAGTCTGGCCTTCGGAAAGGGCGTACAACTCTTGATCAGCTAGCAAGACTACAACACGATATCCTTTGTGCTAAAAATCAAGGCCAATCAGTGTTAGCTATATTTTTGGACCTTCAGGCGGCTTTCGATTTAACCTGGACTTTTGGCATCTTAAAAAAGCTAGCTGATTATGGAATTACTGGATACTGCTTTCATTACCTCAGAGCTTTCCTAGAGGGCAGTAAAATTCAGGTCAAGGTCGATGGGGAGTTATCAGAGGAAGCCATAACTGACCGCGGTACCCCCCAGGGGGCCGTAATATACCCAACTCTGTTCTCCCTCATCGTCAATGGCCCCGAAACTGTCAAAGACTAGGAAAGGTTATCTCCCAGTTTGCAGATGATTCCGGCACTAATGGTTAAAGGGGTCTAATATGTCACGCCTGCAAAAGAGGGCTCAAGCAGGACTTGACTCCATATGGAAATGGTCAATAGAATGAAGATTTAAAATTTCACCAACCAAAACAGTAGGTATGTGATTTGGCGACCAAATTAAGCACTCTTTGGACTCATATTTAGGCGGCACCAACGTTCTTTTTGAAAAAGTGGTGAAAGTTCTAGGTATGTACCTAGATAAACAGTAAAACTTTATTCACCACTTCAAATATTTGGCTGAACGGTGCGAAAGGGACTTAAATTTAATGAGAATGTTAAGAGGCACAGGTTTCGGTTCTGCTAAAAATAGCCTCTTACTTCTCTACAAGACCCTTATACGTCCAAAGATAGATTATGGAGCCCAAATCTATGCATGTGCAACGCCAAACGCCCTTAAAATGGTAGATGCCATTCAGAACAAGGCACTTAGGATAGCTCTGAGGGCCCTGAAATGTACCCCTAGTGACATGCTTGAGGAGGAGGCGGGATGCTGCCTCTGAGCCTGCGCCGCAAACAGCAGTCCATTAATTTCTGGGCCAGAGCCATGTTCCGGCGTGGTTCAAACCCCGTAAACCAGCTTGTCGGGACCGGCACCTTCATCAAGGGTAAAATACTTAAGCGAAAACACATAGCACTCCTCTTTGGGGCGAGTATTAAGACCCTGTTGGAGGATTCCGGTCTCAACAAGACCCCTATAGCAGACCTGAGACCGTCCAAAACACCCGCCTGGACCCTGGGACCTGTTGATGTCGACATAACTCTATCAAAGACCCTCACGAAATCTGACTTACAGCAGCTCGTTAAGTCAGAAACTCTTATTCATATTGATGACAAATGGTAGCCAATTCATTTGTTATTCCATCTAAAAACATCACAAAAACCCACCGACTGGGCAAGAATCTCTCTATTTATTCGGCTGAACGTTTGGCAATTAAATATGCATTGTGCTGGATTATGGTTAATAAACCTACTAAAACTGCTATTTTATCAGACTCATTGTCATCTCTTGACAAAACAGAAATAGCAGATCTAGGCCTGATATTTTATCTAACATTTTGGAACATCATCAACAGTGCCTAGATAAATCTTTAAAGGTCACTTTAGTATGGTGTCCAGCACACATCGCCATCAGTGGGAATGAACAGGTGGACAGGGGGGATAAGAAGAGTCTCAGGAGGGGGACTGTTGATGCTGGGGAATCCCTGGCGCCGACCAAGATCTACTCACTGGCAAAGAAATTTGTCCTTAGTGAGTGGAATCTCAAGTCCACCAATTGGTCTGCCTACCGACATACTTTTCTCAGACCTGCGAAAACCCTCAGGTCGCCTGACAAATACTCATTGTGCATTGTGCTTGACAGAGCCAACATGCGCCTGAGGATGGGAAGCACTCTTCTACCTGGTGGCGTGGGAAAGTATGTCCTTGGGCTAGAAGGGTGCGTGTCCACCGTGCCGGGAGCCCTTCACAGCAGCCCACCTACTGCTACAGTGTAACACCTTTGCAGGGCAGAGGGACCAGCTCCGGGCCGCATTGCACTCCCATGGACTAGTTTTAAACCTTACCAACGTGCAAAACCCCTAGGGAGTGGCTAGGGGCCCGGTCTTTTCTGCCCTAACAAAATTCCTTCTAGACTGTCAGCTAACTGACAAGATCTAGGTCTTTGGAGGGTGGCGGGTAGGAGCAGTCAACACCCAACCAACTTCTATACAGTTCCTGTAATTGTTTTTATTAATTTTGTGATACATTGCAGTTTCTGTATATACCTCTTATTGCATTGTCTCTCTATGAGTTTCCAATGCTAACTATTGTTTTAGCTTTTATTGGGAAACTATGGAATTCCCTGCCCTTTCTAAACCAAGTCAATGCTATTGACCTGGTATTCCTTATTTTAAAAACATTTTTCAGACGAGAGTATTATGTAAGTACACCATTTACATTTCTCAGTATCTTAATAAGCCCCCTTTTTATTGCAGTTTTTAATAATCAGAAAGGGCGGGGCCATCCATTTTCCTGGGTACAGTCGACTGTATTGCACCCCCTCCCTTCCCCTCTGACACCCCTCTTCCCCTCTCATCCTCAAAGAACCACGTCGGACTGGAGTGCACGGCGCAAGGATCTGTGAACCTTGCAATTATTTGCATTCGGTCTTATCAAGACCAATACCACTTAATTGATATTGGGGTTTTTAATATTATTATCGTTGGCATACTGTGATAGGTACAGTGTCTACTACTGTATTTTATCTATATAATTATATCCATTTTTACTATCTGGATATGACCCCTTGCAAGTTTTTTATCAGGGATTAGTTAAAATCCCATATTATAGTCCATTTTTACCTAGTTGGTAAAAATTTCATACTTGAATTATTCAACTTTTTTAGATTTTATGTTTTTTTCTGCTTTTTTGCTTACTTTTAAATAATTTAGTCTTGCCGTGCACTCCCTCTGGTCCATGGGACACAACTCCAATAGCTACGCCCTTTCCCATTCAATTATCTCCCCTTCATCCTAACCCAACCCAAACCCCCCGCTGGCCTCCCAATCCTTCACTACCAGTATACTGTTTTATCCCTCCCAGGGTGTCTATATGTCTTTTACCTAATTAATTACTGTGTATTACCTTAAAGGTACACAGTATCATATTCACCCATGTAAAGTATTTTTAACTTGTAAATATTATAAATAATGTTCTTGTTTCTTTAATTGTTGACTGTATTATAGGTTAAGTTCTTAACATATTATTTTAAAGTGGCCCTATCTAGGTGACTGTTTTGTAACTAGCAGCCTCTATTGCTGCATTTTATGTATATAAATAAATGTAGTTTTTAAACATTGTTTTAATGCCACCCTGAGGGGAACCACCATTTTATAATAGCCCAATTTTCTTAACACACAGGGTCTTAAGCTGGAGCACCTCGCTATATTCCCTGTCTGCAAGCGTTCAACATAAGTAAATCGCATGTCGCACAAATGTTAATAAATTAAAATTACTTACACACATAACATACTTGCCTATGCAAGTCTTTTTTCAGGTATATTGTATTAAATCTTCACTATTTAGTGACCCTTGATGTATTTTACTTATTATAAGGAGTATTCTTACTCCATATACAGTTAAACAGGGTTAGAGAACCCTAAATACCAACCATTTTTTGCTTTACATTATAATACTCACTTTATTCAGAGTATTATTTATTATGACATCATTTCTAAGTAACTTAGTGTTAATTTTCTGCTTTTTCATATACGGGCAACATAAAATTATAGCAAAGACATGCAAATATCATATCTATTCTGTTATACTATGTTGAACCACTTAGAGATCTGGTAAAACATTAAACTGTTCATTATTTTATTTTAAATAAACAACCGGTACTATTGTACCCTTGTTTCCAAACTTCTTTAAAAGTATATGGTTATTAAATCATATATTTTTAAGTTAATAAGACTCCAACAATCCCACTACTGCATATGCTGAAAAATGGGTCTAGAAAAATTATGATACATGTAAAATTATGTGTTTCCATCATTAAATCTTTTTCTGTTGGGCTATAATCTCTCTTCTTTTCTATCTAAGTATTAAACTGCAAAGAAAACAATAAATAAACACAAGTTACACATCAAAGTTTCTTCATACTTTATTAAAGCATATATAAATATGTTACATTCATAGAGAAATTAATTCTCCCAAATTTTATAAACATTTTCATATTAACGTCTGCATATTTTCATCTAGCAGATCTATTATTTTCGATATTTCATTGCAGTTGTTCATACTAGTGCATACTCATCCATCCCTAATGTCATTACATAAGCCTCACGCTGATTGGTCAGACGGATTAGTAACGAGAATTTTGATTTGTTCAATTACTATCCGTTTTGAGCATCAAGCTCAGTATGCAAATTAGGTTCCCACGCTATCGCATTCCTCTTAAAGGCTGTATATTCAATTTTAAAGTTTATACACGTATTGTATTGGTTTGACCGGTTAAAACCCATTGCCCGAGCACACTGCTTAACATATAGAACTCGGCTTGTATAAAACTATACAACAGCCCTTCTTTCTTTCTTTCTTTCTTCCGTTCATGTACAAGATCCCGCTCTGGGGCATAGTCGTACAGTGGTGTATGATACAAGGTAGATGTGAGGCGCGCATATGTACAGGCTCAGCAGAAGGTTAAAAACAGTCTTCCTCGTTCTACTATGCGGTTGCCAGCGCCCCCTTGAAACCCTCCAGGGTGTTGGCTGTGACGGCATGCTCAGAGAGTCCGTTCCATAGTATGATGCCCGAAGGGAAGAAGGAGTGCCGGTACACATCTACTCTGCAGGATAGTTGTAAATATCTGCAAGAGTGACCTCGTGTTCTTGTTGTGATAGGCCGGAAGAGTGTCAGTGGTTTCGGTATATCAATCAGGTTGTACACAATCCTGTACATCATCACCAACTTTGCTTCAGTCCGACGCTGTCGCAGCGTCCGCCAGCCAAGGTCTTGTATCATCTGGCTAGTTCGTTTGTATTCAATTATTATTTATAGTGGTACGATTCAGTGTATTACAAATAAGTATATTATATTGAGTTCAGTCTGCAGTTGACTGGTGCGAAGGTAATCACGACCTGCAATTAAACAATTACGTACAAATAATACATATGTAATTACTATAATGCCTTATGCTGTAAAATAATACAATGATATACATTGCATACGTGGTTGCTGGTAACAGCAACAAAATAACAGTACACGTCATTTCAAATGATAACACTATATAAATTACATGAGTAACATAAAACGTATTTCATATGAGTTCAATGCATTGTGGCGACCGACTCATTAAATTCTATATTCCTAGTATATTGCATAAATTACACATGAACACATAGATTTACATGTGAACAACATGTACACACATATAAACAATACATCACACATATACACAATTACTTACTAATTTATGGAATCTGGCGTTATACGCTTCGTCCAGATTTCGTGGCTGCAGGTGTTGTTAAACTAAAGTTGTATTTATTAATTATTTTAAGTTAAAAAGTTAACACGATGTTGCTTCCTCGAATATGTCTTTGGTTCTGGCGCGTGAGCTCGTGAAACGATTCCCTACATTATGTCAAAATATTATACCCTATTAAATAGGTTAAAAACTACTAACATATAATAATGACGGGAAATGCACCCTGTCACATACTCCCCCTGTCCATGAAATGACGTCTCGTCATTTAGTCAAAAATAAATATTAACCTCACTGTCCATATAAAAACATAAGATTGTCATTAACCAATCTAACCAAACCATTGTGTCAAAACTTTGTTGCAACAGCAAAAAGCCTCGCCATTGTTGCCCCCGTTGACCAAACATCGTGTTCTCACGATACAAGGAACATTGTCGTCGACAACAGTCAGTCCATAAGCATAACTGATTACAAGCACACGCGCCTTTTAGGAATCAACTCAGAACCTCAGGTGAGATATGCATTTATAAAATTAAGTAATTTTCATCATACTTACTACCAACACATGCTGAATGACTTAGTCATGAGGTACTGACAAAATTAAAACTATACTTACCAATATAATCAGCCCAATATATGTACATATCTCTAAATCAAGTTATAAGTACATTTGATTTACACAAGTAATACTTACTAATTCATCTATTTAATTCAAATAGATACAGCTGTTTACTATATCAAGTGTATGTAGTATAATATAAAAACAGTCAAGCATACATATGGATAAAAGCTCATAAAACATGTGACTACATTAAATACATCATTGCATAACAGCATTAATAATTTTCTGTACAACATCTGGATCAATCTCTTCTAATACACGTGATGACAGTATAACATCTAATGCATGGACCTTGTAATTTCTAGGTCTAACTACCATCTGATTTATCTGATAATCAGAATATCTGACAGGTGGTTTTCTCACCCTTGAAAATCTACGTGGTGATGGTTTTGGCTTAGCCTGTACTTCAATAGTATCACTTGCCTTAATACCTTGCATACCATCTGTAACCCTATCTACATGTACATCAACTTGTACCTCATGACTACCACTTTCATCATCTGTTACTGTCTCCTTATCATCACTGTTTTCTACTACTTCTAAAGGATCAACCTGATTGTCTATCTGACTATCTTGACCTTGACTACTAGTATCGGTACTTTTCTTGAATCTAACTCTAGGTTTTGGTTTAGGATGCGCATCCTCATTTTTGTTTAAACTACCTAGTCCATCTTTGCTTATCACAGACCCATGCGCTTTTCCACTCTCATATGTACAAAGTACACAATCATCATTATCATCATCATCATCATCATCATTCTGACCATGATCATTTTCGCCATTATCATCACAATCACATACTTTATCCGTATTAGTGACATCACTATCTACTAACCTACTATCTACCTTTTCATCTACTCTATTCTGACTATCATTTGGAAATGTTTTGACACTTCCATCTACTACTCTAGAAACATCATCTACACTATCTTGACTACTATCATCATTAGTTTCTATAGGGTACCAATGATTACGGTGTATTGTACGTTCCATTCCTGTCGGTGACCTTATCTTGTACACTGGAATATCTTCCCTCGGTTGTTTAATAACTGTGCAAGTTTCCATCTCAAACTTGTCAGCTATTTTATGTTTACCCTCATGAAACAGGGTTTTTAACAACACTTTGTCACCTATTAACAGTTTTGCTGCTTTAGCTTTTCTGTCATAATCAGACTTCTGCTTGAGTCTTGCAGTATGTGCATACTGTTTTGCCACTTCCTGTGAGTGCTTTAGCCTATCTTTCAGCTGATCTAAATATTGCTTAGAAGATTGATTTTTGTTATTGTCTATTTTTGCAGATTCAAATGGTGAATCAATAGGTAGTTTGGGGGTCCTGCCAAACATCAACTCAAAAGGGGATATTTTTGTACTTTTATGCCTGGTACAATTGTAAGCATATACCAAAGATGGGATATGTGCTTTCCAGTTTGGCTTTTTGTCCGGATCCAGTGTCCCGAGCATATTTAACAATGTCCGGTTCCATCTCTCTGTGCAACCGTTTCCCATTGGATGGTATGGTGTTGTCCTTGATTTCTTTATTCCCATCAAGTTGCATAATTCTTTTATCAAATCAGATTCGAAATTGGCTCCTTGGTCAGTGTGTAGAGTTGTTGGGATGCCATAATTCACAACAAAATTATTATAAAATGCCTCCGCTGTTGTTTTCGCTGTTTGATTGCGCGTTGGAATAGCTAATGCATATTTGGTAAAGTGGTCTGTGATAACAAGAATGTTACCATAGCCTTTTGATGGTTCTCATGTAAGGTAATCCATAGACACTAGCTCTAATGGATATGTTGTTACTATATTTACAAGTTCACTTTTGATGTTTGTAGATGTTTTTCTTCTAAGACATCTATCACACTTTGAAACCCAAGATTCCACATCTATGTTCATGTTTGGCCAGTAGTATTTTTGTTTTAATAGTGATAATGTCCTGTCTCTACCTGGGTGGCCTATTTGATCATGAAGTCCTATCAACACATCTTTTCTAAATACAGATGGTAAAACTAATTGTATTAATGTTTTGTTGTCATTATGTTTTATTTCTCTGTACAGTATTCCTCTATTTATTTTCAAGTTGTTAAACTGTTTTCTCATACATTTGTCCTCTTTAGTGATACATTGATAAATGGTTGGCAATAGCTGATCAATCACTGCTTTTGTCCACTTTTCAATCAAATGATCATTCCTCTGAGCAGCTCTTATCTGTCTTATTTGAACTTGAGCCATAGGCTGTCCTGGCATATCAGTAGCCTGCACTATATTGACATTACATGTTATAGTCTCAATATATGGTGGCATGGTAGTGGAACCACAAATGGCTTTAACTGTGGGATCATCAATTTTAATGATTTTTCCTGAATTTGTATCAGTGACATGCGGGTATGTACTCATTCCGTCCGCATCTGCATTTTTCAACCCTGGTCTATAATGTATTTCAAAGTTGTATTCTCCCAATGCTGATGCCCACCGTTGGCCAGTTGCGTCCAGTTTCGCAGAAGTAAGAACATATGTCAATGGATTGTTGTCAGTGTATACTTGAAAATGATGTAATGCTAAATAATCTTTAAATTTTTCAGTAATCGCCCACTTCAGAGCCAAAAACTCTAATTTAAAGGCTGAATAGTTCTTTTCTGATTTGGTTAATGATCTGCTAGCATAGGCAATGACTTTACCATCCTGGTACAACACAGCACCTAGTCCAGTTCCACAAGCATCAGTATGCAATTCAAATTTCTTTGTAAAGTCAGGATAAACAAGAATTGGTGGTGAACTTAATAATTTTTTCAAGTTATCAAAAATAGCCTGTTCAGTTTCAGTCCAAGACCATGATTTCTGAATTTTCTTTGTACCTTTCTTTGTTGATGAAGGAGGTAACAAGTCACTCAATGGTTTGGTAATCTTTGAAAAGTCTTTTATGAATCTCCGATAATAACCGGCAAATGCTATAAAGGATCTCAGCTCATCTGCATTCTGAGGAGTTGGCCACTGTCTTATTTTATCTATCTTTGCAGGGTCTGTCTCTATTCCTTCACTGCTGACGACATGTCCAAGAAATTGTACTTTACGTTGTACAAAATGACACTTGTCTGGAGATAATTTCAAATTACATTTAGCTAACCTAGTTAAAACTTGATCCAGTCTTTGAAGATGCTGTTCATACGAGTCTGAAAAAATAATGAGATCGTCCAAGTAGATTATACATATCTTCATGTTCAGATCTCCCAGACATTCCTCCATAAGCCGCTGATATGTTGCAGGGCTATTAGAAAGCCCAAACGGCATTTTATTAAACTCGTAGAAACCCAACGGTCCTACTGTGAAAGCCGTTCTCTCTTTATGATGTTCTTCTATTTCTACCTGATGGTAGCCAGACTTCATGTCTATAATTGAAAAATATTTGGCACCATTGAGAACATCAAACACTTCTTCTATCCTAGGAATTGCATAGGCATGTTTAACTGAAATGTTATTCAATTGCCTATAATCAACGCACATCCGCAAAGAACCATTCTTTTTGCGTACAAGTACCACATTTGAACTATATGGTGACTTTGAATGTAAAGGCAGACAAGTTGATTACATAAAAATACACTCATCCATTGACAATGCAGATGATGTATATATACAACAAAACAAATGAAGTGCAGAATAGTTTATTTCATAAAAATATAAACAATGGACATCATGTATATATGCAATAACACTGTTAAAGTTCAAAACCTACATGTTTGTTACAGACAATGCGTCTGTATTTATGTAAAATGTATGTTATTTTTGTATTTTCAGATCACCAGAAAGCTGCAGAAGCCGTGAAGTTGCGACGACAGATGACAACCGCCAAGGAGAACTCCTTCAGCAAAAGTGAGGCTGCCACCCGATGTGCCATGGCCAACACGCTGTGCCTGGCCAAAGAAGACCTGCCTAGCAGTATGATGCCTGCATGCAACATATATCTGATGAACCAGGTATGCTGAAGTAAAAAGTAAAAACAATGCTTTTGCTAGATGTAAAACTCACATAATTAATTTATATATTATTCTTTACACTCATTTTAACACATGTTTTATTTTGCACTTATTTAAAGATCGTTATTTAACTTTTTGTACACACATGGTCAAATTGTTTCATGCAAAAAGCCACTTACTTTGGATTTCAAAACAGTTTGAGATCATACATGTATGCCGACCTATTTGAATGCTACATTTCAGGGGGTGACGAAACTAGCTGACCTGCGTATTGACAGCCACACCACGTATGAACATACTTCGGTGGGTGAGTTCCAGGATGCCATTTCCGATTTCAAAGAAGAGCAGCAGCTCAAGATGGGGGCAGATGTAGATGTAGTAGAAACCCAGACATACTTTTTTGCCATTAGCTCGTTGTACAAGGCTAACGCAGAATCCATCAACAACAAAGTGGTAAGTACCCTAGGGCAAAAAGGGATAGACATGTCTAAACTTTCAGGTATCAGCACTGATGGAGCTTTGGTAATGGTATGTAGTAGGTCAGGTGTAGTTACTAGGCTCAAGAAGGACATTCCATGTTTGCTAGGGACCCACTGCATAGCTTAAAGGTTAGCTCTCAGCAGTCTGCAGTCCATACTTGGTGAAGGTACAGGAGATCTTGAACAGTGTGTATAAGTATTTTCATTGCTCTCCCAAGAACACCGCCATGCTGGAAGCTGTGCAGAAGAGCACACCGGGACAGGCAGGTAAGTTTGAGGAGGCTTTTACACTAGTGGCTCAGCTTTCATGTATACTTATAAAAAAAATGTTGTCGCTGTGACTGGAACCGTGTATCGAAAAATAAATTTGGCGTTAAATGTATGTTTATTATATGCTTTTCAGGGAAATATCGAATTTTATTGATGAAATAAAGTTTTATATTTTCACTGTTGGAGCAGTGAAAATGTAAGATGTTATATTTTCACTGCAGTGAAAATATAACATAAAACGGACAATTTTTCAATAAATAGCATCGATCATTAAGTAGTGGTTTACAACCATTGGCAAATTTATATACATGAACAGTATGTATATGCATGTGTTTACATAAAACACACTATACAATTCAATACAAATATAATTTAGCGACAGCGACTCACAAAATATGGCACCACTCGTGAAAATATCATTTCCAATGAACACTCGTGAAATAAAATACGATCTTACACCGAAATCAACAAATATCCTCTATATATGTCTTAACGATTCCATCAATATATTATTGCTACTAGAAAATATATACATTGTACGTGAACAAACATTGTTTTGTTTTAATACCTGTCCATATTTACGGGTATACCGTCGATATGCCCCTTTAAACACTGTGCTCGGACCGCGAAAACTCGAAAATATTACCAACGCGATAAAATATGATTTTACGCTGTTGCATCTTTTTCACCGTAGCCAGGTCAAAAAGATATTCGCTTCGGTGCACGGAACTGGTGCAGTTGTATGCACTAATGACTGTTAGTCTTTCAGTCGAATACAATTCTGTATAAATATTTAACTTCGAACGGAAATACGTGTGGTATTGTGTGTGTATTGCAGGTAGAGGATATCTTGAAGAAGGGAAATTTATTCAAAACGATTGTTGTTGCTGATTATCGTTTGGCATGCCGACAGCAGTGGAAGATTCAAATTAATGAAAAGCTACAAGAAATCTGCAAGAAAGGTAAAGATCGGAAATGACAATTCTAACATGATACTCGCATTTTCTTCTATAGACCAAGAACACAATTATCGTTGTTAAACTACCCATTAAACAACGCAAAAAGTAGTCCCGATTTTGAGCGGAGAAAGTAAAAAGTAGTTCCAATTACAATTTCAAAAATATATGTCAGATCAGGTTATAATAGAAATAAGTGTCGTACAATCGTTGTTTATCGGCCAATAATAAACTCTTTGTCGTTCCGATGCGTGGCTATAAAATAACTTGGGCTAAATCCCACGTGGTTTAATTCCTACGCATCAGAACTCCAAATCGTTGTTTATTGGCCGATAAAAAACGATACATCGAAAATTATTTATTAATTGTCTTTCATAAACACGCGGAGTGAACTGCGTATAATTTTTATGTTGTCTGAAAGAAAGGTAAAATAAGTCATCCAACCAGCTTGTCCTTTATAATGAGTGTGGTAATATGCCTATGTAAATATCAAACTTGTTGAACTTGTGACACATATAAAAACGCATAGTCATACGAATGCAACGCGGTACATACCGATGTAATTCCATAATCTAAACGCTTGCGTGTGTTCAATAATACTTTAAATCATAGCATTGCCATGATGAAGTTGATTATATAGTTTCATGTATTATTGTTCGACAACTAAATAAATATATGTACGTATTTTAGTATATAAAGCGATCCTTAAAAAATGATTTGCGGTTGCACGAGCCGACATTTTGGAGGTGGGTTGGTAGGTAGGCTTTTTTCTGTCTGTCTGATAAGATATAATACCCAAAGCATAAATGAATTGCGTCATATCATCCAATACTGAATGTGTAACTACGCTGGCAAACAGTTTTTAACATATGCCATTTTGAATAATTCAAGGTAAATGTACAAATACATCTGATTACAATTCATTTAAAGATCGAAAAGGTTGCATGCATTTAAGCGGAAAGAAAATATATATACCGGACAGTAAAAAAAAATCGGCAGGTGGCCAAACAAAATTTGGGGTATGGGGTAATTTCGATGGGTCGGTCCCGCAACTGCAAACCATCAATTTTTTAAGGATGGCCTAACATCGACGACTGAATCGACGATTGTAATTGTCGTGACAACGTTATATGCATTTTGTTTGGTGTGCATATGTGTTAACCCAATGTATTCGTAAAAATAACGAAGGTGTCATTTTTTAAATAGTTAATGATATTGTTCTGTAATATTTACAATACTTTCGTTTACTCAGTCGTTGTAAGGCAATGAATATGTCATTTCAGTAAAAGCAGCGTCTGTCAATAAACTATGCAGGCTATATCTCACTGAATTATTATCACCAAATATAAGTTATTTACAGGAAATGAATATGTGACTTCAGTAAATGCAGCGTCTGTCAATAAACTATGCAGACTATATCTCAATGAATTACAATCACCAAATATAAGTTTGTTACAGGAAATGAATATGTGATTTCAGTAAACGCAGCGTCGGTCAATAAACTATGCAGGCTATATCTCAATGAATTACTATCACCAAATATAAGTTTGTTACAGGAAACAAATATGTGATTTCAGTAAACGCAGTCTGTCAATAATTCAGGCTATATCTCAATGAATTACTATCACCAAATATAAGTTTGTTACAGGTTCCACAAATCTGCTGGAGTGCAAGCTATACATTACACCGGAATTTTCGCACCAGTATAGGGAAATCAAACTCCAAAATTTCAAACATTTCCGGAAGTTGATAGACACATTAATGCAAAAAGGTATGGGCATAAACAAACGGAATGAATGAAATAAGACCAAAAGCATTTTGATTGTCGTTTATTAGCTCGACTTTTCAAAGAGAAAAAGTCGAGTTATTGTCGGCCTGTCGTCTGCGTCTGCGTTAGTTAAGTTTTTTGATTAAGGTTTTTAGGATAAGTTTTTTGTCATAGTCCAATTCTCAAAAACTACGAAAGGTATCCATTTGAAACCTTCAGTACTTGTTAACTATCAAAAAGTTATTCATTACAACACGGCAAGTAACCCTGCGAGTTGTATTTCCAGTTATCTTCCCTTGTTTAGACTTACAACTTAGAGTATTTTGAATTGTTTTTGTTAAATATACACATTTCTCAATAACTATCATAGACATTAAATTGAAGCTCAGGACACTTGCCTATGGTGCTGACCCCATTCTGCAAACATAAAAAGGCAACTCTTTCAAGGATTTTGTTGGAGGTATTGCCCTTTTTATGCCCCCGGCATCTTGATGCGGGAGGCATATAGTGATTGTCCTGTCCGTCCCTCCTTCCGTCCGTCGCAAGGTTAAGTAGATTTTACCGTTTCGTCGTGTACCAACACCGCTTACTACAACACTTGGATACTTACACAGTTGTTGCTTATGACCATTCTCTATCCACCCATATCACCCAACCTCACATTTGAGCTTGACCTTATTTGGACTTATACAATTTCAAAAGTGCCATTTCTTTGTTAACTAGATTTTACCATTTCGTCTAGCACCAACACCGCTTGCTACAACACTTGGATATTTACACAGTTGTACTTATGAACGTTACCAATTCACCCATATCACCCAACCTTACTTTGAACTTGACCTTGACCTAATTTGCACTTGGAATAATTTAAATGGGCTGTTTCTTGGTTAACTAGATTTCGCCGTTTTGTCAAGCACCAACACCGTTTGCTACAACACTTGAATACTTACACAGTTGTTGCTTATGACCATCCCTTATCCACCCATATCACCTAACCTCACTTTAACCTTGACCTGAAACTAATTTGGACCTATAATAATTCAAATGTGCCATTTCTTGGTTAACTAGATTTTACCGTTTTGTCTAGCACCAACACGACCTAATACAACACTTGGATATTTACACAGTTGTTACTTAAGACCGTTCCCAATTCACCCATATCACCCAACCTAACTTTGACCTTGACCTTGGTGATGTTCGATGAATGGAAATTAATCCTTTAACAATAGCTGGGGGGGGGGGGGGGAGTTTCGACGATTCGTGGCAAAATCCGGATTGGTCTTTTCTGTTAATAAAAAAGGACAGAATACTATCCAATACGAGAAAGTCGAGCATCTAGCACCCGATTGTTAACCCAATGTATTTCAAATATAACGAACGTGTCATTTTTTAAATACTGAAAAAGGTTGTTCTGTAATAATTACAATACTTTCGTTTTCTCAGTCGTTGTAAGGAAATGAATATGTGATTAGTCATTAACTATGCAAGCTATATCTCAATGAATTGCCAAATATAATTTTGTTACAGGTTCCACAAATCTGCTGGAGAACGAGCTATACAATACACCGGTCTTCTACATATTTTTGGACCATTATATTGAAATAAAACCCCAAAAGTTCAATCATTTCCAGAAGTTGATGCAAAAAGGTATGGACATAAACGAACGGAATGAATGAAAATCAGACCAAAAGCATTTTTATTGTCGTTTTTTTTAACTTATGCTATCACGTGTACATGTCTGCTCTCTAATGTTTAAAACTGAGATCATTTTAATAATTTTTATTAAACCATTAAAAGGTTACTATAACATAAACATTAACTAAGCCATTGTGGGAACGCATGTCGCAAACGTTTACAGTTAGTATACATGTATTTACGTTTGCATTTACATGCCAGTTTATTTTGAACTTTGTCTAGACTGTATGTAGGCATACGATATCAGTGTATTTAGTGATCGTGTGTTATAACTTTTGTCATCAAGAGTCACTACAACATGTATTATACATTGATTGCGTAAAAGGCAATAAAAGTAAGAAAGACTTAAAAAATGAATTAAATGAAACAAATTGCTTCTTTTTTTTCAAACGTCTCTATTGCTTTGACGTTACCATAAGAACAAATCACAGCGGTAGTTAGAGTATTGCATGTGCGATTCTGATTTAATAAAGCTGTCTGTTTTTTTACAGAAAAAGCACCGAACATTTGTAGCGTCGCATTTGTAAAATGATGACATTATAACAAAGCATTGCTTTGTTTTAATACGTTTTCATTTTCTGTGAAATTGCATTATTATTGAATATTAATATAAATGGTTATATATTAACTACGGCGCCCTTGATGCTTTGCATCAATGCTTTTATCTTGTTTAAAATGTTTCACTTTCTAAAATTTCAAAGATGCATCTCGAAAAAACAGATTTTCTTGGTGAAAATCCACAAATATATTTACCGATACTTTATTGTAATACAAATATGATAGGAAATATTCAAATAAAGGTTTAAGTTCTGGTAAATGTGTTGTTAGTCTTAAGGCTATAACATACGCTACACATTTGTATGCCACATTGGAATGCGCATCGTTTAAAGTGATGATTAAAGTGATATTATTTTGAAAATATCACATAGAAGTATTAAAATACACAAACATTACTGGAAATCACACGTTTACATTATTGCCATTCGTATAATTCTGATACTGTGACAGATCCCTTTTTTGCATCGCTGTGTTTGCATTTCGCAAGTGTTAAACGCTTTCAGGACCACGGTAGGGTTTAAAACACGATTAAACAAACTTCGTTTGAGGCGAAAAGCAATATCAATTAAGTTCAAAGCGTGATGCATACGTTTGTAATGAATATCTGATTTTCTGAATATCTGATTTAAATATATGTATGTCACGTTACAGTGGGACATGAACTCGACAAGATGTGTATGCTAAAGCTCAAAGACAACGTTAGTAACTTACATTATAAGAACACGGACACTGGAAAGACACATCTGTTGACGCTGGTCATAAAACCCCAAATTACAAGAAAGGATTTTAAAATAGCTATGGAAACATGTTCAAGTTCACTGCTAACTTCTGTAAACTTTTTTCCCGAACACATCAGAATGTTTCTTCATCAACCAGTCTACGACAACGATAATGCGAACGGAAAAGAACGAAAGAAGAATCAAAGAGTAAAGATGTAGTAGGTGGTCAAGGCATTGAAAATATCAATGCGCGGACGTTTGAAAATGGGCATTAATGTATTCAATGTGTTCACATTCATATATGGTGGTGCGGTTATATTTCGCTATTTGGTATTGAACATTAAGTTTCATGCTTGGTTGCCGTTCTTGCTAATAGTTGTCAGATTAAGTGCTCGTTCATATGTTTATTGATTTAATAATATTTTTTATCAAGCATAAACGAAACTTTGTTGCATACATTAACATATTTTAATAAGTAAGGTGTACAACAAATTATTCAATGCATTACGCACTACATCTGCAAATATGTTACACCTCACTATTTGTATTGTATATCCTTGTGTATACTGCAATCATGGAACTACTGTTTTGTTTTGTTTTTCTGACAAAATGATCTTTTTTATAACATATTTTCCCTTTTGTAAGGGAAATTCGGTAATGTATTTGTAGCCATATGAATGTGTATAATATATTTTTAACAACAACAACAACAACAACAACACAGGACCCAATACTTATTCTGTATAAGACGAACAGAAAAAGATTATTACAATTACTTCTAAGTGTTTCCAATTAACATTTTGTGCTGCCTGCTTATTGGTTCAAGTGTTTATGTTTATATTTTTTATTTAGTAGTAGATCCATTTATTGTTTCTCAAACGGATTCTTTTCCTTTTTTTTGTACTCAATGCACAATGTCATGTGCTACCTCATTTTAAATATTTTATAATCTTTATCATAACATGGTGCATGTTTCTGTTCAGTCTGACATAATGTTTGTTTGTAATTTTATTAAAATATGATTCTTGTGTTATAGTTTGAAACTGCTTTCCGAAAGTCTAGCGTTACGTTGCATTTCCAAACGAAAGTGATGGATATGTATGTAAAAGTTACTCATAGCAATAATGCAGTTGACTAAAGGTAAAGATAAAATGTTTACTGACAGTGGCAAAGCTTTTGTCAGGAGAGCTAAGGCATTAAAATTGATATCTTTCATCTGGGTGCTAAGCCATATTGTCACCATTGAATTCAATAGGTGTACAATTTTCAATTGTATATGTGGTATTTACACTTGATATTTTACATGTTCTCGTCTTTAAATGTTATTTTATGTCGGTGAAAATAAAACATATATTTGTCGAATATGATGTAATATTGTTATCTTGTATATTTATTATACGAGTTTGTCACACGAATACTTTGAAGACAACTTGTCGCAAACGTGTATAATCATTTGATCCACATACCTTCACTTGACACATTTATAAGGAGTTTTCTACTATATATGCAGGGCAATTATAAGCTTTTACATTGTTCATTATTTTTTAATTCAAAGAAAGAAAATCTTTAGATAGATCTATTATGTATTTGACATCTCTTAATTGTATACATTTCTAGTTATAGTGACAGTCATAACAGTATATTATTTTATTACATAGATACCTATTGTTTTTTGTTAGCAATACATAATGTATTCAACATTCGGATACGTATAAGCTTATTCGCTACTAGCGTTTTCTGTTTCCGTATCTAACTAGTAGCCGGACTACTTTTTATGTAAAAAACACGCGATCGAATTCGGAAATTATCGGAATGCATATTTAGAATCTGCAACTTCAAAAATGTACGTGTATATCTAGATATCTAGTCTGTAATATACATTTATAAAATAAAAGGACATTAATAAAAGCAGTTGATAATCTTAACTCCGGTAAACGTTTCTTCCTAGAGGCATCCGGTATAGCATTTCTTCAGACATCACTCATTGTTCAACATAATCCAGAAACACATAATGTTACTGCTGCTTTATCACACTCAACTAACAGTATTATTCATTTTCACCTTTGTTTAACTCAAGGCAAAAGAAAATAACAGACAGCGATGGTGATGTATTGTGTATTTAATCCAACACATAAATGGAATACTATATCTAATTATAGTACCCCTAAAAAAGCAACACAAATCAATTCGAAACTAATGTTTTTACCCAGTTGTAAATGTCGTCAAATAATGCCGTCATCAATGCACAACGCATTCCCGCGAAAAGCATTGTTTACATGATACAAAAGCTAATGTTTTTACCTAGTTGCAAATGACGTCATACAATGCCGTCATAAATGCACAACTCATTCCCGCGAAATACGTGATAGAAAATAGTTCGTTATATTTTTAAAGAATAATATGCCGTTGGTTGTGTCAAGTAGCATCTTTACACAACTTTATACAACTTGACCTAACCAACACGACTGATAAGTGTTCTCAGAACACGTCACATAATGTTCTATATATATATCTTTAATCTTTATATATATCTAGTGTTTTTTATCATTGAGTATAATGGTGTTAATTATATGGGTAATTATGTTTAAATTAATTGTTAGGTACTGTAAACATGCACATTACACAGAATTTTTCTGTATTTAATCAAGATATTCAATTGAATTTATGAGTATTTTGGTTTTTTTTGGGGGGGTTGCTTTTGGTATTGTGAAGTTGCCCTCACTTTTATATGGTTTATTGGTCGCTTGTCTATGAAAAGGCCCATTTGATGTTAATAAATAAGGAAAATATTATTAACAATAAGGCAACGCCGTTCGCTGTTTTACTTATTCGCCCATTCTTAATTGTTTATCATTTCCAATTTATTAATTATAAACAAACCACGCCAACATTGTATCTTGAAAATAGCCATATAAGTTGTATGTACTCTTGCGAGGGAGGCATGTATTACGCGTGAAAAAAAAAATACCACAACGCCTCCGTGCCAGATGGATGTCATTACACCAAGAACATACAAGCATAACTTCAACTGCCCGTTAAAAGGGCACAGTTTTTTTTCAATTATGGAAATACGGACTTAAAAAACTGCAACAAAGTGACATATTATGCAGGTTGAAATGAGTTGATGTCACATATAAAACAGCAGTCATTATTATATACATAATAGCAGTAATTATTACAGACATACGAATAATGAAACTCAAGACACATCACCTGGTGAAAAAACCCTTATTAACATCCGCTGATCCTTCGTTTAAGGCAAGTGACCAATCGCCTATACAATACAGGAAATACACACAACACAACCAAACATTATTAAAACTGGGGTCACAGCCTTGGAACGGTCAATGCAAAGCAATGGAGGTTTAAGCTGGGCCTCAAGCTTTGCTCAGAATTAATAACAATACACGCACTTGTAAATAAAATTTAACCCCATAGAATTGCAATTCAAATTAAAGAAGAGAATATTAATTCAATTGATTAACAATTTTATTACTCAATGGTTTAATGTTCTCCAGAGCAACAGATGTGCAACTTTCTGAGGCATGATGGAATGAAGTAAATACAAGTACCAGCTAAATCACTGCTTGTTCACCGGAGATCAAGGCCTACCATCAGATAGTATACATTACAAGTCATCGTCGTGCATTTAAGGAAGAAGCCGTAAGATCTGGGTGTAAAATGCCACAGTACATAGCTTGGTTGTAGATGCTAACCCTTTGTAATTAATTCAGGTGAAATCAGTACTTTAATATTAAAGGGTTGGCCAACCAGACGAAATAAGTGTCACAAAAATAACTTTCAAAAATCGTTATATATAGACATTGTTGCATTACTTTGATTAAAACAATATTCCTGATCGATTGCATCACTTGAACAAATGAGGACACATTTTCATACTTTCAGTTCTTTATATGAAAACAATTACCTGTGGATGTCTACCGGGTAAAACTATCAATAACGGGCATACAGTTATCACCATCATCACGTGATCATCCTACGTTAACGCACGATATCTAGAGAACGCCTTGACCTACGATAATGAAAGTTGATAAGCTGGTTACTTGGAAAAAAGGAAGACGCCTATACATTTTGAGGTCAACAGGTCAAAGGTCAAGGTCACCGTTGCTAAAATAGAAAAACGGTTTCCGCTCAATAACTTCAGAACGCATCGAGATATTTTAATGAAACTGTACACGTAGATACCTTATATTGAGACCTCGCTTGGAATTGCATATGGGGTGGGTGGGGTCAAGGTCAAGGTCACCGTTACTAAAAATAGAAAAACGGTTTCCGCTCAATAACTTGAGAACGCATAAAGATATTATGATGAAACTTTATACATAGATACCTTATATTGAGGCCTCGCTTGGGATTGCATATGGGGTTGGTGGGGTCAAGGTTAAGGTCACCGTTACTAAAAATAGTAAAACGGTATATGCTTAATAACTTGAGAACGCATCGAGTTATTTTAATGACACTTCATACATCGATACCTTATATTGAGACCTCGCTTTGGATAGCATATAGGGTGGGTGGGGGTCAAAGTCAAGGTCACCGTTACTAAACACAGAAAAAACGGTTTCTGCGCAATAACTTGAGAACGCATCGAGATATTTTAATGAAACTTCGTACGTATATACCGTATATCGCGACCTCGCTTGGGATTGCATATGGGGTGGGTGGGGTCAAGGTCACCGTTACTAAAAATAGAAAAAGGTTTCCGTTCAATAACTTTAGAATCCATAAATATATTTTAATGAAACTTCATACGTAGATACCATATATCGAGACCTCGACTGGGATTGCATATGGGATGGGTGGGGTAAAGATCATGGTCACCATAACTAAAATTAGAAAAACGGGTTCTGCTCAAGAACGCATCGAGAAATGTTCATGAAACTTCATACATATATACCTTATATCGAAGCCTTGCTTGAGATTGCGTATGGGGTGGGTATGGTCAAGGTCAAGGTCACCGTTACTAAAAATAGAAAATGGTTTCCGCTTAATAACTTGAGAACGCATCAAGATATTTTAATGAAACTTCATACATTGATATCTTGTATTGAGACCTCTCTTGGGATTGCATATGTGGTGGGTGTCGTAAAGGTCAAGGTCACCGTTACTAAAAATAGAAAAACGTTTTTTTCTCAGTAACTTGACAAGCATTGAGATATTTTAATGAAACTTCATACATAGATAACTTATATCGAGACCTCGCTTGGGATTGCATATGGGGTGGGTTTGGTCAAGGTCACCGTTGCTAAAAATCTAAAAACGGTTTGCGCTCAATACCTTGAGAACGCATCGAGATATTTAAATGAAACTTCATACATAGATACTTTATATTGAAATCTCTCTTATGATTTCATATGGGGTGGGTGGAGTCAAAGTAAAGGTCACAAGTACTAAAAATGAAAAACGGTTTCCGCTCAATAACTTGAGAACGCATTGGGATATTTTAATGAAACTTCATACATAGATACAATATATCGAGACCTCGCTTGGGACTGTATATTAAAAAAATAATTTCTAAACAATTCCACATATTCACAACTTGGCTGCAAGTCGGGGGGCATACATGTTTTACAAACATCTCTTGTTATTTATATAGTTCATGCACGATTGGAGCATATCGTCAATTGGCTACACACTTGTATGCAACGTCAATTATTACTGACGCGATCAAATATTTTAATTTCGGTCAATATTTAAAAATTACGCCGCACTAAAATGAACTCTGCTTCTGCAAATACATGCAGCACTTGCAACCTGTTTCGCCACTTATAACGGAATTTGTCGTTTCACTCCAATCAATGTATCTCTCCTTGCAAAGTAACAGAATGGTGATGAGCTTATTAGGCGTAGTGAAACTCAACAGCGTTTAATTATTTCGAAAAACTGCTGTAATGCCTTGGTCACTTTGATTACAGTGTTTTGCCGCTGATGATGACTATCCGTGTCTTACTTAATGCAGGACGGCCATCATGACTGCTGATGCGAATGTGTATACAATCCAAGTAATATATGGTTAGGCTAATAAATCATACAGCTATTCTTTTCTGTGCAAACATCTAAAACACGTGTATTTTCAGGACTTTTAGAACAAAACACAGGCATAATTTGTTTTCTAAAAAGACTGACAGGAAAGCCATCCCACTGTGTTTAAGGGAAAATTGTAAACTTAGCAGAAACAGTATAAATTTACATTTGTTTTTAAACATGTAGGCTTTTCAGAAGCAAACCCAATCGCTGTATAGGTGGTAACGTGTGATGGGATTGAACAAAAATGTGGTTCTAATAATGTATCATCTTAGGGTCAAAAGCTCCTAATAACAAGGTCATGGTGCGAAAATAAAAAAAAACAAGGCTTGTCACAGGATGTGACGTATGCCCCCGAAGCATATGCTTGTCAGAGGAAGGCAATACAATGCCGGTTACATGTTGGCAAAAATGACGCTTCCTACAAAAAGAGTTATTGTCCTTTTCTCTGCACTTTCTTTCAACATCCTCTTTCAATATAGGTGGTTTCATTTGAATCCCTTCAATAATAATGGAGATATGCTCCGCACAAAGAAATAAATGCTTCACATAAGGAAATAAAACGAAGGGAAATAACTCCGTAAGTCTTGAAGAAAGAGTTGTGGTCCGTTTGCTTTGCACTTCATTTTATTTTCCTCTATCACTATATGAAGTGTCATTTGAATCCCTTCAAAAAATAAAGGAGTTATGCTCCGCACAAGAAAATTAATGCTTTACATAAAGAAATAAAACAAAGGGCAATAAATCCGTAAATATTGAAAACATAGTTATGGTCCTTGTGCTCTGCACTTCCTCTCATTGTACTCTTATCATTATATGAAGTTGTATTTGAATCCCTTCAATACTAATAGAGTTATGCTCCGCACAAGAAAATTAAAAAAAATACTTCACATGAAGAAATAAAACAAAGGGCAATATTTCCGTAAATACTGAAGAAAGAGTTATATGAAGTTTCATTTGAATCCCTTCAATACTAATGGAGCTATGCTACGCACAAGAAAATTAAATAAAGGGCAATAACTCTGTAAATATTGAAGAAATATCTGTGATCCTTAAACTCTGCACTTCATTTCATTGTCTTCTATCATTATATGAAGATTCATTTGAATACCTTCAATACTACTGGAGATACGCTCCTCACAAGCAAATTAAACAAAGGGCAATAACTCTGTCAATACTGAAGAAAGAGTTGTGGTCCTTGTACTCTGCACTTCCTCGCATTCCCCTCTATCATTATATGAAGTTTTATTTAAATACTTTCCATTTAAATCCCTTCAATACTAATGGAGTTATGCTCCGCACAAAAACGTGACGGACGGATGCACTGACGGACGGACAGACGGACGGACAATGCGATTACCATTTGCCCCCAAAGTCCCCTTCGAGGGCATAAAAACACATGATATAGGTTACATATCAATATGGAAATCGTTGGTTATTATATGCGATATAACATGAACTTTAAAATTCAGAAAACCAGGCCAACCAAGAAGACAGCACACATACAAACATTGGCTGTTTCGGAGAACACGTGATCCTGTCTATAGCAATAATATCCAGATTGAAAAATGCATAGAAGCAGTAAAATACCCTCCCTAAAGGGAGATTATTGTCTATTTTTCCATATGTGATTATCTTTACCTCTTAGTCGGTGGCTCAAAGTGTATAGAACAACTGAAGTTTCCAATTTTGTTTTATCTTTTGTTTTATCTAAACAAGGTATACCGACATCTATGTCTGTAAATAAGTTTCTCTGTATTACTGTTTAGTCTTTTGACATTAAGCAATTAATATTTTCTCTTTTTCAAAAGACAAAAAGCAATTATTATTTGTCAACTAGAATTTATCAATTTAAACCGTACAATCAGATCATATGGCCTACAACGTTATCGCTATCCGCACAGATAAATTAGTCTTATTTGAGTTACCACTCATCCATGCGAGAAGTGGCAGAGCTTTTTTGGAGTAACGATAAGCATTATCTGGAAAATATTCATCACCGTCGTGAATGCTGTTTTGACTTTGAAGACAAAGGCAGTTATATTAATAAAAAAAAGACGTTCATTTCAAATATTTCAACATAAAACTGTATATAATTGACTCCTAAATTGGTACCAAGTAAGTTTGTAACAGCGCTAGATGCATACTTTATTCAGTCAGCTGGTACCCTGGCAAATTCATGCTATTCTGATCTGTTCTACACTATTTAAATAATGTAGCTGTATGTATCAGGAGTGGAGCGGCGGACATATACGGGACTTAAGACTAAAAGCGATTCCCGACAGGCGGGAATTTGACATTCCGAATGAAATTAGACTTTGTTCGAATTTTAGATCCCGGTTATATAGGCATCCGGGCCATTTGATAGACATATAGCATCTCCCACTGAGGGGATTTAGACAAATATGCTTGGCTCTAGAAGTGGGGAATTAGACCCCAAAAAATAAAATTTGTCAAGTTCCCCTGGGTCAGCAAGCCGCTCACCGCAACCCCCCACCCTTTGGGGGAAAATATTGATAGGTGCATACTCCAGATGCATTCTAATTCACCACATCAATACACATCTGTTTACTGTGTGAGGAGTGAGAATGTAATAAAATTGATCTGTTTTCGCAAAATTATATTTTTCATCATTAATTATTACCAGGAAAATACATACTTAAAAAGGAAATCGTCAAATTAATAATTTCCTATTTAATAAATGTACCTTTATCTTTTAACTGGAAAAATACAGTTAATTTGATGGCCAGATGCAAACAGGCGCAAATAAATAGCTATGGCTATTAAACAGACTTCTGGATTCCCATGAGTAGTTGGGTTCCTTGATGGAACAGACATATGACATTCATCAGCAATTGGGGGAGACACATATTATTTCATCAGGATAGATTATCCATCAACTCAGTTACAGGTACGAAATTGAGATTGTTTTGGCAAAAGGAGTTAAATGAATGCGTACTTTGTCTTCTTATAAATCTAATAATGGTAAATAAAAAAACACTATAAATACATGTTATTATGAGCTGAATACTATAGAGACAGACACAAGCAAAAAACTAAAATGTAGTATTAGTATTATAAAATTTGTTTATACCCCCACAACACCGGTAGGCAGTGGGTCTATATAGGAATCACTGTATTCGTCGTTCTGTTCGTCCGCCGGTCCCGAAACTTGTGCGCACTCTAACTTCTCTACGCATTGAAGGATTTCGAAATAACTTATAACAAATGTTAACCTCAATGAAATGGTTTATCGCGCAAAAGAACCAGATGGATACCCTTAAGGTCAAGGTCATACTTTAAGGTCAAAGGTTAAACTAGAGCAATTTATTATCAAAATAGAGCTTGTCCGAGATCTTAACTTACCCATACATTGAAGAATTTTGAAATAAATTGGCGCAAATGTTAACCTATTAGAGACGCCTCGCCCGAATTACAGTATTGCTGCCTTAAAGGTCATATATTGAGGTCAAAGGATTTTAATATTACTTCAGAGTATTATTTGCCATGACCAAACAATGTGGAGCGTACTTGTCCCATGCTTGTCGGTTAAAGGTAAAGGTCACTATCTAAGTTGAAGGTTAAATATTTGTATTGCGTTTCTCTCTGTATCTTCTAAATGCCTGGAATAATTTTAATATTATTTCAAATTTGTTACTACACTTGACTAGACGATGTGTCATGCACATGTCCCATGCTTATCAGTCAAATGTCAAGATCACAGTGCAAGGTTAAATATGTGGCAGTTGTTTCCGCGTGTATTCTTTCTTTTAGCATTTCAAGCCGATTGCATGTTGGGATATTAATCACCTTTAGTGATAGCAAAATAAAATCAATGCATTTTATTGTAGACTTTATTTAAATGAAAAATCTTTTTATTTGCTCGTACATTTTCCTTGATTTGTTACAGCTGACGGTAGATCACGAATTGGTCATAATAAATGCCTACACAGGATTGCCGGGCTGCATGATGCCAGGGTCCTAAGAAATTCCCCACTGTATGAAAAGGCTAAAAATGGAGATTTATTTTTACAGGGAGAACATCTTTTTGCCAACAACGCATACCAGTTAAGAAACGGGTTAACTTCTCCCTTCAAAATCCATAGAAATTTGAATGTTCAAGAGAGGCATTTTAACGATGAACATTTTTCTCATGGACAATCCGAAGAACGTGCTATTGGCCAACTTGCAGGTCGATTCAGGAGACTTCGAGAAATCCCGCTTCACAATCCTGTGCATATTTGCAATGTAATTATTGTAGCTTGTTGTTTTTGTTTTCAAAATGTGTTTATGTGACGACGATATAAAAAATAATTGGAAAATGATGCACAAAACGATCCCAATGCATACGTTAATGTGTATCAAAATGGCTACCACGGAGTAGCAAAACGACTACATCTGCAGTTTGCATAAATGATAACTACCCACGAGATTGTTGCGACCATTATTTTTGTCGTCGAATAAAAAGAAAAAGAAATTGATTGATGCCAACACTCTGTACCATCCTGTAAACAATAAAATACATACAGAATAAGTCATTGTAAATGAAATAACAAACATCAAACATCAAACGAGTGCAACATGTTTATAAAATGTGTTTGAACCATTACGAACTATGGGATCTTATGTTGATGCATTGTACACATTATGGGTATCTTTAATCCAGACGTTTCTTAAAGTTACTATGTCAACGAAAAAGTGCTCTCCTTTAGCAATTGTTATGTTATTATGTTCAAGAAATGAGCAATACAGAGGCATATAAGTAAATAACGTATGAATAATGTGTTACATTATAAAATTTTCACAAAAACCAATGAAGAAAAATACATAAAAATAAAACCCAGAGTGGGCATCGAACTCACAGCAAAAGAGTCGTAACAACAAATAACAGTAGACAGCGCTGTAAATAACTGCGCTATTCTGACTTGTGAAAATGAAAGAGCATGTAATATGGTTATATGGTTATATAAGATACACACAAATCTGACGTCAGAGTGTAAACAAAAAAAGGGCTAAACAAGCCCAACCTCATTTCTATAACGATTTGTTTCTCAAAACGCATGAATTTTTTTTCCATTATATGTACATTATTTAAGTTTTTATTGTAATATTTTCAGGGCAATATTGATATTTAATTTTCAGATTTGTTTTTACTGCAGTTGCCATTTTGGGGCCCTTTTTTTGACATAGTCTCTTTAACCTTTACTTCATGCATATCCACAAATACCGTATCGAAAATGGGGGCACAAACACAAACTATATATTTTTTCTGACACATTCAAGTGACAATTACTGAAATACAATAGAAATACAAATATACCGATCGCATAAAAATTGTAGTTACGAATATTTCTTGTAACTACATGTGTAATATCTTCTATCTGGAGTTGACAAGTACGAAAACATATACCTAATAAACCAAACAAACATGCTTATCAATTTCTGATACAGTACAGGCAATACCTTACATAGAATACAACTTAAATAAAACTGCATTTGCACCTTATCGATTGTAATAAGCCAAAGCATACTAAAAAAGCTATAAAACCCTGACCTCTTACAGAAAGCATACAGATGGAATAGCAGACACATTCCGTCCCTCGACAGTGTCCTCTGTCACAACTTGTTATAACCTTGTTGGTATTGAACAGTTATCTTTCGGAAGAATAACTCGCTGATGATTTGAAGTGGTAATAAAAGAACTGTTCTTGTATTCTAAATAAAAAATACATAGTAACAATGCTTAAGTTATTCTTATCATATGTCTTGTAAAATAATTACATGGACTTATTTAGAAAAGGCTTAAACATTTGATTGAATTTCAAATGTTCCAGATTATAAACATCAAGAACGCAGTTCTGAAATGTCATACATTACTATTTGTAGCTTTTAATATTGTGGCAGATTCTTCTATAATAATTATTTTAGGCACATATTACTTTATTGTCTCCATATATACAAAGAGCTGAACATAAATATATGTCCATAGTTTAGTTATTTGGAACATTAGCAATGTGAAACATAGACGATATAACACAGATACATTTAAAGTAGCCCTCCTAAATTTATATTGTTATACTATTGGTATGTACACAAACAGACATCACCTTTTAACCAGACTATACATAATTTACCTAATCAAGCAGGGTATCACATAATAAAGTATTTCCAATAGTTTCCCTGCGACACTCCGACACGCGGCAAACGATCGGAATCTGGACCAACATGCCACAAAACAACATTTGCAGATATTATAGAACAAAAGCGAACGGCTAAAATAAATCTGATTAAACATACTCGTATAAGTTATACTTTTAAAACAATAATAAACCCGATAACAACATTCTAGTAATTTAGGCAACGTTCACGCGCCCGGGCGAATTCGATAGAAAGTTTCTGCCTGCTGTGCCCGTGGTACATTGTACCAGTCGTAGTAGAGCGCCTATATATATTACACTTCACGGAGCATAACATTCAATTAAATCGAAAGTAAACGTGTCGGCCATTTTAGTATGTCGTGCGAGTCTCGGTATGTTATTATTATTATTATTATTATTTTTATTATTAGTTTTATTATTATTATTATTATTATTGTTGTTGTTGTAATGGTTGTTGTTGTTCTGTAATTTTATTAAGTTAACATTGATACTAAAACTAAATATGTCTAGTTAGTGTTTCTGTACGCAGCACGGCATTCGTGATTTTTACAGTAATGTTTTTAATAATATGTTTGATTTATATTGTTTTTAGTCGTGCGACTCCAAATGCTGTTAAATGGACGCACGTTGACTTAGGCCGTTGGATGTGATTCCATTCTAGTCATTTTTAAATACATATTCATAATAGTTGAAGGCGTAATGACCACAACACAAAAGACAATCTTTTACAATCAATGCGAATATTAGATAATTGGACTATCAGACTACTTATTTGGGATATAAGTTGTATATGCTCCAAATATTTGACCATTGTTATAAGCACTTTAATATTTCAAACTTCGCATATATTCAACCAGTCGACCATTATTTTACAGAAGTGCATATTGTACAAAGTGAGTTTAACAGTTACAAACAATTTAAAGTCATAGTATCGATTGACACTTCACATTTTTTATAAATTTAACAAATGACTTGTAAAGCTATTTTGAAACATTTAAAGCGACCAAAGATGATATAACTAAATGGGTAAACTGCAGCCTATAAAAAATGCAAGTGAGAACAGTTATAAACATGGACGCCTCGAAATAGGTATAAAAATAGTCCGACAACATTGTCCTGACCCTCATGCATATTCCGCTTGTTTTCGTAACCTTTTATCGGAAATTGTTTTACACGCGATCGTTCGTTACAGTTCGATATACTACATGTGAGTTTAACTGCAGTTAGCTTATAATTATCGACGTAGAATTAAATAGTCAAGAGAATCAGGCAGTAGCTTACGAATCGTGGGGTTGCAGGTTCGATTCCGTTTACGGTGTTAACATTTTATTTTAAATTTCAGAATAAAGATTAAAAGCACTCATTTCACGTTGTTTTTAATTGTATTGTACAATGTAATTGTATTTTACAAATAAGACATTGAATATTATTTGAAAAATAAAAATATAACAGAAAATGATGGAATACCCAACACAAAACGCATTAAACGGAAAATGTGTTAAAAATTTACAGCTGCTACGACAATTTCCTTATATTGAACTGAAACAAAACGCACGATTAAAATGATGTTTTGACCCCCATTAACTCGGAATAGTAAGCGAGCACTCCACCATTAGGCTATCGTTCCAAAAGAATAATGTCTGCCTATATAGCGACTAAACAAGATCTAATGAGCGCAGTGTTTACAACGAGTACAACGACGGAAATCTAAGAGTCATCACGGAAACAAATAAGTGCAAGGTCAATGTTGTCGGACTATATACGTTGTCTGATTTACCAGAACAGATCCGTTCATATTTATAACTGTTCTCACTTGCAGTCTTATCGACTGTACAATAAATGGTTTATCCCCTCAACCAAATGTAAACCGACTATAAATCAATTGAACGTTCCAGTCAATAACAAACTATCGATATGGTAGATTTGAACGCGCACACGGAGTTTTGGGGATTTTATTGACCGAGTATCTAGCTGGCAATACCGCGCCATTCATTCCCCTAGAAAGTAAACGTTCTCGAGTTTTCTATCTGGGTTAGAAGCTTAAAATAGATTAACGATTATAAACGGAATATTAATGAGTGCCATGTTTAACACATGGAAAAATATAATTCAGTACACGATTGTGCTAATTTTCAAACACATACGAAGGCAAACTTACCAAACTTCTGCATTTATGTTCGCCATAATTATAAATGTTGGTTTAAACACATTCATTGATCTGTAGTTGATTTGATATAAGCATCTAATCACTGTATTTGTCTGATATTCCTGATAAGTATGTGCAATGAACAAAAAATAGTTTTATTTATTAATCTACATTGAATGGTTTTGGTACGGAATGGTTAATACGTCTAGATCTACCTCAACGGACACTTGGTGTATTTTCCTGCGATATCACGGCCCATCCATAAATATAGACAGCCCTCGTAAATGAGCGTGGAATTAATATATGATCATGCACAATATTAATGGGTATGACAGGGAAGTAAACAAAAGCATACGGGTCATGACATTATACTTCCAGATATAAATGTGTTATTTTGCGTTCTTATGAAACAGTCATATTTGTGTTCATAAGAATCATTAGTTTCGTGCGTAACTAATAATTATTGTCTATAAAAGATTCCTAGCATCAGTCGAGCAGGATGTGTAAGTTCCTATGGCATATGGGATTCAGCCTAAAGTAAGATACTACTTAACATAAACAACGAGTCAATGAAATGATGCATGTTTAAGGACACCAGCAATATACTTTCCTCATATTGTTTTCAGTATCGAAAACTTTATGCAGAGCATGTCATTTGCAGTTATGTGTTGCTTTCTTTGTTTAAGTTCTCTCAATGCCTAACGAAACGAGCGGAACTGGCAAACGAAGAGACATTAGTCGGAAATCACATAGAAAAAGAGGTGTGCTTTTTTATACAAAAGTTAAGTGATGTATACATATTTATTTAATAGCAATAAACTCTATAAAAGTGCCTATATCTCGTTGAGTTATTTAAAACGTTGAACTTTCAGACAATGAGGTATGATTTTGTAAAGCTTTTACCAACGGATGTTGTTGTGATTCTTTTTAGTAACTAAATCGGTAATGACATTGTCTAAACTGCCGAAAGGTGACATTCGCTCAATTAAAACGTTTATTAGATGTTTCAAATTTCATAGCATTGAATTTATTATAATTTTAGGAATGTGTGTTATATATTTATTTATATTATAATATATACACAATTATTATTATTTATTTAAAGATTTAGCGCTTATTGTTGTTTAAACACTTGCTATATGAGGTCCCATATGTATTTAATAATAACCAATCGGTATACTATTAAATAAATACAAAATAAAACTCATGAAATGAAATAAATCGTGTTAATATAGACTTGTTTCATTGTAGGTTCATCGAAAAGTAGAGAAAAGCGACGTTTGCAAAAGGACATCGAGTTTGCCAGACAAGAGCTAGATGAACTCAAACTGAAGATAAATACACTAGAAAAAGCCAAAGGTGGTAGACAATTGCACAATTAAAAACAACAAATAATACATTAAATGTATTAAATATTGTAGGAAGAACATGTTTCTGCGGTTATTGCGAAGAAAATATAAGAAATTCGTAAGAAAGTGTGCCGTAAAGAATTCATTCTAATCAGTATATATAATATATAATAAACTTTAATCTTAAGTGCGTGGGTGTATTTTTTTAATATATGCTTTTCAGTGAAATATTATACAATTTTTGACTAGGGAGACAGTGAATATGATGTGATATTCAATGGTTGAAATTAATATTAACCGAATATTGTTTCACTCGTGGTCTTCTTCTATCATTTGTGTAAACATAAACATGACTGTATTTGTATATGTTGCTATTTTCTTACACTGAATCTATCAGACGTAATGCAAATAGTTGAGTACAGATGTGTAAACACATTCGTAAGTTCATTCGCACAATGTGGCGTCAGATATTAAAAAGTGAATAGATATAATGAAAGGCATAATTCTTCAACACCTTCCTAACCTATATGACGAGAGTTTTAAGCTCCATCGGCCAAAGGCCACCGAGCTTATGCCATGTCGGTTCGTCCTTTGTGGTGCGTCAATTTCTGCGTTCGTATAAGTGTTCTTTAAACGGCATTTGCTCTGAAACCATTAGGCCGACTTCTATGTAAATATTTCTGAAGTCCTCTGCTACAGTTGCTCATATGGTTCCGGTCAGCTGCACACAATAGCCATAAAGCTATAAACAGACGAAAACTATGTAAACGATATCTCCTCCAAAAACCCTGGGTAGAGTTTTAAAATAATTCGCAGAAATATTCCTTGCTTGGTCCTCTACCAAATTTTCTAAAATGGTTTCGCTTTGCTGAAAAACATGGTCTCATAAGGGCGGAGCCATATTGAATAAAATGTCTATATTGGACAATTTGAAAATCTTCTTGTCAGAATACATTGTTTGGTTTTCCAAATAATTTTACAGAAGTATTGCTTGGATGGCTTCTACCAAAATTAATCAAATGGTTCGGATCTATTGAAACATATGTCTACCAGGGGCTGGGCAAGTTTACTGTATATGAATGAATTTAAAACGTTGAAAATCGTCTTGTCAGCAACCACTGGTTGAATTTTGAAATATAAATTTAATACAATGTTCCTTATGTGGTTTTCTTCCAATCTTGCGCAAATGGTTCATTTCCACTGAAGAACATTATCGACAGAGGTTGGGGCCATTATCCTTATATGACCGTTTTGAAACCACTGCTTGGATTTAAAAATATATTAACAGAAACGTTCATTAGGTGGTTATCTCCCAAATCATTTTTTTATTATCAGTTAAAAACAGAGAGCGGATACAGGCATGCCTCTTGTACTAATTAAAACAAAGATCCTTTTTAATTGAATAAACATACCAATACACAAAAATGGGCATAATATTACTGAAGGATGTAGATTCTGGACATCACAATGCATGCTCATATGACATAAGTGTCTTGTAAAACACATAAAACATACGGCCAATGTATTATTGTTCTTTTATAATCACCTTACAGTGTAATTTATCACGAGTATTTGTTTTTTTAGACTCGCTTACATGAACAAAAAAATCTCTAAGTGGATGTCCAGTGTAATGAAGTGGACAGTATGATAATTTTTCTGTAAAGCGCCTTATATTGAACCCGTATCATATAATGTTTCTTATTATAGAGTATTTCGTTGTACAAACAACGTCTTCACAAATGCATATACCTTTGCTTACGAAGAAGCTTACTTTGCTGCCGATTCATCAGTTTTTTTGAGTGTGGCATTGAAACGTTAAATTGTCAAAAAGAAGTTTAACGCAGTAAAATAAGCAATACATTCACTAATAACTGTTTAATATTCATGTTTACTTAGATGTAATTTAGAAATAATATGTTAGGTTATGACACAATACAGACAGAACACTTACACCTGAATGTATAAATAAACGCAATCATACTTTATTCAAATCACGATGTTAATAGTAGAAAATTGACATATTTAGTTCATGTATTCCTTGTTAGTTTTGTTTTAAACTACTTAATGTGTTACGATTTCTACGTTTTCGTTTTAGAAAATAAATGTCTCCATCAAGAAGACACCCATCCACTGCAACCTTTGGTATGCAATGTACAAACACAAACACCAACTACAGACATAACTCACGAACCAATAGAAAGTAGTATTCCGTCATCAGATTCGAAACAGCTGACTGAAGATTATATTTCATATGAGGACACGGGTAAAACATTAAAATTAATAGTATATTTATCATTGATCTTTTAGCGATATGCTATGCCATTTATGAAAATCTTTTGGATGTCTTTTGTATCATTGGTATCTGATTTGCCTATAAATACGGTCATCAACATTTGTGATTAGTACAGCACGGACAGTTTACACAGTTCACCAGACACTGCCTTTTATGCACATATAATAAAAATATATTACGATAAACACATTTGTGTCCGTACATGAATCAAATCAACACAAATAAGAGGTGGCGAACAAGACCGTCGATGAAGCTCCTGAATGTCCAGTCAATTTTGCAGAGCTGTAGTAACACTATCACTTCTTGTTTTTGCAAAACTACTACATTTAACACCATTAAAACTGTAGTTACACATATTATGCACAATGTAATTACTAATGTTAAATATTCTTGATTAATATTTTCATATTTTATTTTTGTTCGCCTTCAGTATAAAAAGAATGCCAACTTATGTAATGTTAGTAAATTTATATTTATAATTACACACTGTCCTGAATGTCAATGTCTCAAGTGCATGGTATGCATAGTATCAAGCTTTTGCATAATTATATATTACGGTTTAATAATGGACAGTGTTAAATAAAATAAACATATGTACAAACGTATCAGCAGAAAACACTTCCATCAATCATACATCCGTACATCTTCATGTAATAACATTTTGTCACTTGAAAAAATGAACGTAAAACATTGTGAAGACTTTTTAATACATGTAATTTATATACAAACATGTACATGTTACAGTTGGTGCATAAGCCAATTATAGTAATAGACGATATTTATAAAGGTTCCCAATCAAATATAACTTTTTTTCAAAGAATTTCAAAATTTGTATATATCCGATTTATATAATGAAATCAGACAGGAAGGAAGTTACTGGAAGTACCGAAATCTCCACCGGGTTACTCTTCTTTCGCTTAGTTAAAATGCAGATTCGTTTAATTTTAACCTGCTGTCCATGGGATCTAGTTGAATACATCTTTATTTTAGTAATAGTTCTTATGAATGTTTATGGTGTTTATTAGTCCGAAATATGTTTCTTATTTAGCCATTGCTCAAAGCACTTGGTATGAACGGAATATGCTATAATGTACATGCTTGTTTACTCTAGAGTCATCACCAGTTATCGCATACAGAAAATAGACGATAGCAAGTTACCAAATTGTTCATAATGTACATATTTCAATGCGTAGTTTTTGTATTTTTTTTTCGGTAACAGGCCCATTAGAAACACTTTCTGCAAAGTTTAATTTTTTTTAAACATATTGCTGGACTGCTACTTTAAAAACCGGGCGCGATCGTCAAAAAATAGTTAATACATTTTTTCTGGCATTAAATCAAATTTGTGGCGGGCCATAAAAAACCGTTGCGGCGCTTCCCGAGAAGCCAATCATTAATTTTTATTAAGCTATACTTGTATATTTTGCGAATTTTTCATGAAACGAAAGCTATGACGGTACATAAGCGTTGATGCTGAAATTATGAAATGATGTGGCTGATGTTGGCAACAAATGTTAAACAAACATAGATACAATTAAATTGGTACTCTATAAGAACATGCATTGAGGTCAATTGTCAATCATTTTTATAACAGCATATGCTTTATTTCAGACGATCACGATAGTATCATCGCCTTGAAACGTGAATTGCAGTGTGTCAATGCAGAGTATGCATATCATACAAGAAAGCTCGAATATTTGCGAAATGGGGAATCCGGTAGTACATATGAAATGGGGTTATCCAAAAGATCGTTGACAATTGTAATGAAAATCAAAACTGACTTTCACTGCAATGTCGTCATATTCACGTTTTTTTTGTTACTTGTCATGCACTGTAAAAAACGTAAATTTGTCGAAATTTCAACTTTTCTGATTGCGTAATTGCGTAGTATATGTTGAAATTGTTATGAGGTATCAGTCTTCCTAACTTTTGAACGTGTGGCCGTATTTCAAAAATGATATAACAAGCTAAGTCAGAAATGAGGTAATAAAACGTAATATGTACATATAAATACACTAGTAACATATACTTTTTGAACTGCGGCATTTCACAATAGCATGGAAACAATAACTCTGGAATGGCGCTAGAGTCGTCAATGAAATTCTTTAACTAAACATAGCATTAGTATATTAATGTCTGTTCAAAATATAAAACATAAGCTCCAGTTAATATGGCACTTGTCCACGAACTTTTAAACAACCCCTCGTATATAAAATAGGGTATCACAATATATAAATGAATGTAGTAGTGTTCATTGCTTTACTGACATTATTGTTTTGAAGTTCATCATTGATAACAAATCCATCTTTTGCATGTATAGTAACATTTACTTCAATATCGAATTGTGTAGATGATATTTATTTAAAGTGCCATTCTGCGTCCGATACTATGTACCTTTTGTTATAGAATATCCATTACATAAGTGAACACACTTCCTTTGTTAATTAAAAGTAAGGTTGCTACTATAAAGGTATATTGTATTATTTTTTAATATAACTTAAAAATTACAAAAACGGATAGTACATCGTTGTACATTCGTTTATGCCGCCATAAATCGAGTTCGCGAAGCAATTGACAATTTAAATGTAATATTTTTTAATACATATAATGCATTCTAAACTAACGTCACATTATATTTAAATTATAGTCTTGTGTTGCAGGCGCATTTGTTGTCGATGTCAGCGAAGAGCAAGACCATCGTGAGATTCAACAAGTGCAAAACAACCGACTACATGAAACCCGAACTGATGATGTCCCACATAGAAGGAACATTCACGAGTCTGTACATCCTGGTATACACAATTCTGATTTCATAATAATTTAAAATAACACGCGCCAAAGGCAAAAAATATTTGAAATGAGCTATTCTCCAAAATGTCCTAGATTATAGATAACTGTCACGTAATTGAACTGTTTTGTGTTGTGAGTTGTTTCAATGAAATGCCCAAGATTACTGATATTCTGAATAATTAGACATGCACGACAACACACAATTTGTATTTGAAACGCGGACAGACCCAAATCTCCTGATTACAACATGTGCAACATATGTAGATATTAAACTGTGACTGATCCACTGTAATACAAATTTAGCAAGTTTTGAAAGTGTTGCTACATTGTTTGATGGTATTTTTATGGCTGTTAGCAAAAATGTTTTTTTATGCCCCCGGCATCTTGATGAGAGAGGCAAATAGTGATTGGTCTGTCCGTCCGTCCGTCCGTGACACGGTTAAGTAGATTTTACCGTTTCGTCTAGCACCAACATCACTAACTACAACACTTGGATACTAACACAGTTGTTGCTTATGACCATTGTCTATACACCATATCATCCAACCTCATTTTGACCTTCACCTAATTCGCACTTACAAATGTAGAATAAATCAAATGGGCTGTTTCTTGGTTAACTAGATTTTACCATTTCGTCTCGCACCAACACCGCTTGCTACAACACTTGGACACTTACACTGTTGTGGCTTATGACCATTCCCAATCCACCCATATCACTCAACCTTACTTTGACCTTGACCTTGACCTAATTTGGACTTATAATAATTAAAAAGTGCCATTTCGTGGTTAACTAGATTTTACCGTTTCGTCGACACCAACACCGCTTACTACAACACTTGGATATTTTCACAGTTGTTACTTATGACCGTTCCCAATCCACCCATATCACCTTATCTCACTTCGACGTTGACGTTGACCTAATTTGCACGTAGAATAATTAAATGGGCTGTTTCTTGTTTCTTGTTTAATTAGATTTTACCGTTTTGTCTAGCGCAACACCGCTTGCTACAACACTTGGATACTAACATAGTTGTTGCTTATGACATTCCCCAATCCACCCATATCATTCAACCTCACTTTGACCTAATTTGCACCTATAATATTTCATAAGTGCATTTTCTTGGTTAACTATATTTTTCCGTTTTGTCTAGCATCAAAACTGATCACTACAACACGTGGATATTTATACAGTTTTTACTTATAACAATTCCCAATCCACCCATATCACCCAACTTCACTTTGACCTTGACCTAATTTGGACTAAGAAATGGGCCATCCAGCATCATACGGTGTCATGTGTGTTGATCAAACACATAATCTTGTTTATTTTTAATAACACATTTTGAACGAATCACAAGATCAGAAGTTATGGTTACTATAGTAACCCATCGACGGCTTACCTGGCCCATGCTATTTGTTTAGTCATCTGTAACAATCTGGTCGTATTATTTTGAAATTTTGTATGTGAATACAGAACTGATGATAATTGTATTCAGTCATGTTTCATTATTATACACCCATAACTGTTTAAGAAAAAGCGGTCGCACAGATATTAAATGAACAGCCCTCGTAATGTTAAGAAAATTTCATTTAAATCGCCAATTGCTTTATCTAATGAAATTTGGAGGTCACAATAAACATAATATTAATGGATAGACATATACTTTTTGGGTCAGTTTCATTTTGAGGGAATGGAAAACTAGTTACTTTTATTTGTAATTTTTTACTTTCAGAAACATTAGGAATCCATATAAATACGAACCACTATGAACGTGAGCCTCACAGAGAGCAAACCTACAGTTTGATAGAACAGGAAATCCAAAAAGCAAAAGAATCATCAACATGGTTTCATCTTCAAAATGCAAAAACTGGTTAAAATTAAATTCATGTTACTTTTTCATGTGACCAATCAACGTTTTTAAAGATTAAAATGTTTTTGATATATAGCATATCGAATATAGTTCGTATCAATAAAGTATGCTTCTTAATATTATGTCACTATTACAGAGTAATTTCAGAAGTTGGTCATGTGTCCTGCTGGTAATTTTGAAGATTAAGATTATGCTTCGTGTGGTCTTTATATATAATTATGTTAGTCAGAACAAATTATTTGTTAAAAAATTATATAAATAATGCCAAACTAAAAATAATTATATCAATGTTCAACGCGAATTTGGAGGCTTTAACATAAATAGTATGATATCCCTATACCAAACTTCTCAAACAAGTTGAAGTACGTCTCCTTTTGTACATTTTACTTTTAAGATGATCGTTTATTTTTTAATGGGGAAACTTCATTATTTTTTACATTTAAAAATTACTTGTTGTTTAGAGGTACATATTTAAAAAAAATAAAGTACCTTTTTTGTTTTGCTTAAATTAAACCAAATCAACTTGAATAAATCAAGGGGACTCTAGTTTAAACTTCAAATGTTCATATGTCATACCCAGTCATCAACTGAAAAGTGCAAATTTAGGTTAGAAATCCTATTATTGTTATTTTGTCATATAAATGTGTGTTTTTTTTAAGTCAAGCTTTGACGCAATATAATTCTTTGAGCCAAAATATAAGCATTCTCAAAGTGGGCTTAATCTGTACATTGACGTTCAACAAAGGCAGTTAATGGTTTTCTAGTCATTATGTCAACACAACGTATACGTGTGTAAATGTGTAACGTATTATATAATTTAATTTCAGCCGTTACATTGATCGTGTACAATCAGTTACCTTTAAGACAAATTTAGTTTGTTATCTTTGCTGTGTCTTCGATTTAGCAATATCTTACTTGGAAAGCGGATAAACAACTCACTCTGCATAATGGCGTGACCTTTGCTTATTAGGGCCCCGCAAATTTTTTGCGGGTGCCCTATAGTAATCACCCTGTCTGTCCGTCCGTCCGTCCGTCTGTCCGTCCGTCCGTCCGTCTGTCCGTCCGTCCGTCCGTCTGTCCGTCCGTCTGTCCACAATGTTCATGTTTTTCTTTCATAACTTCAAAACCGTTTCAGCTATTAATTTGAACTTCATGGGTGGATAGATCTCATTAAGGAGTAGAGCAGTGCATAAGAACCATTACTCTGCACTTCATGGTTCTGGAGTTATTGCCATTTGTTAATTTTTCATACTTCGTTTTGCCTGGAGCATAACTCTAAGACTATAAGAGGTATTAACTTGAAACTTCATAGGTGGATAGATCTCATTGAGGAGAAGTGCAGTGCTCAAGAACCGTTACTCTGCACTTCATAATTCTGGAGTTATTGCCCTTTGTTAATTTTTCATTTTCAGGCGGAGTCAACTTTTGGTTTCAGCTCTCTAGCTTGAGAACGAATTGAAATATTTTAATGAAACTTCATCCGTATATACCTTATATCGAGACCTGGCTTGGGACTACATAGTGGGTGGATGGGGACACTGTCAAGGTCACCGTTACAAAAAATAGAAAAACGGTTTTCGCTCAGTTACTCAAAAACGAATTGAGCTATTGTACATACATAGATACCTTTTATCAAGACGTCGCTTGGGATTGCATAGGGGTAGGGTGGGATCAAGGTCAAGTCACCAATACTAAAAATAGAAAAACGGTTTCTTCTCAATTACTCAATAACATATCGAGCTATTTTAATGAGTATAGAGGGAAAAGTCCTTGTTAATGCAACTCCTCATGCAGTTTCCAACATACTTTCTTGCAACTTGTCTTCATTGTTGATGGTAATGTGTGGTTGTGCGTAAAGATGGGGATGTAAATTTGTCTCCCACATTCGTAAGTGATGTAACCTAAATTTTTCTTCCACCCTCACCTTTAAACATGCTATCAGTCGGGGCCCGCTGCCACTTCAGTCACAAAGCTCTAGTTAATGCTGCGTTTTGAATATCACATTTGTTTCTATGTGTTTATGTTGTGTTGCAACTGCCCTAACCAAACAGTAGTGCCAGTAGATAAAGGAACGTATATTGTTATCGTATATAATTTATCACAAACAAAAGCCTTTCTTACTTCCTTAAATTTAAAAAAAAATCGCGTTTAAAACTTAAACTGCAATTTACACTTAAAATATCTCGAGGTCTATGCATTTCCAAATTGCAGAGTCTGGGCTATTATTACTGATGTGGTGTCCTGAGAACGACCTAACACAGAAAAGCGAGAAATGGGAATCGTTGGAGTTGTTGCTTATTGATAATGATAAGGAAGTCTCCAAACGCAGTAAGTAAAACTACATATCGTTTCCTGTTTACATTCAGTAATATCTATTTTCAGTACAGTATCCATCGAACAATTCATCAATAGTGGTTCGCTTGTAAATATTGTATTAGTATGCACAATAATACAATTCGTGGGCAATAATTTTAGCCAAGTCCGATTTTAAATCTATCAGGTGTTGATCTTCCACTGTGAGCAGATAAATGTTCAATCGATTTATGAAACGTCATATTTTGATGGAGAAACATCATGGGAAAGTGCACTATACTATTTTAGTTTATTATCTACCACCATTTTGATCGATATTTGTCGAGATATTTAGTTGCATTCATTTATGGAGAATAACACCAAATTTAGATGCGAACAATGGTGTAAAAATATGTAAAGTTTAGAAAGAATATCTACAATTAACTACTCTGTAACCTCAAACATTGAAAAGAATTCATTGTGAGGACTGTTCTAGTTAAAAATTAACGTATTAAGGACAAGTTAAAGAATGTCAATGAACTACTATGTTTTCTCATAACAATTGTGTAATATAACAAGATAACGGCTACATTATACATACACATATGATGGCAGTAATATAGATGAGAAACATGTATACATTTATAAAGTTATTGGAATACACCGATTTTACGTTTTTTTTTTTTTTTTTTTTTTTCTGATTGGAATCAAGTCGAAAATGGTGTATTCATAGCCATCCTATCATATGTTTCTTTCTTTTTTCTTTAACTATTTGTGATTGTTTTTCTTTTATTTTAGATCTAGATTATCATACTCTACATTTTGATGCTCATTTGCTAGGCAGAAGTGTTTTGAACAAAATATATTGACACAGGATCAAGGAAAATTATTATTACAATTTGCATTTCAGAAAGACGGATATTAAAACAGCTTGCTCATAAGAAATTAAACGCACGCCCATTACTTGTTGTAGTTGGTAGAATAACTAGAGAAATGCTCGCATTGGCATTACAAATTGTAAGTTATAAAATTCTCACATCCATCAAGTCTTCAGATGAGGACCTGTGGCCGTTTCTACGATATCCAACCATGAAAGACGATTAAATGAAAACTAATGTGAATATTTTTTATATGTATGACAGTTATGTTTGTGTTGTCCATTTGTTTATCAAAAATTAAATTTAAGTCGCCCCAGGACTGTGTTTGGAGACGTCCTTGTCATTATGGCACTTGAGTAATCTAACATTGGCCTCTTCAGCCGTGTTTCCTCTCTAAATCCAATAGTTAGCCTTCGATATTCACCAAATTTTATGAAACTGTTTGTAATAATTTCTCAGCCAAGTTCGACAAGAATCCAGATCGACCGAGGAATTGTGGAGTTATGACCCTTGATTTATCTAAAATTGCCACTTTTAGCTGTCTCTGTTTTTTAAAGCCCAACAGTTTTATTCCGAACTTCCCAAAATTAGTGAACATATGTGTGGGCTTAATATCTCGGTCATCAACGAAAATCGTCCCAGTAACTTTAGAGTAACGACCCCTGAATTATCTATAATTAGCCTTTATAACTGTTATTCATCCAATCTTCACCATACTGAATGAAAATTATCTAATAGTGGCGTTTCCAGCAGTTTCCGCTCCCTATATTTTCAATTGATCTTCACCAACAATTTATATTTTATGGATTGCTTTTAACCTCGAGAGGGAATGGTTTTGCAAGCAACTCTTGTTAAGTTTGTTTTGTTCAAAGTATATTTACACATAATTTGCAAGATAAATTGTCTTAAGTTTATTACTAAAAGAAAAGTATATTTGTAAGTGTATAATTTATTAGTTAATGGGATCATTCAGAGACATATTAACATTTAAATTAGTTGTGTGAAGTAAATATTCTATAGATCTATGAAGTTCATATAAAAATTTAATAGTCTAAAACATATATTAATTATTGTGTATATACTCTCTGTATTTTGTATGGATATATTGAGGTCTTCTTAATTTCATAATTTATTAGTTAATGGGATCATTCAGAGACATATTAACATTCTGCATTTAAATTAGTTGTGTGAAGAAAATATTCTATAGATCTATGAAGTTCATATACAAATTTAATAGTCTAAAACATATATTATTTATTGTGTATATACTCTCTGTATTTTGTATGGATATATTGAGTTTTTTTTACACTCTATGTGTTGTTTTGCAACTAACCTCGTGTTTCTTTTTTACATTAACTCTGTTTAGACCGTATACATACTTTGTCCGCTTGGGGTTTGCATTCTGTATATTCTTCTGAACAAACATGTAAAAGTTGTAAAAGAGCTTCCATTTGAATATTCACTTTATTTCACTCTAATATCTTTGTTTTTATATTGTGCATATATTATACAAAAAAGCACAATTAGCAGTAAATATAGCAACTTCATTGTTTGTGTCTTTCTTGTGTATCTTTGTGCACATTGCCCTGTGACAGAGTGATACTTGTGCCATTTATATTTGTAGTGTATACACTGTTATTTTATGTATTATATGTATTATGTATTTTTTACACTTACATGTATACTTACTTCTATCGTTAACATATACCTGTACCGTTATAACGGATAAAGTAAATTTAAGATTATCAGTAGTCAAATTGAATCCTAATGATGCATTTCTAATTTGCATCTCGTACCATGTTTACAGAAATAGAATTGCTATTAAATTGTCAATGTCAATGTTTATAGTCTTCCATACCGTAGTCATTCAATTATCTTGTTTGAAACAGTACACATTCTATTTTTACGCATTTCAAACATTTACGTTTCGAACATAATTTCCACTGATTTGTTAAATTGAAACATCTGATTATGAGACTGATGGTAAGGTAAAGTCGATATAACGGTATAATTGGTCTTTCATTGTTTGACAAGGAACTGTTGTACATGACGGATAGTTTAAAGATAAAGTAATAGTTGTAACATACTTTGACCGAAATATATTAGTTATATTTACAATAATTACAATATTGAGGTCAAAGGGTGCTACAAGTGTTTAATACTATATTCATATATATACATGCTTGTCATCTGTGTCGTTTATAAATTAAGCGCTGTCGCTAGGTTACCAGATGCGACGCAAATGTGCAAGCTTTCAGTGCAATGAGTTGCGTATAAATAGCAAATAAATTTAAATATACTGCATTATACTGATTGCACGATAAGCCTGCATATTAGGCTCCATCCACCAGTAACAATTCTGATATCACAGTTATTCAATACCGAAAAACAAAGACAATTCTCGCAAATATGGTATAATTATTAATTGCAACATGTTTGTATTTTCAGACCATAATGTTGGTATATTTATGTTTTGCTATATTTGAAAGCGCCGTGCTGTAACGTAATGTCGTGACTTGTCTAAATACCTAGAATGTTATATACAAAACTGCCATGTGACAATATTTTAGATTGTTATTTTCAACGCGAACTCATCCGGTTTGTATTAGCAAAGGATGCGCCGAAAATGTTAATTGAACAATGTACAAGCGTGAACTTTAGGTAGTAATTTAAAGTATAATTCATATTCAATGGCAGTTGCAAAAACGCAAGACATTACCATACTTAAGCTAGTTAAGAAAATGACAGTCTTTGTACAGTTTTTTAAGCGACTATTTTCCTCGCAAACAAATCTCTTACAGCAACAGAAATGATATTATATATTAAAAATGCGCAATACCAATGCACAGTTAACATTCTGAAATCAAATTGTATACAAACAGTGCCAAAATAGACACGATCTTAATCTAAATATGTTTTTTTTTCTCAGATGCGTAAAAATTTGTCACATAAAAAACTTTCAAATTGTTCATTCTTCTGTGTGTGTCTCTTTCAAATGTCAACTAATATTTCAAAAACCAATTTCGTCGAATAGTTTTAGATGTGGTAATGATTGAAAATTTATAATAACGAATTTCATGATTTAAAATATTATTTTAAAATACACGTAGATACTTTTTATATTTTAAATTGGAAGATGTGCCGCAAGAGTCTATTTGATCGTGAAGAATCAACGTATCGTTTTGGTACTAAATACTAAATGTATATTGAATATGGGGGGCGTTATGAAAAAGTATTTACATTACTTGTTAACCAAAATTTTTCGAAGACAAATTTCAGTTATTAGATTGATGTATATCGTTGGGCGGGCGGGCGGGCGGGCTTGTGGCGGCGTCAACTTTTGTTTTCGCTCTCTATCTCGAGAACGGATTGAGATATTTTAATGAAACTTCATACATAAATACCTTAAATCGAGACCTCGCTTGGAATTGAATATTGGGTAGGTGGGATAAAGGTCAAGGTCACCGTTGCTAACAATAGAAAAACGGTTTCCGCTCAATAACTTGAGAACGCATCGAAATATTTAAATGAAACTTCATACTTAAATACATTTTATTAAGTCCTCACTTGGAATTGCATATGGGGTGGGTGGAATCAAGGTCAAGGTCACCGTTCCTAAAAATAGAAAAACTGTTTCCGCTCAATAAATTCAACAGGCGTCAATAATTTAAATGAAACTTCATAAATATATACCTTATATCGAAACCTTGCTTGATATTGCATATGGGATGGATGGGCTCAAGGTCAAGGTCACTGTTACTAAAAAACGGATTATGCTCAATAACTTTATAATTCATAAAGATATTTTAATGAAACTTCATCCATAGATACTATATATCGTGACCTCGCTTGGGATTGCATATGGGATGGGTGGGGTTAAGGTCAAGGTCACCGTTACTTAAAATAGAAAAACGGTTTCTGCTCAAAAACATGAGAACGCATCGAGATATTTTAATGAAAATTCATACATATATACCTAATGTCGAAGCCTTGCTTAAGATTTCATATGGGGTGGGTGTGGTCAAGGTCGAGGTGACAGTTACTAAAAATAGAAAATGGTTTCCGCTTAATAAATTGAGAACGCATCAAGATATTTTAATGAAACTTCAAAAATTGATACCTTATATTGAGACCTCTCTTGGGATCGCATGTGTGTTTGGTGCGGTTAAGGTCAAGGTCACTGTTACTAAAAATAGAAAAAACGGTTTTTGCTAAATAACTTGACAATGCATCGATATATTTTAATGAAACTTCATACATAGATACCTTATATCTAGACTTCGCTTGGGTATAGGGTGGGTGGAGTCAAGGTCTCCATTACTAAAAACAGAAAAATTGTTTCTGCTCAATAACTTTAGAATGCATCAAAATATTTGAATCAAACTTCATACATTGATACCTTGTATCTAGACCACGCTTGGGATTGCATATGGGGTGGGTGAGATCAAGGTCAAGGTCAATGTTACTAAAAATACTAAAACGGTTTCTGCTCAATAATTTGAGAACGCATTGCGATATTTTAATGAAACTTCCTGGATAGATACCTTATAACGAGACCTCGCTTAGGAATGCATATGGCACCCAGAACTTTATTTCATTATTGTTCTGACTTTTATGCATTTCGTTCGATAAATGTGGTTTCGTGGAATGTACATGTTTCTTGTAATAATGTATAAGTTTCCCTGACAATAATACACTGCATATCAAATGAGAATCAATTGCTTCTTTACAATCTAAGTAAGCAACGCAATATCCAAAAGTATGCAGCGTTTGTTCTTTCAACTATACAGCAGTACTATGTAGTACAGTCAGACCAAATGACACATCTGTTATTGCTGAGGAAGAAAGCGGACGCGATTGTATTGGAGAAGACAAAGGGATGAGTATTGCTAAGTGAAGCAAAACGGAAGTTGTATTCACCAAAGATACGTGCATATTTGTAAATCGTTTTTTTTCATTAAACTATTTAAAATATAGTAACTTGTGACTATGTTTTTTATTTAAGAAAGTATTTCGTATCTGTTCAACGGAAATACAAAGGAAATATAAATCATTGTGGGACCACGGAACTAAATATAAACAAAGCGAAACTTCAGTTGCGACAGAAGGAGAGAACTCTTATTAGCAGCCCGAGGTCCTTTATTTATGGCAAGTGACCAGTTGGCAAAAAATTGTTTGCGCCAGGTGTAGGCTGCAGAAACATGTGCTCCGTGTTTTTGTATTAATATTAGCAGAAATACGTAAAGAAAAACTTTGGAAATTGTCATGAAGGTGTATGAATGCATAGTAATTGGGGGCATGTACTTATGTGGAATTAGATTGTTGTTTTGTGGAAAATCGGACTTTAAAAACAATACTGAATTGTTAACTGAAATGTCATCAATGTGTATTTGGCCTCGGGCGCAGATGGCTATACACATATCAGGGATTAGACAATATAATAGGTATAGTCTATTGAAAATTGTGCAATCAACGACAGCAAAACCTTATCCCCAGGTATTGACAAAACTTAAACAGTTCAAAATACTGAAGTATAGGGGTACCAGAGAGGGTATATTCAAAGAGGGACGTAGGAGGGACATAAACCATGGTGTCCATATTCACAACCTACGAACCTTACCACAGGAAATGTCTACAGTAGTGCATACTAGATCTCCTTTAACTATTTCTAAAAATGTGAACAATGCCAAACCTAATCATAATCTAAAGCATATATAATTTGAACCACTCTATGTATGCAAAGGTCAGACTTGTATAAGAGTGTGTTGTATTAATCCAAGAACAAAAAACTCTCAATGTGATTGCATAACGTCAAATGACTTTGACATTGTTGCCGTGACTGAAACATGGCTCGGAGGCCCTACCGATAAAGCTTGCCTCGCTGAACTAGTACCCAATGGATACAAAATCAAACATGTTCCTCGCTCTGGCCGTGTAGAAGGTGTAGCAGTTCTATACAAGACATCTTTAGATCTCCGTCTACTTGCATCTAGTCGGAATAAAGATTTCACCTCATTTGAATATATGAACTGCAACATTGTTATCAAGAACTATTCTCTGCGTTTTGCTGTTATATATAGGCCACCCCTAACTCGAAAAAATGGTCTTAAGACTAGTGTATTCCTAGAGGATTAATGGCCGTCGCTTTTCGCCAAATATGCAACTTTAGAAAGCAAAATCATCATTGTCGGTGATCTAAACATCCATCTTGATATTCCTCCAAATCCCGACTCTTCGAAATTCACTAGTATACTTGAATCTTGCGGCATGCGGCAACATGTAAATGAAGCAACTTACGTGGCTGGCCATACTTTGGATGTAGTTACTACCAGAGACGCGTACACAACGGTGTTTGATATAGATATTTCCGATCCCGGACTTCCAGACAATAGTGGCAATGTCTCACGTGACCATTTTGCAGTTGTGTTTACCGCACGAGCTGTTAAGCCTGCACCAGTAAGAAAGACTGTCAATTTCAGAAAATTGAAATCAATTGATATCAACGAATTCAAAAAAGACATTGTATCATCTGATGTCATAAACGATGCGCTTAACACCTCAGATGTTGATGAACTTGTTGATGCGTAAACCCGTGGATCTTCTGCACTTCTTGACAAGCACGCTCCTCTCCAATCCAAAACCATTGTTTTAAGACCTTCTTGTCCTTGGTACGATGAAATTCTTCATACTGCAAAACATTTTAAACGAAAACTTGAAAGAAAATGGCGTCTGACTTAATCGACAATAGATCATGAAATATACAGAAACCAATGCTCTACAGTGAATAAATTGTGAAGACAAGAGTCCTGTGGTCGTGACCAGAAAGGTTTGTTTAAAAAAGATAAACATTTGATGGGTGAAGCAAATGAAGTAGTTTTACCAAATAACACATCTGCTAAGATGCTGGCACAGGATTTTAGTGATAGTTTTCATCAACAAAATCGAGGGAATAAGTGAAGAGCAACTAACTGAGTTCTCACCATCCTCTGAGAAAGAAATCAAAATGATCATTCAACGATCGCCTAGCAAATCGTGTGAACTCGTTGTTAAATGATTGTCTAGATGAACTACTTCCAATATTGGCAAGACTGGTTAACGCGTCACTTTAACATGCATATCTACCCACTACATTTAAAAGTTCCCAAATAAGACCACTAATAAAGAAACCAGGCCTTGATCAAAATGTGCTTAAAAACTACAGACCAATATCAAACTTACCATTTATCTCAAATGTTCTTGAGAAGGTAGTTGATTATAAGATAGAAAAACACTTAACATTACATAATCGCCATGAAGAGCGTCAGTCAGCATATATAAAATATCACTCCATAGAAACCGCTCTACTTCGTATGCAAAATAATATTCTTCATTCACTAGATCAGAATGAAGCTACTGTCCTTATCATGCTCGATTTATCAGCAGTATTCGATACCATTGACCACACCACTCTTTTACACAGGCTCGAACACTTTTTCGAAATAATAGGCAAGCCACTCCAGAGGATGAGATCCTGAGGCGACCGTTACCAGACTGTCTGCATCGATGGTGAGCTCTTAAAACCTGTACTGATTAACTACAGTGTTCCACAAGGTTCGGTACTCGGTCCGAAAAACTTCATCATGTATACTAAACATGTGGGTGCCATCTGCAAAAAGCATCAACTGGAACATCATTTCTATGCAGATGACTTGCAACTGTACATGGCGTTCAAACAGAAGGATCACGCGTCACGCGATGGGACCATATAACGTATAGAAGCGTGTTTGATGGATATTATAAAGTGGTTGAACAATAACTTGTTGAAACTAAACACTGACAAAACAGAGGTGATACTATTTGTTCCAAAACGGAATACAGTGCAGTTGAAAATCTCACAGTCAAAGTCGGTGACACTGTTATAAGGCCTTCAACGACTGTGAGAAACGTCGGTGCAATGCTGGATTCACATCTAGCCATGGAATAGCATGTGAACTCAATCTCCAGATCGTGTTACATGCAGATCCGACAAATAAGCCAAATAAGACAATATTTGACTGTTGATGCCACCAAATATCTCATTAACTTTTTAGTAATTTATTAATATAGAGGGATAGCTCGAGTATTGGGTTGTGTTTGGTGGCCCAGAAGACTGTATTTATTTGGATTAGAGATGGTGGAGTGCAAACTGTTCAAAACACTGCCGCTCGTCTTATCATCAGGACAGGACGTCACAGTCATATCACCTCTGTGCTGAAGAAACTTCATGGCTATCCGTACAACACAGGGTAGAGTATAATATTTTGACTCATGTCTATAAAGCATTGCATGGACACATCAGGAGCATTTTATAAATCTATACACCAAAAAGACAGCTCAGATCTCTAAAAGACTCTGTTCTCCTAGTAGTGCCAAGAACTAGGACTGTTACGTACGGTGATCGATGTTTCGTGGCTTCTGCACCAAAGCTCTCGAACGCACTGCCCACAGAACTCAGAGACTGTAAAACACTAACATCTTTCAAGAAAGCGCTGATGACGCACTATTTTATTAGCATTTATTCAGACTGATGACTATCACTGACAATGTACATGTCGAATATGTATGCCTGTTTCAAATGGGCAAAATCATTAGTTTTAAACGTAGGCATTATCATCATATTACTATTTTAAATATGTTACCTTAAGTTCTTAAACGTAGATGCATGCCTCTGTTTCATTTATATTCACCACGGTTTTGTAACCATATATGTTTTAGTTATTACCACTAGTGAGTACCCTTAGGTGCATGCCTGTTTATCAAAGTATTGCGGTAGTAGTACCAACGTTTTGTTCTTAAATATTTAAGTCAGTGTATTTATCTATGATCTTATGTTTTTAAATTGTATTTTTACCCATGTCATTTGAATTGTATTCATTTATGCATTGTATATGTTATTTTAAGATATCTCAATTGTGATTGTAAAACACTTTTGTTATTTCATGAAAAAAGTGCTATATAAATGTGGTGCAACAACAGCAACAACAAAATTACACAGCACATCACAAAAACACAAAACACACATGAATAAAATGGGGTCATCGCATTGGAACGGTCAATGTAAAGCATTTGGGGTTTCAACCGGTTTATGTGCGCACGAACCTTACACGTGCTCCAGAATTATTCGCAGAACGTGTAAGTGTAAATAAAAATTAACCTCAAAGCATCGCAATTCAAATTAAAGAACAATAAAAGAGAATACAATTCAAATTATTTACCATTTAATTAATCAATGGCTAGATTCAAACCAGAGTAGCAGAATTGCAACTTTCTGAGGCACGATGAAATGAAACAAAAAACATGTATCATCTTCATCACTTCTTTTTATAAAAAGCTTTAAAGACATAGCATCATATAGTTCAATTTTCAGATCATCGTCATGCTATTTCAGGAAGAAGTCGTAATGTTGGGTGTAAAAAGCCAGATTACATAGCTTTGTTGTATATGTTTATTTTAAACTGAATAAAACTTAATATACTATTCTAAATAGTATATTCGTATATAGTATATATTCGATCGTGTTAGAATCGAAATAATTGACGGGTAACAGTTTGTTATTGCGTCAATAACCAACGGTTTGTCGTTCCGATGCTTGTTATCAAACCACTCGGGCTACCGCCCTCGTGGTTTAATTCCTACGCATCGGAACTCCAAACCGTTGGTTATTACCGCAATAACCAACAGTTACCCGTCAATTATTTTTTAAATACATGTGCTTTTATTTAATCGGCGTGAAAAATGTGTATATAATGCTTACATCAAACTTGGAATCCTCTAGCGACTGTGTACAATTAGAAGACAGACAGACAGACAGACAGACATATATACAGACATACAGACAGACAGACAGAGAGAGAGAGACAGACAGGCTGACAGAGAGACATACAAACAGACAGACAGACAGACAGACTTGGTTATTTAGGTCTCACCTTTGTATATATAGAGAATATATGGTTGGTGACTTTTGATATCATGTGATATCAGACGAGTCCGATATGGCGTAGGAAAAGGCGAGGCTTGCCTGATATCACATGATATCAAAAGTCACCAACCATATATTCTATTTATTATGCCACTTATTTTTGCAAATGTTGTTTTCATAATACAAAATAAAATAAACAAATAATCGCAAACATTGAGTAATTTACAGTACAACACAATATGCAAATGAGACAGCCTGTTGACGTCTACTTGCGTCGATGCATAGTTACGCATGAAAAATAGTTCTATATAAAATCATGAACAATAACATGTTTACACACATTTAATCAATAAACAAAAATTTGAAGCGAGAAATGATTACTTCTTGTAACATTGACCACAATACAAATAGATTTACATCATTGTATCTATTAACACACACAAGCAGTTTACTGTAGGTGACATGAACGACCTTTCAAGATTTTGTGTTATGTGAACATTCAACAACGTACAAAACAAAAAACAACAACAGCGGATTTAAAAGTGAAACAAGTCAGTGGATTTGTAAGCAAATGAGTCGTTAATCAACATTTCCATCAGTGCATAATGCGTTCAAAATTGAGATATTGACGATTGCTCTGAAAAACTATCCCCCACGTTTGATGTCAAAGTGGGTGGGGAACGCAATTACAAGGATTTAAAGACGCAGCTTGCTGTGATTGTGATGTGGGCTCGCATGGTGTGTTGAGGCTGAGTTGCAAAATATTCGTGGCACAACGATGGGTACCATGATGTTTCTGTACTCCCTGGTAGAGTCAGCAATTGGTGAGTGTCTTGGTAATACCGGCTTGAGACTGAGTGCACATTATCCTTTGAGTTGGACTTAGCCTTGCTTATTCAATAAACATTAATTTTTAGAGCCAATATTTTAATATTATAAGAATTAATTAAATCGTGTATACACATATGTTGTTTTGTTCATGTTATTGTCAGTTATTTTCAAAAAATGACTGAATTTCTTTGATATTTTCAGGTTGACATCCAGGGAAAGCAAAGAATTGACATGTGAAAGTTGTTGCAACTGTACAATTATTAATGTGACATGTTAGACTCTTTCTAGTGGACATGTGTTACTCCGTCAAAAGACAGATTATATTGTCTATGAGTTCCAAACTGCATTTAATTAGTTGTTTTTACTGTAAATTGAAAAATTTCTTGTTGACCATCATGTATATTTTTTCAATTCCATATTCTTTTATTGTTTGTGCATCCTTTCCCTTAGTTTCTTTTCCTCATTTATTCCCCTCTTTCATCTTGGACTGAAGTTATTTAAAACACATTCACTTCTCTGCATTTTATTTCACTTAAACCTATTGTTTTTAATTTTTAATGCCACATGTTTTTCTTTAACTTTTACATTTCATTTAGAAGTAGATTGATATGTTGTGAATCAACCTAGATGTATTTGAATTTCTCATGAAAAGTAAGAGTTTATTTTTGTTAAATTGACCAAAAATTCTTAAATCATGTTTTTTTTTTTACTTTTACCTTTGATAAAAATTATTGTTAGATTTTTACCTGGCTAGATTGTTTGATTTTGTATGATTAGAACATTTAAATTCAGTTGTCTGTTTAAAATAACTGTTCATAATAGCATTTTTCTAAAACAGTGCATTTGTATTAAAGTGACACAAAAACATGATTTTAGTAGCTTGTTCCTTTATAAGACTTACACTTACACTGCACTGTAACTTACAATGGTTTCCATGAACCTATGTAATTGTTTATAGGTAGTGATTAATCATTAGTGACTTTGCAGTCCCTTTCAATTGAAATTAAAATGTATGATCTGAGTGATTTGGTTTCATATTCTTCGCTATTTTTTCTGTATAGATAAAATCAACAGGCACAAAATGTCATCCAATTCTTTAATGAATTTAAACTTTTGTGATGTCTGATTGTAATTTTCCAGCTTTTTAAAATATCAGCTTTTGAAGATTTTATCGACAGGTTTTCCATGCTGAAGACTTACTGTTTTTTGCATAATGCTTATTTGTCGTAATAACTTAATTCTTGTAAATTGAATAATGTTTCAATCTTTTGTTCCAGTAAATTATAATATTATTTTTGTGAATTAAAATGTTATCACTGTATCGATATATTCTTTTGTTTACACTTTAACGACGTAAGCGACATTCCATTCCTACAAAAAGTAGTTCCGAGAAGTGGGCGGGACTAAAGAATCATTGCACGTGCCACATTAGCATGATATGCGTTAATGTGGGCGGAGCTAAAAGTGTTATCAGTCAGTGACATGATACTACAGAAAGTGGGAGGAGTTAATTTGTGTTATCGGTCAGTGGTATAATAACGCTTAAAAATATTGGGTCATCACCTTAAACGTAAATGTGCACTAGTGGCATAATAATCAACAAATACTTATACAGTATAAATTATGACAATTTATCATATCGATTCCTATAACTATATATACTGAAAGATAAGTAATTTGTTATGAACAAATGCAATCATATATACATGTGGTTTCGGCGTTTAAAGAAAATGTCATGACATATATATATATATATATATATATATATATATACTTTTATTCTTCCCTATTGCTGGAGAGCAAAACATATTTACAATACAACATAAATTACAGTATGTACATAATAACAAAGAAAGAACTGTGTACGCTGAACATGAGTATATGTAGATAAAATATATCACGATAATAGATAAAGTAATTAGTTATACAAAACTCATAATAGCAAATTTATAACAACGGTAATATAAACGATTCGAAATATAAATATAAATAATATACACCAACGAGAAAAAAAAAGCAACAAACAAAGTTAATACGATTTACACCAGTACATATGGATACCAATTGATATTGCTTATCATTAGCAAGTAACACGTCAGACCTCGTTTTATTACCCTTAAGATAATGGTCGAAATCAAAAGTCCGCAAGGTGTAATATAACTAGGAAAATCAGTTATAGTGCATAACAACTGTAGTAAGCAATATAAGCTTCTACCTTAGTAAGTTTGCAAGAGATATTGCAACACAATTATTTACAAGAGTGTTTTTGTATAACACGCACGCAACATATATTAACATTTGACACTGTTCGATCGGACTTGACATCAAAATGGAAGTAAACTGGCTTAAGCCACAACTAAAAATCACCGCATCCCAGAGAGCACGTCGTTCGGTGTCCTTCTTAACACAGAAACAAATGAGGTGCTCCAGAATATTGTATGTTCTTAGGTGACATGTCTTGCACTCGCGCACACATGATGTGCACATACTATGCCCAACTGCTTTTGCAAGTGTAACACACATTTCTTTTCTTTTAAACACGTACCATAGTCCAGAGAGGCGAAATGTCCGCCGGACTTATTGTCCACTCCAAAGCAGGAACTCTCGTTTCGACCACATCAGCATAGATCCTGGATTTCTCCGGCAAAATCACATTCATGATCAGGATGCTCCGCCATGCAAATTTGGAAGGAAAAACACCCGATATGATATACGAGTACATAACATCGGACAGTTAGTATTTTCTGAGAATTCTATACATATCTGGTATAAGTCCGTTGGTTTGTCTGTCACACTGTAGAAAGCGAACAAGCCTGTTGACAAAAATCTTCTTCGCGAGGTAATGGCATTGTAGTCTGCAGAGCTGACCGAAAAACTGGAGCTTTTTAAATTAATTAGTGTTTCAATTGTAGAAATGTTGAGCATACACAATGCGAATTTGCTTGAAATTGTTCTGTGAAAGCCCTGTGCATACTTAACATAAAACCGATGCGCGATTTCAAGATTGCCCATATCTTGTTTGGAATACACACTCCAAAGCTCACAACCATGGAAGGCCTTTGGTAAAACTACAGATTGGTAGATCTTCTTGAGGGTTACAGGACTTATTGTACCCGGATGGATGCCACTGTAAAACATGTTCAGGAGCTCCCTCGCAGTTTAATGCCTGCATCGTGCATCAACTTCTTTGTTGATAACTGATTGTTACAGTCAATGCCCAAGTGTTTATAGCTCGTATCAGCTGAAATAATGTCACTTCCTAGGTAAAACGGTTGTGGTTGTCGAAGTGGATATATTTCAATACTGCACACTTATCGGGGTAGTATAAATATCTCCAGGTTCCAGCATATTTACAGCAAATTTGTAGCATATTGTCCAAACCAAACTTTGAATGTGAAACGAGCACCATATCGTCGGCCACTGTAGGGGAACACGTGTTCATGTCGTATATACATAGTCCATTTGCGCTGCTTTAAAGTTCGCGAATAAGACAAATCGATGTAGACAAGGTACATCATCGGAGAGCTCTTGCCACCTTGCCGAGTTCCTTGGCGTACCAGAAACGTCTCCGACAGAAGTCCCCTATATCGGACGGGGCTGTAAATATCCTGGTACATATTATAGACAATTGATGTTTATACATCGAACATTTGGATTTTGATCGTCATCGTTAAGTTTCAGGAGTTTGTAAAATAGCCCGTCAATCCATACCCGGTCGAATGATTGTTTAACGTCGAAAAAGCACAGATACGTCACCGATGAATGTTCTCTTGCAAAATGAAGGCACTCACGTAGAGAGAATGACGTCATCAGACAGCCTAAATGCTCCTGAAAGCCTCCCTGTTGTGGACTGAGTTTGGACAGTATATTGTCTTTGCACTGACTCAGCTAAACCATTTCATACACTTTAAGTATTACCGATGTTAAGCTGATGGCTCTGTAGTTGTTGAGATCATCGCGTCTCTTGTTCCCACCTTTATGCAGAGTAATGATCTCGCCACGTTTCATATTTTTCGGTATTTGCCCGCATCTCAAAATACGTGTGTAGAGTTCAGCTAATAGCGGTGATATATGTCACAGGCATAAAGCAGATGTTCATGTGTAATATTGTCTGGGCCACTCGACTTGTTCTTTGGCAGTGACTTAATGCATGACGTCGCAACATCCGACGTGTCACAACATCCGACGTAACCGTTACGTTTTTGTCTAGGACCATATTATCAAATGAACGACGAACATTTTGTTCTACAGTATCTTTCCATGAGCCATCAAAATCGTCTGGTTCGGTCGGTTGATAAAGAGATTTAAAATAAAGTCCCCACTGTTCAGTTATATCCTTGCGACTACTGTAGGCTTTATCATTAATAGAACGTAACATATTGGCTACGGTTTTACACTGCTTCTGTTTGAGCGCGTTGACAGCCTTCCAGAACCCGGCGCTGTCAGTTTCAGCTGAAAGCTTGAGCTCATGATCGATGGAGCTCAAGTACCGTTCTACAGCAACTCTGTGTTGTTTCCGGAACTCGGATTTCGCCTTCTTGTAGTTGGTATAGGCAGCGTGTGCCTGAGACCTTGGTCGACCGGCCCGGCACCACGTGTTGCGCGCACTCTTCAGCACTGAATGACAATGTGAAAGTTCATCACACTAAAATGGCTTCAGAAACTTTTTGAACTTCTGTTTTGGAAATGCCACATTCGCACAGTCGGACACCTTGTTGCATAGGTATGTATACATATCGTCCGTTGTGTTATCATGTTTATAACTATCAAACAGAAATTTCAATGAAGCTTCATTGTGCTCAATATGTTCACTAAGAACTTTTTTACAATTTATACAGGAATCTTCAATACATATAGAATTAGACATATCACATGGATTGAAAAATCAAAATTAAAAAACACAATATTGGCCTATGTCTAGACATATTTAAACAACAGTCATCTGCAATCTAACAATGAACCACTCTATCAAGAAGTTCTTGTCTTATGAAGATAATAGTCTAAAAGTGAAGTTAAGCACCCGTCATAGGATACGTACGTATTACCCTTATTATAGCAAGTGTCAAGCATGTTAGTAGCAAACAAATTACATTCCTGAACAAATTTCACAAGTTTTTCGTCTCTCTAGTTGCAGGTTAAAGAATTAAGTCTAGCATTAAAATCACCCATAAAAACCGTTATACCTTTATCGCAATAAGAACAATAAATGTCGTATAAAGTAGTAATAAACCCATCGTACATCACTATCGGATGATTGCCACTAGGTAAATATACTTGAAAAATGTAAACAAATGCACTAGGTGTGAATTCAAACTGGATACCAATAATCCGATCATTTTCGAATGTGGTAGGTGTTATCGTGTGATTAAAACGTCTGTGCCAGAGAATAGAAACGCCACCTTTTCTCATATTGTCTTTATCACAAACCGTATGATGAGAATAGTCGCTAGATATAGAGTCCATAAAGTGAGCGTTTCTTGGCATCAGCCAATGTTCGGATATACCGCAAATGTCAATGTTACCACTGACATATATCACCTAAATATCCGGCACTGGACATTATTACAGTAATATTCCATGTGATTATGTTTAACATTTCAAAGGCAAACAACAGAATGTTCAACCAAAACAGCATGATTAAGCATAAATACGTTGCGTATAAAACCGTTAGTCAACATCACACGTTTGCAGGGCACTGAAATAATTCTGCACAAAGCCTTGTTCACCGTCCTGCCGTCGTCTGCTACCCAGGCAACGCGCCGCGTCATGATGTCGCCCGTTGTCTAGTAGTGGCACTAGCCTTGGCGGGATGTCGTTGCGACGCTGCCCATGGCAGCCTACTGGTCGCCTCTGCACTCGCCGCGCGTGCCCATCGGCTCTCGACCGTCTGTTGTCGGAAGAGCGTCCCCGTAGCGCCTCACGAGAGCGCCACCGCTCGCACGTAGCACAACTCGGCCAGAAACCATCTGCAGTGATAAGATGCGAGTTTTCATCATTTACGATACATACTATAACCAACGCCTTGTCCGGATTTGCTCTAACCGGAAATGATCGGATGGTTTTAACATCGAGTCCTTTTCTTGATAGCACTTGCGTTAATAATTCTGTATTCACATTGCGACTAAGTCCATGAACACAATATCGCTCAATGCGTTTTGATTTCACAACCTGAAAGTTATCCTCGTCACACAGGTTTCCGTCCTGCCTAATGGTGATGCGGACAGTAATCGGCTGACCTATGCGTTCGTCGATAGCCGAGAGTTCTTCCGGTTGAGGATTTATCGTTCTCGACCTGTTAGAGCTCACATCACTGTCACTTGTTAATGTCGTCACACTGCATTGAACACTGAACGACTTTGCCTATTCTGTTCTGTTCGTAGAGTTATGCATACTAGGTTGATAAATCTTAGATACTATTTTATGAAATCGATCGTCTAACTCCGACGGTGTATCGGTCTGTACGGGATCGGATACAGAGTTCGGTTCCGAATCTGATTCAACAATACATTCCAACAGTCGTACACGGTCCTCAAACTGCATGATAGTGGCTACCAGAGAGCTGGTAAGATTCTGCATAGTGCCCACAGTAGTATTTGTGATGGAACAGACAGCCCTGGTACAGTCTAATATGTTCTGTTTCAGATTTTGCACCATAGATTTAGTATAATTCATCTGATCAGATCACAATTTTTCACTTGCATGTAATGTTTGTTTAGCCAATAGGAGCCCAGACTGAAGTTCGGAAATGTTATCTTTGAGCAAGGATAACTCACTTTGACACACGCACGTGATGGTACCTCCGACTCGAGACGTGCTGCTCTTCGGTTGCACAGTAGTGTCTTTGCCGTACTGATCATGGCCTTAAGGATGTTTGGCTCACCACCCTCTGCGACGTCTATGATACTGTACATATCCTGGGCAAGCTGTACTGCCACTGGCTCATTAGACCTAGTACCGATACGCCGTTTCAACTCAGTCATATTATTCCTATATTAGATAAAAAGTCGCTTTCATATTCCAACCGATTAAGCACTAGACCATCACACACACTTCAGTATAAATTTTACTATTCTGATAACATATTCCACTAGAAAAACACCCAATTTCGAAGAGCTACAAAATCGCGTCCGTGCTATTCTCACACATTAGAGGTTGAAACCAGGCTTTATCAATAATGCTGTTTCTACGAAAACAGTTCTAATAGCTGAATATAGCGGATAGATTTAATAATGCATGGGACTCATTTCCTACACAGTTCTTACAAATAAAACAAGATCGTTCGTTTGCCTTGATAACGTTATGTTGCTCTTCCTGGCGGACTACACCACATCGTAACTTTGCTAGCCCATTTCATTGCGCTCGACTGATTACAATGCACTTGACATAAGAATCTACAGAAAACTCCGTTGTAAATGCTTATAATTCCTGAGTCTATTACCCGTATTTGAACGTATTGTGTGCATTGTTCTTTGTTTGCGGTTTCGTGCATAGTTCTATTGAATTCAATAAACAAGGTTTATAGATAATCATCAATTATTGTATTGTGTTGCACTGTGCTGTATACACGACCATGGCTAAGAATGTCGATTTGCAGTTTAGAATTAACCAAATGAATGATCGTTTCGTTCCTGTTGTTTCGGCGTGCTCCTTGTCTAGTAATATAATCAAATGTATGTCTATTTAGTTTATTCGCACCCATCCTGTTTAGGCGAAACCAGTGTCCTAGCACAGATTTCCACGGTCTAATGTGAGGTGAGGTCCATCCCTTATATCCAGTCGCAATCGCGTTTGGCATGTAATATACTACTCCAAGGAAAATACGGCATGCTTTGACGGACTGCACTAATACACGAGAATTCGTTTATTCTTCATATTGCGTCGCCATAACCTTTTGCTGGCCACACCATTGTGTCGTAGAGCCTAGAAAATGTTTCATATTTTATTTCGCCTTGCGCTATAGCTGAGTAACCGTAGTGGTTTGTGCTACGTGTTTGGCAGTTAACGAATAGTCCAATGCGTCAGTAATAACGAGGCCCAGGTACCTATATTGGCTGACTCGTTCTGGAACCTCATCTTTGTACTTAAACTCAAAATATGTCGGTGACATATTTGCTGTTTCTAAAATGTAAAAGTTTGGTTTTACTGTTATGGACATTTTGTTTACCGTTCACCAGTGAGACAGTATATCAAATAATATCTGTAAATCTTCTTTGTTTGCTACAATATAAGGTCATCAGCGTAAAACAGATGATGTATCAATTATCCATGAACTTCAATACCAATACTGTTATTATTTAATAGTTCACTTAAATCGTTGATGTACATATTAAACAATGCCGTGGACAATACACAGCCCTGTTTTAAACCGATGTTCACGTGATTGCCGTTAAGAATTTACCGTTGATGTCTGTACTTGACAGTTTGTTAAAAAGTAGTCCATGATGTATTCTGTTAAAGGCCTTATCAACGTACGTTGATAGCAAGCCGTATCAACGTACGTTGATAGCCTTTTACGTTTTCTGCACTCCAGCAGACTGGTGAGGGTAGATAAATGGTCATGTACTCCGTTTGGGTCTAAAACCGTTTTGGTTTTCACACACGTTTTTTTTCGTTTCCTTCAACCCAGGTTGTAAGTCTTTTACAAGAGGCTTTATATTCGGCTGAAATAAACGTTATGCCTGTGTAGTTCATGGGGTCACGTGCATCTTTGGCTTTTTTTCTTCAATACTGGCGAACTTACTAGTATCCCACGTTTCCATGATTAGCGTTTCAAAGCATACGCAGAATAACTTGTGCAGGTAATTTAAAACAAGTGCGATTACGTCACTTGGTATTTGATAAAACAAAACTATGATTTGTTTTTATTTTGTTTATTTTATCCAGATTTTAACGTCTAATATACTAATCCCGCTATTTAATTGCGAATCTTGAATCGGTTCAATAGGGCAAGGTTGCTGTTTTAATGGGTATCGTTTAAGGTAAATTAAACAAGAATTTTCATTTAAAAAAATGACAATCGGCGTTGACATTAATATTGAGATATCATTTTTACCCTAAACATAATACAAGAAAGCCAAGATAATCGGTTAAGTGGCTTCTCGAACTCAGATGTTTTGGTCCCCATCTATATAAGGAGACCCCTCGGACCCCAGATTTTTCGGACAGCATAAGAAATCTGCTTGGATCCCAAAATTAATTTGTGATTAATTCGATAATAATTAATATTAGTACTGTGAATAAACCAATCATACAGCCCCATGTTTTCACCAGTGCTACATGAATAACCTAAATAATTTAATATCATTAATATTATATAAATTTGTCAGCCAAATTTAACAAATTAACATTTCGAAGTCAATTAATCATTCATACTGTGTTTCCTAAGGAAAAGCTATCTTCATAGAACATTCAGCGCATGTGAAATAATGATGGCTTCCATTTTTCATAACACAAACATAAAATTTCATTAGACTATGGCGTTTTAAAATTATATTCGGTAGGAATAAGATGTATCAAGGGTTTTTGTGTATAATTGGTATTGCAAATAATGTATTAATGCTACGCTAATGAAGTAAAAGTAATATGAATAACAGTTCGACGTATTGCGAGTCTTAATTTACCACATTTTATTTATTCAAAGATATATTTTTATAGGTTGATTAACATCTATTGGAGAAGTTGATAGAAATGTGCAATTCTGATAAATTCTCAACGTTGTCTCTGTTCCTTGAACACAACCGCAATTCAATTTCAAATTAACATGCACAGCAAGTTAATACACATGAATTCCCCATTTATTGAAGTATTCGCTCTTATGATTCTCTGGACACTAATTGATGCATGTAAATTATAACAGCTATACACCGGCAGCTAAACGCGGGCTATTTTTAGGATTATCGTGAGTGTGTTGAACTCGCTAGACTCAATTGTTATTTATAGAGCGTGCAGCTAGGCTAAACAAAATAGTGGATTAATTCTGGGAATTAATATAATATTCTTACATATCATGAGAAAATATGTTCATACTTATGCTCAGTTTTAGAGTGAATAAGAGTGTATATCAAGAATATGTTTGTAACTTTATTTTAACCGCTTATATAAACAATTATGTACATTTTAATCCCCAAAATATGCAACAGTTGTTGGTATACATTAAACCATTGTTGTAAGTTTGCATTCCCTAAAAGTAGAAAATTTACCCAATTCTATTGGCATTCAATTTACACGCTGCATAAATATCGCAAGACATCTAGGTCAAAAGTGATCTTAGACAGCTACGCCGAAAAACTTTTGGAAGCAGGATATTGAATCCGGTCGGTAAATCACGCGAGTATGTACCATAGTCCTTTAGCAATTCAGCGGTATTTTATTATTCCGTTCAGAACTAGGAATAATGAAACTCCAGAGACATTATTAGGTAAGAAACCCTTATTACCATCTGCTGGTCCTTTATTTTAGGCAAGTAACCAATTGCATATACAATACATGACAATACAACTGGGGTCACCGCCCTGGAACAGTCAGTGCAAAGCATTGGGGATATAAACCGGTTTAAAGGCATGCCGAACCTCACACTTAGCCCAGAATTTATCACAAAACACGCCCTTGTAAATAAACTGTAACCTCATAGCATTGCAATTCAAATTAAATTGTTATAAAAGAGAATATTAATTGAATTACAATTTAATTACGCAATGGTCAGCCTTTCTTATTGACTTCCAAAAGTCTGTGTTATTTGATTTACACGATTCAAGCAATTTACTTTGTTGCTCCATGTACGTTTATATAACACACTAGATCTTTAATGTTGTAGTTGAAAATGTTGAAAATTGATAATTTTAAGTGTGCAGTTTAGTTTATTATTCCTACTGCTTATTTGCTTTTGAACACAAATCTTCAAAAAGCTGAATAAATGACTTGTGATCAGTTAATCACAGTATATAAATTTATTTCATTACATGCATCAGTAAATTTCGATTTCGCATTCTAATAAACTAAGAGCGAATATGTTAAATAACTAAATACTGTCATGATCTGCATTAAGAAACAACAACTATTTTCGAAAATTTAATTCATATTAACGCTAAACAATCGCAAAACCCAGACGCCTATTGTCGGTTTTCACAATAATATATGATATGATTGTGGGTTGCAGGATCTCTTTGGTAAATAACAACACAATAAGTTAAAAGCCTGAACTTTATTTAATACATATGTAATGAATATAAAAACATGTATGTATGTTACAAGTAACGAAAGCGAATAGCAAATAAATAACAACCGACGTTTTTAAACAATTATACATGATGTTAAAAACTAGATCAAGCTTTAAAGTTGCTATGTCACAGATTTGGAAAATGATGAAAAAAAGAAAAAATAGTTTACAATCTAGTTAAACAAGATATTATTAAATAGAACTGACTGAAATAACATTGTTGACACGTTCATAAAAATTCATATCACCCTGGTTTAATCATTACAACGCGATTTCAAAAGCATCGCGGGACGCTTTTCAACTATTTATAACTCTTAGGTTGTTATTGCAAAATTACTACGTGGTTCAATCAATTTTACTTCCGGTTAATAAAACATAATATTATGTCCGACAATACAGGTAGCGCAAAGTGCAAACGACATTAGCGGCGCGGTTAGAGCATCCATTAGAGAATTCGGTTCAATACCCTGCAAGTGCTCAGAATTATTCAGTTCAATTGAGTTATTGTGCGATTGTATTGACCTGGCACTCATGAATGTTCCGTGCATTTTCGTAAATTTATTTTAAGCTACTAACCCAGATAGGAGTTTCAGACATGAATGTGAATTGATTAAATCTTTACTTCGTAACAGTTGATACTGTAGTGCAGTGGTACGCAAGTACGCAAAGTTTGTGAGCGTGATGTTTTGGGTTCGAATTCCAGGACAGGTACTTTAATGTATCTAATGTATTTATTTATTTATTTTAATTTATATACGTGATCAATTTACTGACGCCATGACACGGAATCTCATCATCAGCCTCGACACAGACGAGAGCTGCACCGATACTGCGAGCGAAACAGTCTTCGTGATGCATTTTTATGTAGAATAAACTAATGAAACAAATGTCATGAGAATAAGGGATGTTGAAGTAAAAGAAAATGATTAACAATGAATTTGGCAGGATTCGAACCACAGTAATTGTGATTTAAAGGCTAAAACAGTATCCACTGCGCTATTCTTCCTGACACTTGTTGATGGCTGCTATTGTTATACGACTATGAAATCCGTGCTTCAGGCGCTAGATAAATGTTAAACCGATACAAAAAAGAACAGTCCAGCTCTACCGGGGATAAATGAATGCCAAGTCAATAAAATCGTACAATAGAAGTTATCTATGTTTGCAGGACATTCTCCAATATATATCTGGTAATAAAGAAATCTATCAATAAAGTAATACAACCAATAACACTAATACAATAATAAAAAATATTGTATAATCTCTCGAATATTAACCTATTGAAATCGCATCTGGCATGTTCATAAACGGCCCGAAATTCTCGTATGACCGATACATAGCTCCCATTGGTCCAGACAGCTATCGGCGAACAAAAATAGATGTCATATTCACTGGCCTAAACTGATATTCACTTGGCTTAAAATAGAAATTAGCTACAAATAGCATTTCTGAAAATGACTAAATTCAATCTTGGTTCCCAGCACACCGTTTAAAACGTATTAGATACGCACAAAGTTAACGGAACCAATTAACATTTCTTGTTCAGTGACGAAATGTTAACATTAATTTTGTTTGTTTTCTTTTGAACATTAAGGGACGCATCGATTTCATTATGACATGTTACGTTTATGACTTATTAACTGGACCATAAGCGTGTGATAACACTTGACTATTTGTAACATAGGTTAATTATTGTAGATTTTAAAATGTGCCACATACAACTTTAATATAGTCACAAAAGCTTAATTTATCAATAACACATTTTACAGTGAGAACACTGCTTTTAACTTTAGCCCAAAACCAGTTTTGCACTAATCCTTTTTCCAATATTGACCAGCAAGTATTATCTTTCTTAAAAGAATATGATTGGCTGAATTATGGATGAGTGAGTGAATGGTGTGTGAAAGGTGAAACTTATGTGTTCATTCCAAAGTCAGATGTGAAGAGAAGAAGTTGAAATTTTTGTATACTTGTATATTTTATAATTAGGTTTGGTGCTCTGGTAGGTATTGCCTCCCTGACCTGTCCAAATAATTGTATTGTGTTGTATTGCATTTAAATTGACTATAATTAATAATGTATTTACAATATTTAAATATTACTTTATAATTGTTATATGTTTATTTTAGGTCTCTTTTGTATCTATTAAAATAAATAAAAAACCATCCTACAAATGGCGCCCAACGTGGGACCTGAAATGATGCAGCTTTAAAAGGCCATAGTTACATATCCACTATCCATTATTGTTGGATACTGTGAATCTAATAATTCTCCAGTGTCGCCTTGAAAAAAAAGAGACACCGTGATTTCAGTTTACATAAATATCTGGGCCCAGCAGATAACCATTAGAAAAACAAACAGCTAATTATTACTCAAACATCAATTTCATTTTGATGTTTTGTTTTTGAGTTGAAAAAAAACACAAAAAACAAGCAATAAAAAAAACTCTAACTGACTCCAGAGGGAATCACACACACTGTTGGATTCAGCAAGGCAGTTTAAGATACATGGGAGGATCACACTAAACGTGACTTATTTTAACATCAAGACTGTTCCTGTTGGGTGTGCGCGTGTGACTTATCCTACTTTGTGCTTGTGCTGAACTTATTAACTTTTATTCTGTGTGAGAACCTTAATTATAATAATTGTTGTTTAATTACTGAGGAATGTATAATAGATTGAAGTGATAATTCAGATTCAATATTGAATGTGCATTTTGTTACTATTGTTTCCCTACCAGAGCAATATTTTTGCAAATAAGATAAATATGGTTTAAATTTGTTAGAGTGTTTATTTTGTAAGAGTGGGAATAGATGTGTTGTGATTATTTTAATTCTTTACATGAATTATAACAGTTTGTTTATTGTTTCAAAGATTTTACAACATATGAGTGAGCGAAGACTGGAAAAGTTTTTGTCTAAACAGTTAGTTTTAAATTCAGGTAATTTTACAAAACACTTTGTCTTGATTTCTGATAGTAAAGGCAATTACCTCAGAAAACATAAACATCTTTTCAGTGAGTTTGATATAGAATTTAGATGTAAAAGTGGCGCAGGTTTCGCACAGCAGTTTAGTTTTACAGTAAGAAATATTCACAATTTTCCACCAAATTCTCATTTTCTTATCTGGCTTGGCACTTGTGATTTAACTACAAAAACAGGTAAATTTATCGATTTGAAACATACCAATTCGGAAGTGGATATGAGCAACTGCTTGAATTATATTTCAGAATTTCAGGCACTGTTCACTGCAAACAATTTACCATACACATTTTTGGAAATCCCTCCATATACTATTGTAGGTTGGAATCAATCACATGGCCATACAAACAGCAGGCTGTTTGAAGAGCAGGATAAAATATTAGCTCAGCGAATTGCACTGATTAATCAACAAATACGTCTCATTAATTGCAATAATTCTGTACGCGCTCCAAGATTTCGATTGGATCTATTGAGGACCCATAATTCAAATAGAGGTCCTAAACTGGGTACCATAAATTTCAAATTGTATACAGACGGAATACATCCCTCAGTTTTATTGTCAAAGTATTGGCTCAAGTGCATTCTTGCCCATTGTATTTAGAGTGCCCATGATTGCTTGACTTATTGTCCTGGTCATTGGACGTTTGCCGATGTTCGAGGACGGGATTGACCCATCTCACTGAGGTTTGTGTTCGGTGGCCTTGACTCTCACGTGTTCATGTGCGCCTTGCAAGTCTGTGATCTTGAGTTAATTTTTCCACATTGTTTTGCAAATTCTATTTTAACTTGTGTAAATAACGTTAATTTTAATGTATTTGTTACACTGTTCTATATAAAGCTGACATAGTGTTTCTTGATAATTGTTCATGATGGCAGAAGGCCAAAACCTCATTACTGACAGTAGTATGTCAGAACAAGAAATGATAGAAATTCTAAAATCCAAGTACAGAATAACTCCACTGATCAGCACGCCAAAATTTGAAAGCAGACATTTGGGGATGCTGATAGGGAATATGAGGAAAGGGAAACTTCACATTCCAGTAACCATTCCCCTGTATATAAAGCACAGACTTTTAACCCCAAAATATCATTGTTTTCTGGAGATACCCCACCACAAAAGGGTGATGTTACATACAGAGAGTGGAAATATGAAATTCAGTGTCTTAAACGAAACACTGAATTATCAGATATGATGGTCATGTCCGCTGCTTGTCGGAGTTTACGTGGAACTTCGAAAACTCTGCTTCCAGCCCTGGGAGAAAAGGCAACTATCGTCAATATTCTTGACAAATTTGATTAAAGATTTGGGGATATCTCCACCAATGAAATGGTTATGCAGGAATTTTTTAACTGCCATCAACTGCCAAATGAACCAGTGTCTGTCTATGGTAGTAGACTTGAGTCACTATTACAAACAGCAGTTGATCATGGCTATTTAGGAAAAGAGTCCAAAAATGATATGTTGAAGCATAAATTCTGGCAGTCTTTACATTCAGAACAGTTGAAAGCTCAAACAAGACATAAATATGACAGTATTAACAATTTCGATAATCTTTTACGAGAAATCAGAATGGTTGAAAAACAAATCAACATTAACCCCTCTGAAACTGTACACTCAGTAAGTCAAAACCTCTACACCATGCTCCAGTAGTTACTCATGATGATTTACAAACCTTAGAAAAGAAATTAGAAAAAAAATTTGATCAGGTAGGTAAGCAATTTGACTCTAAATTAGAATCCAAGTTTGACCAGATTCTTGCTAAGTTAGATTCCCATAATGCACCTTTGGGTAGCAATTACTCAAGACCATACTCAAGGTCAAGACCTCCCAGTTTTAGGGGTGGTTTCCGAGGAAGTCAGCAAAGCTATAGGGGTTACAATAACAGGGGCCGGTATAATACATATAACCAATTTAATGACAGATCAACAGCAGGTCAGCCAAATCCTGCAAATCAAAACAACCCGTCCAACTATACATCCCCACCCAGAGGTAGGGGAAGGGGTCCTTTAAAACTTCTAGGGGTTTCTGTTCCACAAGGCCAGTCAGGAGCCCATATTGACACTAAAGGCCATACTAATATTGATGTTGAAATGGTTGGTCCAAGTAACACTAGTGAAATCATAGTACAAAACCAAACAATTACTGCTTTGATAGACAGTGGATCACAGGTATCTACCATTTCACAATCTACTCTTGATTCTTTAAAGGACAAGCCTCCTATAAAAGATATTGAGATTTTGGGCTTGGACACTTCTGTTGCAAATGGTTCAAAACTTAAATATACTGGATTTGTTGAGTGCTCTCTTGAACTCCCATTTTTACCAGATTGTAAGTTGAATGTTCCAGTATTAGTTCTTCCAGATAATGAATTTAATTCATCTGTGCCTTTCATTGTTGGCTCTAATGTTATTTGAATTTACAAACAACTGTTTGCTGAGTGCAGTAGTGATTCTAATTTACCTCCTGAATGGAAAACAGCATTTGAGGATGGAGCTTGTCAGTCATTTCCTATTAAATCTATCAACAAAAAGCCAATTGTAATACCACCATATGAAACTGTATTGGTTAAAGGCATTTGCAGAAAACTTGATGATTCCATTGTAGATGGTGTAACAGAAAACCTGAACAACAAGAATAACTGTCTTGTATGTCCAAGAGTTGTACATGTAGGAAACAGATCTCAAGCTGGGGTTTCAGTTCAGGTATGTAACATATCTGCTAAACCAATCACAATCAAACCTAAATCAGAATTTTGTCAACTTTCAGAAGTTAAGGTTGTTGATGATTTAGTGTCCCATATTAAATCTAACACTGAATGTGATGCAGATGACCCATGCTTGCCTCTCGAAGAACTAGGAATCCAGATTGATTGTTCCTCACTTACTCCAGATCAGCTTTTGAGAGCAAGACAAGTCTTAGGCAAATGGCATCATGTATTTTCTAATACTTCACTAGACATAGGAAACACAGACCTAGTTAAGCACAAAATAGTGTTGGATAATGAAAACCCCTTTAAACAACCATATAGAAGGATTCCACCTGGTCTTTATGAAGAAGTCCGTCAACATATAAAAGAAATGTTAGATGCAGATGTTATCCGTGAATCTGACAGTCCATATTCTTCCAATGTTGTATTAGTAAGGAAAAAGGATGGTTCACTGCGGTTTTGTATTGATTATAGGCTACTTAATCAGAAAAACAGAAAAGATGCTTACATGTTACCCAGATTTGATGATACAATTGATACTCTTAGTGGTTCAAAATTATTTTCAAAACTTGATTTACGCTCTGGATATTGGCAAGTGGAAATAGAAGAGTCAGATAAAGCTAAAACTGCTTTTTCAGTGGGGAATATAGGATTTTTTGAATGCAATCGTTTAGGTTTCGGGTTGACAAATGCTCCTGCTACTTTCCAACGTTTGATGTAAAAATGCATGGGAGAAATGCATTTGCGTGAGTGTCTGATCTTTCTCGACGGTATTTTAGTGTTTCTAAAACATTCCAGGTGCATGGTGATCGGTTGGAAGCTGTTTTTGAACGTTTAAGTCAACATAATCTCAAACTTAAGCCTTCCAAATGTGAGTTTTTCAAAACCTCAGTTACCTATTTAGGACATGTGGTATCAGCAAAAGGTGTTGAGACCGATCCTGAAAAGGTGTCAGCAGTCAAATCATGGCCAATTCCCACTAATGTAAAAGAACTGAGGCAATTCCTTGGTTTCATTGGCTATTACCGTCGCTTTATAAAATACTTTTCCAAAATTGTCCAACCTCTTAATGCTCTTCTTCAAGGTCATGAAACAGGTCCAAAGAAAACTAAGAAAAGGAAGGTGTGTCAAGTTCCTTGGATATGGGGTGATGTTCAGCAAAAAGCATTTCAACAGGTAAAGCAAGCCTTAATGCAGCCACCAATTCTAGCCTATGCTAATTATGATATGCCATTTATCTTACACACTGATGCAAGTGGGTATGGTTTGGGTGCAGTCCTGTATCAAAAACAAAATGGTATTGAAAAGGTTATAGCCTATGCGAGTCGTGGTCTCCGTCCTAGCGAAAAAAATTATCCAGCACATAAGAGAGAATTTTTAGCCATGAAGTGGGCTATTTCTGACAAATTTACTGACTATTTGCAAGGTCACAAGTTTGAAGTTGTTACTGGCAACAATCCTCTTACATATGTTCTCACAAAAGCAAAACTTGATGCTACCAGCCAAAGATGGATTGCCGCTTTATCTTCCTTTGATTTCACTATTTCATACAAGTCTGGTAAACTCAACACTGATGCTGACAGTCTTTCTCGTCATCCTTCCTTGTCTAATGAGTTGGTCACTGCAATTTGCAACTCGGCATCTACCTTTGTTCCTTTCTCAGAAACTTTAACATTTTCATGTCCTCATTCGGCCGGTGAGAACTGGAATGTTCAGGGTTTCCAAAATCTGGACTGGCGTGGAACAATCACAAGATCCTGTGTTGCCTAGGGTAATTGAGTTGCTAAACAGTGGTTTTCATCCAAGAGGGAATGACTTGAGTATAGAACACAAAGAAGTTCAGAAATACTTCAGACAGTGGAATAAGTTGAAGTTAGCAGATGGAATTTTATATCGAACTACTGTTCTTGATGATCAAAAGGTCAATCAGCTTGTAATCCCCACAACACACCGTGATGTTGCATTGGCAGGTATCCACAACAATGTAGGTCATCCTGGTAAGGACAAAAGTCTTTGGCTTCCAAGAAATCGTTTCTATTGGCCTGGTCTTGAAAACAATGTAACACAAGTGATTGAAAATAGTGATCGTTGTATTTGGTTCAAGACACCTTTTAAACCAGCTGCAGAGTTGGTACCAATTTTCACAACCAGCCCTATGGAATTGGTCAGTATTGATTTCCTATCTCTGGAAAAGTCAAACGGTGGCTATGAAGATGTTCTGGTCATAGTGGACCATTTCACTCGCTATACACAAGTAGTTCCATGCCATAACCAAAAAGCCAGTACAACAGCTAAAGTACTGCATGACAATTTCAATGTCCATTATGGATTTCCAGAACAACTTCATAGTGATCAAGGAAGAAATTTTGTAGGCAAAACCATTGCTGAACTCTGTAAATTGACAGGTATAAAAAAAATCTAAGACTACACCTTATCACCCAATGGGTAATGGTGCTGCAGAAAGATTTACCCAGACATTAATAAGAATGTTGGGAACCTTACCAGTTGAGCAAAAGTCTGACTGGAAAAGCTATGTTGCTCCTCTAATGCATGCTTATAATGCTACCAAAAATGATGCAACTGGTTTCTCTCCACACTTCCTTATGTTTGGTTGGCATCCTCGGCTGTCAATAAATGCATTTCTTGGAATAAGTACTGATACCACTAGTGCTACAACTAATGCAACGTCCTATGCAAAATCTCTATCTGAACAAATGAAGTTTGCCTATGAGGTAGCATCCAATGAAGCCAATAAATCCAAAAATAGAAATAAGCAGGCTTATGACCAGAAGGTTAAACATTCTTGTTTAGAAGTGGGTGATAGAGTCTTGGTCACAAATGTTGGTCTAAAAGGGAAAAATAAACTTGCAGATACATAGGCAAGAGAACCTTATCTTGTAACTAAAGTACCTGATAATGATATTCCTGTGTACCATGTTAAGTTGGAAACGGGGAAAGGATCCACCCGTATCCTTCACAGAAACATGCTGTTGCCATTTAACAGTATCCCTTCAAGGGTAGAGTCTCACAGTTCCAAGCAGGTTGACCCCAAAGTTTCTAAGAAGGTTAAATCCAAAGTTGTGAAGAGTACATCTTCTGATGTTCCTGATTCCGATGGTGAGGAAACTGATGTATCTCAACCCTACATCATTCCACAATTACGGAAACATCCTAAACAAGGACGTTGCACTTCAAAATCACAAAATAAAGACACTTCTACTGATTCTGCTTCTGACACTGAATTGTATAGTACACATCAGTTGAATAACAGTAGTAACAGCAGTAGTAGTGTCAATCATGGGGCTCCTGATTTACCCATAGTGCACTCAGATGAGCGATCAGACTCACAGAGTCTTCCACATGATACAGAAAGTCCACTATCAAACAAAAGTGCTGAACCTATCCGTCGTTCCACACGAACAAGGCATTAACCAAATCGTTATGGCCAGTGGGCATTTGGTCAATAGATTAGTGAACAGGAAATATTTATTTAATAATAACGCATGAATGTTAAGAGTGTGAAATATTATAATATTTCAACTGTTGTTCACTACGATAAGTTCAGTCACTTGATAATTTTATTGAATTTTAAACAAGTTTGTACATACACTTATTTGGTGCAATGGACTACAAAAACTGTAACTATAAAAATGATATTTTATCTTTGCTCTTAAATTTGCTTGTCATTGTTTTGTGTGGGACACTTTCTTAAAGACACCTCTTGCTGTCTTAATGAAGACAAATTACCATACAAAATAATGCAATTGTTTTCATTATTTGGCCTGCCTTTGCTGATCCAAACTGTTGGCATATGCCATGGCCATGTGACAAATATTTATAATTTGTTACTTGAAGGCTTATATTACTGTTTATGTTGGTATTCCTAATGCTACATTTCAGATATCAGTAGTGATGTATCCAAATGTAAATCTTTATTGTATATTATTGTACATAGTGAATTTTTGTAAATTATAACTTAGTATAATGAAATAACAGGAGCCATTTCTTGTTTAAGGAGGGGGAATATGTAACATAGGTTAACTATTGTAGATTTTAAAAAGTGCCACATACAACTTTAATATAGTCACAAAAGCTTAATTTATCAATAACACATTTTACAGTGAGAACACTGCTTTTAACTTTAGCCCAAAACCAGTTTTGCACTAATCCTTTTTCCAATATTGACCAGCAAGTATTATCTTGTTTTAAAAGAATATGATTGGCTGAATTATGGATGAGTGAGTGAATGGTGTGTGAAAGGTGAAACGTATGTGTTCATTCCAAAGTCAGATGTGAAGAGAAGAAGTTGATATTGTTGTATACTTGTATATTTTATAATTAGGTTTGGTGCTCTGGTAGGTATTGCCTCCCTGACCTGTCCAAATAATTGTATTGTGTTGTATTGCATTTAAATTGACTATAATTAATAATGTATTTACAATATTTAAATATTACTTTATAATTGTTATATGTTTATTTCAGGTCTCTTTTGTATCTATTAAAATAAATAAAAAACCCATGCTACATCTGCATAAATATTATCAATACAAGATAATCAATACTATAAAACAATGTGTACCTGAAATTTATTAATCAAGTATTAAATATATACATACAAAGTGAATGTTGCACATTCAATATCATGAAAGAGAATGTGAACAAGGTTATCGTTGTTCAACAACCTAATAAACAACACAAAAAGTAGTCCTGATTATGAGCGGAGCATAGCATAATGTAGTTCTCATCACAGTTGCATAAGAATATATTTGTCATGTTAGAATCGAAAAAAAATTTGCGTTATAATTGATTATCGGCCAATAAACAACTTTTTGTTGTTCTGATGGCTGTTGAAACCTCTCATGCTAAGGCTTTCTTGGTTTAATTCCTACGCATCAGAACACCAAATCGTTGTTTATTGGCCGATAAACAACGATATATCGAAAATTATTTCTTAAATAATGCTTGATTTAATGGAGTTAAATACGTTCAACAATAAAATGACACATTATATTTTAGATTTTAATATAGTGCAGTGTTTTATATCAAAACGACGTCGAATGTACGTAGTATAATTTTATTTGTCATTAGCATTCAAATTCTTTACAAGTATATATCACACGAATGGCTATTATGGGATTTTGTTAAACCTTAAACAATTTTGGTATTGAGAAATATCTTTCAATCGTAGTAGGTCTGTTAATTTCACAAATAATTATTTTATACATAAACAATTTAAAGTATTATGTTACAAGCATAACTCAAATAATAATAGTATTATATGTTTATTTGTTACGCTCGCTCGATTCGTTCTTTTTAAGTAATGAATCCAGTGACTAATTATTTTATTTAATGTGGCCTTACAGCGAGCAGGGAGACTGTATGAACACGACTATTAAATCGAAGGTAGAATGACCGCCATCTTGACAGTAAGTAAAGTTTATGTTTTATTATCACAATTATCACATTCTTATCACAATTTGTTGACTCATTCGCCAATATTGGACTTAAACATTAACTTAGTAACACGATACATTACCTTTACTTAGTGTAAACACGTTTTTTTTAAATAATACAACATAAATAACCAGCATACAGTTGTTTATCTTGTAATATTCCTCAGGTGTTAACTTTTTGAGTAAAATAAATTTACAGCTGATCAATATTCGTACATGCTGTTAAAGATTATGCTGTTCAAACGTGCTCGTTTGCTTGTAAAATTGTTGTAAACTTGTGTGTCTTAAGTTTATTCATACTTATTATATCGTGAGATTTTATTGTGCTGGCACTCATGAATATTCCGTGTATTTTCATAAATCTATTTTAAGCTACTAACCCAGATAGGAGACTCAGACATTCATATGTATTGATTAAGGTATTCAACCCATAATACTCAATGTCTAGAACACCACAATCATATTATTTTCTTCAAGGGCATTCATATCTGGACTCTTCTGCAAACTTTTAGGAGATTTTACCGTTTGGTTTGTCAGATATAGTTCTTTAATTACCATACCCCCTCTATTGCTAAACACATCAAAAACTAAAAAGCTATAGGCATCTTTACATGTGAAATACTTCATTAATATTTCATAAACTTCATATAAATATACATTTTTGAATGGTATATTGAGCACATATTATAAAAATAATCAACAATTATTCTTGAATGAATTTATATGGAAGTAATATGTACTCATATTGCTAATTATATTTATGATCAATGAGAATTTTTCTGTTATATTTTTTTGAAAGCCATGAAAAAAAGTGATAAACTTGGTTATTTTATGCATTATTTTATGCATGTTCTGAATCTAAACCATAATATATTTTATTCTTGGACTATAAGCCACTCAATGAAGGCAAAACAAATAAACTTTACCATGCAAATTTGAAAAATTTAAACAGTTTTTAACACTACACCCATACAAAATTAAGCCGGATTTTTTTTCAGAAATACCGTTTTTTTAATATTTGTAAATAATTATTTAGAACCTAAGAAAGATACTCCCATTTAAAAAGTTCTTAGATACAAAATACAAGCAATATATAAAATTATGTCCATAACTATTGAAAAGGAAACATTACAATTAAACTTACTTTCATCATTGTATATTCTTTATAAACAATATTTATTCAAAAAGTCTAAAACACATAATCTAGAATATGAACAAAAGAGTTGTATTAACTAAATTAACAATTACTACATTTTATAAATGAAATAAATATAAACATAATAGACAGAGACAATGTGCTGCAGTAACACATTTTCATCTAAAAACAAAGTAACGTTCCAAGCCATGTCCATCATGAGCTTTACTGGGTTTAAAAAATGGCTGTTTAAAAAAAAAATCCGCTCATTTGTGTTTTAAAAGTTTCCAACGTCCTTTTTGCAACTGTAATATAGGGCTTCCCATCCATTATATTTACGTTAACTAGTAAATAAACTGTCCGCGCCTTCACAGTTGAATGTTTCGATGGTACATAAACCGGAGCCAGCAATGCCCTCTGCCGTAGTATTTTTATCACGTCAGTATAGGCAAGAAGACCCAGAGAATCAATGTTTCTGGACTTCTCATTTTTTAACATCAGCTGGCTGAATTTGGGAATGCGACCATTACTAGCGATGCCTCTGGTTGAACACTAACAGCCTGGTCGGCATCTAACATGTCGCCCATGATACTGGATGTGTGTTTGCTTTTCTGGACAGCAGCATCACTAAAAATTAGTTTTCAGTACACAGTTTTACAGCAGATTCTACTTACAGACTGATATTAATTTACAGAACAATCATTGCTTTAATAATTGTCTGATATGGTACCGATGTCAGTTGAGCAAAATTTAATGCCAACTTAAAACGTTATGTTATAACACTTACCAGAATGACAGAGTAAATTGATGGCATTTTCAATATAAAAATTGTAACATAATCATATCATTATGTCAAAACATAGAACTTTGTTTAATAAGCTTGGAAACTAATACTAGTACTTCATCTTATTATATTTCCAAACTTAATGTTCCGTGTATAAATAAAAATCAACCATTTTTACTACCATTCACGAGTTGTCATTATGTTAGTAACTATTACCATACAAACAAATGGCTTTGCAATTACACAGCTTGGTATTAGGCTTGCCGTTTGACTTGGTTTCTTTGTCAGTTTTCCAATAGAGAACATTATTGACATCTCATTAGTCAATGTTACAATATTTCACGTAGACATAAACATTCAAACTAATATGCTTCTGGGTAATTTTCCAACCACACTGTCACAGATCATGGCAGCTGATCATAGCCGACAAAATTAACATTGTTACTGTGTCTTTTTCTCTTGAAAATCTACCTCTTTTATTACGTTTTCGTCAGTCAGAATGATTTATATCAAGGTAAATAAACGCTGTCATATGCACATAAAATTCAATAAGCGTTCAAATGATCATGATTTCCAAAGGGAACAAACTCCGATTCCACTTTTGTTTTAATTATACTCGTTACATTTTAATAGTTATTTTATATTTAATTTGCTTTTAAAAGCGACGGTATCAAAATCTGAAACAAATGCTACGGTGTAGCTACAGAAATATATAATTTTTTAAGAAGTTTTGCATGTATTCCGAATGCGAACGGTAAAGTACGGACGGCTACGGCTTTCGTCGACATTACACGGAAATTAACGAGCTAATTATGGGTTGAATACCTTAAAGGTTACACATGCGCAAATAAATTCCTTCATTGTTACATATAAAATATACAATTTTTGATTTCAATTTTCACCATGACCAAGCTACTTTCTAATATATCACCATACATCGTTGGAAAGATAAGGCCATAACCTTTTGAAAAAACAGCATGTCAACAAATTCTATGTGTTGTAACTCAAAATTTTTACCTTAGAATAAACACACCGGTTTTGACGGGCATGGAGGAAGCCATTTTGTGCATGAATACATGGGCCAAAAGTTAGGAAGCTGGGAACCAATTATTTTATAGTAGTGCCTAAAACTGTATTTTTTCTTATTTCGTACACATATACCTTTAAATTGATACCAAAACATATCAATTAAACAGTATTTTTAAAATCATATGCATTATACACTGAACCATATGTGTTTATTATCTAACTGACAGCATGTAACCCTGTGGATTAGACTTCCGATTTGGTGTAATTTGACCTTTAAGAGAACCCAGCCCTTTCAAATTTGAATAAAAACCACATTTTTCAAAAGTCTGATCTATTTCGAGAAAGAACTTGAAGTCCTATTACACTGGTTTGAAGATTTATTGAAAAAAAAAAATAATTGAATATGTCACATATAATGGCGTTTTGAGGCAAAAATTAAGACAAAAAAAAATGTACTTGGGTACGTCTGGAAAACATGATTTTAACTCAGAATTAAGCATAAGTCTTCATTGGCATTCTAAATGTTACAGAATAGGTTTTTAGTCAGTTTTGAACAATTTTTTTTTTTTTAGTTTCTGCATTTTTCGGGGTAAAATCCATATAAATGTAACATTGCAGATGCCATTTAACCCCAGAAAAGGGTTTCTTTACATAACAATCAACTGATTTGACCTCCTGTCACACAACAAATACAGAATTTGACCCCAAAATGTCAATGCCAGATATAAATTGACAGTCTTCTGTCACACCTGAACCTGTGGGTGGGGTCAGCCGCCTGCAATCTTCAATCTGTTCCAGGTACTCTCTGCTGAGTAATCTGTGAAAATAAAAAGGGTTTCTGTGCATATTTACTCAATATTGTGATTACTAGTGTAACTTAGATACAGTAAGTGTACATATACACTAGTTTACTATGTTTTATTTACTGCGATAAGGCTAGTCGCTATGCCGGCTTCTGATTGTCGAGCTCATGTGCGAACAGTTCAGTTCTAAAACGGGTTGGAGAGTCCCAACAAGGGTTAAACTCTTGCTTTTCCTACTGGTGTTGATAAGAAGAATGCCAGGCGGGAAAAGAAAACATTAGATAGTAGAATACATGACAATACTCATGTACTAACCTTAAAAAATACCGATGGTACGGGCACGACTGTGTCAGCTTTACGGCCCCGCCCCAACGCTCCAGTGTAGTTGACAAGTAAAGTAGTTTTGATGACTCGTCACTTCACCCAGACTTGTATACCAATGAGTTGATGGTTCCGGCTGAGGTCCTGGTTCTTTTCAACACTGCATTTAAAAAACATACTCAAATTAAACCAAACTGTGATGGTGATTTAAATTTTGATGCCGCTATCTCCATTTGTTGGGGTCTAGGTTGGCGTGAGCGGCTATTGTTTTATGCATGCATTTCATGTATTTATCAGCTTTAAGCCTGATTGAACTACAATTACAAAATTACAGATGAAGTAAATAGGATCTGTTAACTTTGCAAGTTAGGAAAATTGGTATTATTCAAAGTAGGCAGGTCGGACGGCCATCATGGCCAAAGCATCGGCCAGTGCGGACACGACCTTTGCGGCGGATTATTGTCAGTTACAGGTTCTTAAACTAAATATTCAGGATTACAACACAAGGCATTATGACATTAATGTGATAATTGTTGGAACTAATTCAAATTAATGTCAAAATGAAACTGAAAAACAACACGATGAACATAATGGGTCTCGGATTGCCACTCCGATGGACATTTTGCTTTAATTTTCAAATATTTACCCCCCTAATGCCCCGTAGAGCAACCATCCCATAAAATACAGCCCTAAATGGGGTCAAGGTGGCATCTGGCAGTTATTTTTCCAGTACAGTGTGTTTGTAAAAGTCCATTTTCAAAATCTTAGCAGAAGGCTAATATTAGTTGAAGTTCTTATAGGTTAAACATGCGCAAATAAATTCCTTCTTTGTTACATATAAAATATACAATGTTTGATTTCAATTTTCACCATGACCAAGCTACTTTCTAATATATCACGATACATCGTTGGAAAGATAAGGCCATAACCTTTTGAAAAAATAGCATGTCAACAAATTCTATGTGTTGTAACTCAAAATATTTACCTTAGAATAAACACACCGGTTTTGACGGGCATGGAGGCTGCCATTTTGTGCACGAATACATGGGCCAAAAGTTAGGAAGCTGGGAACCAATTAATTTAAAGTAGTGCCTAAAACTGTATTTTTTCTTATTTCGTACATATATACCTTTAAATTGATACCAAAACATATCATTTAAACTGTATTTTTAAAATCATATGCATTATACACTGAACCATATGTGTTTATTATCTAACTGACAGCATGTAACCCTGTGGATTAGACTTCCGATTTGGTGTAATTTGACCTTTAAGAGAACCCAACCCTTTGAAATTTGAATAAAAACCACATTTTTGCATAAGTCTGATCTATTTCGAGAAAGAACTTGAAGTCCTATTACACTGGTTTGAAGATTTATTGAAAAAATAATAATTGAATATGTCACATATAATGGCGTTTTGAGGCAAAAATTAAGACAGAAAAAAATGTACTTGGGTACGTCTGGAAAACATGATTTTAACTCAGAATTAAGCATAAGTTTGAGTTTTAATAGGCATAGCAGATACAATATATTAAGTCAGAAGTGAAAACAATCTTCATTGGCATTCTAAATGTTACAGAATAGGTTTTTAGTCAGTTTTGAACAATTTTTTTTTTTTTAGTTGCTGCATTTTTCGGGGTAAAATCCATATAAATGTAACATTGCAGATGCCATTTAACCCCAGAAAAGGGTTTCTTTACATAACAATCAACTGATTTGACCTCCTGTCACACAACAAATACAGAATTTGACCCCAAAATGTCAATGCCAGATATAAATTAACAGTCTTCTGTCACACCTGAACCTGTGGGTGGGGTCAGCCGCCTGCAATCTTCAATCTGTTCCAGGTACTCTCTGCTGAGTAATCTGTGAAAATAAAAAGGGTTTCTGTGCATATTTACTCAATATTGTGATTACTAGTGTAACTTAGATACAATAAGTGTACATATACACTAGTTTACTATGTTTTATTTACTGCGATAAGGCTAGTCGCTATGCCGGCTTCTGATTGTCGAGCTCATGTGCGAACAGTTCAGTTCTAAAACGGGTTGGAGAGTCCCAACAAGGGTTAAACTCTTGCTTTTCCTACTGGTGTTGATAAGAAGAATGCCAGGCGGGAAAAGAAAACATTAGATAGTAGAATACATGACAATACTCATGTACTAACCTTAAAAAATACCGATGGTAAGGGCACGACTGTGTCAGCTTTACGGCCCCGCCTCAACGCTCCAGTGTAGTTGACAAGTAAAGTAGTTTTGATGACTCGTCACTTCACCCAGACTTGTATACCAATGAGTTGATGGTTCCGGCTGAGGTCCTGGTTCTTTTCAACACTGCATTTAAAAACATACTCAAATTAAACCAAACTGTGATGGTGATTGAATTTTGATGCCGCTTTCTCCATTTGGTGGGGTCTAGGTTGGCGTGAGCGGCTATTGTTTTATGCATGCATTTCATGTATTTATCAGCTGAAAGCCTGATTGAAATACAATTACAAAATTACAGATGAAGTAAATAGGATCTGTTAACTTTGCAAATTAGGAAAATTGGTATTATTCAAAGTAGGCAGGTCGGACGGTCATCATGGCCAAAGCATCGGCCAGTGCGGACACGACCTTTGCGGCGCATTATTGTCAGTTACAGGTTCTTAAACTAAATATTCAGGATTACAACACAAGGCATTATGACATTAATGAGATAATTGTTGGAACTAATGCAAATTAATGTCAAAATGAAACTGAAAAACAACACGATGAACATAATGGGTCTCGGATTGCCACTCCGAGGGACACTTTGCTTTAATTTTCAAATATTTACTCCCCTAATGCACCCTAGAGCAACCATCCCATAAAATGCAGCCCTAAATGGGGTCAAGGTGACATCTGGCAGTTATTTTTTCCAGTACAGTGTGTTTGTAAAAGTCCATTTTCAAAATCTTAGCAGAAGGCTAATATTAGTTGAAGTTCTTATAGGTTACACATGCGCAAATAAATTCCTTCTTTGTTACATATAAAATATACAATGTTTGATTTCAATTTGCACCATGACCAAGCTACTTTCTAATATATCACCATACATCGTTGGAAAGATAAGGCCATAAACTTTTGAAAAAAAGCATGTCAACAAATTCTATGTGTTGTAACTCAAAATTTTTACCTTTGAACAAACACACCGGTTTTGACGGGCATGGAGGCTGCCATTTTGTGCATGAATACATGGGCCAAAAGTTAGGAAGCTGGGAACCAATTATATTAAAGTAGTGCCTAAAACTGTATTTTTTCTTATTTCTTACATATATACCTTTAAATTGATACCAAAACTTATCATTTAAACTGTATTTTTAAAATCATATGCACTATACACTGAACCATATGTGTTTATTATCTAACTGACAGCATGTAACCCTGTGGATTAGACTTCCGATTTGGTGTAATTTGACCTAAATCCTAAATACGTAAAAGTTAATACTGTAGTGCAGTAGTGAGCAGGCGCGTAGCTGGACCTAAATCTAGATTACGCACTATGTGATATCGTGAAAATGCTTGAGACAATATCTTTGTAACGAAACAATATAGTTGTTAATTAAATTATTTTGTACAATGATCTCGATATTAACAACTTGTAACATGTTTTATAAATGCATAATATAACTGTGTATAAATTAAATTCCTCCTTTTCCGGATAAATCAGTGCGATTTAATGATAATTCCTAATAAATGTTAAACGGTTGGCAGAGTGACTTTGGAGTACATCTTGAAACAGTATGCATTTTTTATTTATATATACATCCCATTTATTGCGGTTTTTGTCACATATGTTTGTAAATTTCTACTTGCGAACTGCGTTCTTAAATCAATGAAAATCGTCCATTGCCTTATTGATACAATTTCTCCAGTCATATATTTAAAGCTATTTTGCATAGTTACATATTAACGACATTTTATTTAACTCGGTAACAGAAGTGTAGCACATTAATGCGACATTGGGTTGCATAAACTAAATGTATGTGTTAATTTAGCGTATTTATTGTCCATAATTAAACGGCATGTAATGCATAGCCACAGTATGACTCAAAATCCATTTATTTTATATCCATATAATATCGAGTCCATGTGTATGCATAATTGCAAAACTGTGAGAGTTATTAAACAAAATGTGTATGCCTTATTGCGATCACGTGCATACGGCTAATTGTATTGTTATAAAATTACAAACAAAGATTATTGGAGTAATTGAAATATACATAGACTATACCAGTTTAGTGTTTAATATAGACTGAGAAATATATCTTGCGAGGCTCAGAAAAAGGAAGCGCGAGCTGTTTTGATTTTCGAGCCGAGCAAGATTAACTTCTTTATGTTCAACACTAATCCTAGTATTATATTTATCCCATTATATCTTTTCCCAAACTATAACAACAAATGAATAACAAATTGTGGAATTCATAAACTAGTAGTACACTTTATAAGCTATTATTTCTAGTATACAAAGTTTAAGGATTGTGTTAAACAGTAGTCAAAATATTCTCAAAATAAAATAAACGAAACCATAGTTGTAAGCAAGTTTATTTGTATGTGCTCGATTTATTTCTACAAAATATAATTGAATAATACTGTTAACCATACAAAATAACCTTCAATGTCAGGAAAGACACAACTGCGTTACGATCTATACATTTTATGATATCTAAATATCAATACACAGTAAATGATCATGGCCTTCATGGTCGTTTAAAAAGTCTGAAACAAAACACACGTATAACATGATTGTTTAGGATAACGTGTTTTGGTAATTGTTAAATGCAATACTTGTATTATCTTTTTAAAACAGACCTTAAAATTCAATTGGTGAAAGTAAACAATTACGACCGTATCCTGTTAAGAAACAGAAAACGTAGCCTGTGGACGAGACACAGTGTGGAAATACAGCTATGAAAGTGTATCCCACGCGGTGTTGTTTCGTCAATACCGATGTGAAGATGGGATCAAGTGTTGTAGACAAGATACATCTCGTAGACAAATATATGTGTATACCAATATGCCAAAGATAAGAAAATGTGTCGTCTTTATAACTAGGGTTTGCCGATTATTTTGAGCATATGTGTTATTACATATTTATGGTGGCATATTTATGCCAGTCATATATCCGTTTAGCTAAAGTATATTTGTTTTTCTAAAAAATGTCACATATTCATTTATTATCTGGCAAGTAGAAAGCTTTCGCGGTATTCACTTAGGTATCTCAACGGGACAAAATTGCTTGTTCGTGCCCACTACTCCCAACCACCTGTTCAATTAAGTAAAATATATATCGTGGCGTTTTCAAGTCAATCAGTTACATTATGTGGAAAACAAGAATAGTTTTAGTTAACTACTTCACAAAATAAGGGGATATTGCGAAAGTTTTCCTGATATCCAGTTGCCTAAAAGTAGATCAGTTTGTATAGGAAACTAAACCTGACGAGATGATTAAGTATTTCATGTATTAAAACTAAGAAGGACAAAACAATACAACAAGATATTCTACTGTAAAATTACACATGGCGCCTTGATAATATACTTAGTAGTATAGTAGTATATAAATGGGCCCTTCTTTATTCCTTTGACCTTTAAGTGTGACCTTAACCATTGACCTACTAACCTGAAAATGGACAGGTCCTATAGAGGCTGTCATGAGAAACTTACGTATTAAGGTTAATAATTGTAGGTGGAAGAGTTATTGTCATTGACAACAGACAGACGGACAGACAGACATACAGACAGACAGACAGACAGACAGACAGACAGACAGACAGACAGACAGACAGACAGACAGACAGACAGACAGACAGACAGACAGACAGACAGACAGACAGACAGACAGACAGACAGACAGGCAGACAGACAGTCACTAACAGGCAGTTTTGTCCTGTTAAGATACTGAATAGGATAAGACGAACGTTTTTTACGAGCCAGATAATAAGTAAAATTTGAACATTTTTCAGAAAATTGTTGTCATAGCTAAGTGGATATCTGGCTGGCAAAAGTATGCCACCATACTTATGTAGCTGCATTTTAGCTCACCTGAACACATCGTGCTCGGTGAGCTATTGGTATCGGGGGACTGTCCTGCGTCTTCGGCGTCCGTCGTTTGTCTTCCGTAATGCGTCAACAATCGGGCCCGTAGACGCGATACAGACTCACTGTTTATTAAATCTTTATCAAATTTGCACAGTTTGTGTATGACCATAAAATCTCGGATAAGTTCGATAATGGGCCAGGTCGGACCAGGAACACCAGAGTTTTTGCCCCTTTTTATGAGAACTGCAGGTTGGAATTTGTGTGACATACATACTTCATTTTTCATCTGAACTTGACCAAACTTGCACAGCGTGTGCATAATCTTAATATTTCATAATAATCCAGAAACGACCTAGATTGAGGTACAAACACCGGAGTTATGGCCCCTGGTTTTGAGAAAAATAAAATAATGGACAATGTGGAGTATAGAAACTTCATTTGTTGCCTAATCGTGTCCAAACTTGCACTGTTTGTGATCGACTAAATGTGTTAGCCGGTGTCCAATAAGGGCCAGATCAGACCAGAAAGGCTTTAGTTATGGCCCTTTGTTTGTAAAAAAAATCCATAATTTGTCAAAAGTGACTTTACCCCGTTGAGAATTAACGTTTCATTCCTTGTTGACTAAACTTGCACAGTTTGTGTATGTCCATGAGATCTCACGGGGGTGCAATGATGAATCAGACAGAACAAGAAACACTATAGTTATTTCCCCTTTTTATAAGAAAATTTGCAAAAAGGACTTTGTGTAACATAGGAAATTTATGTTTCATCTATTATTGGTCAGTCTCGCACAGATTGTGCATGGCCATACGATCGCATAATAAATCAAGTAATTACGCTGATAGGGCTATGAAAACAGAGTTATTAACCACAGTTTGTGACAAAAAGGAAAAACAGGACTATGTTCAGGATTTGCCTTTGGGGATGGCAACACATAGTATTATAGTAACCAGTTAATTAGTTTTGATATTTGAGGGTAAGCTAAATTTTATTAATAAAACCAAAAAGCACAATTAAAAGGCAAATGACTATTTGCTTGAATAGCCCTAATCGATGATGAACGTAACGCTGACAGGTGTCTGTAATGCTGTCACTTGCAACTGTTTTAATTATTGTTCTGTAAAAATAAGGATTAAAACACCGTATATGGAAATCAGCTGGACGTTTGGACCTCATTCGATTATAGAGATTGGATAAACCTATGTCTAATGTAAATGTGATTCAGCAGGGTAAACGTCACCGATTGCTTGAGCCTTTTCCCCTACAGCTTCGACTGTAAATCCATCTGTATTGCCTCTATCATTTGCCAGGTGAAATAGGCAGGACAGGCATCTGTATAAGCACCTTTCGACTGCCAGTTTATCTACAGAAGAGGACAAGCCTGTCGATTGGCAGGTTAACAACAGTAAGATATCTACTTCTTTGTGGGTCATTTTGTGGGCGATGACAGATGTCAGAGCTCTTCTCTGTCATTGCCGGTACTCAAGTGAGCGCTTTGGGCCATCACGGCCAGCTTGTTTTATTTTGTCATAATAATTTAGAAGTTTATAGGCCATGAAGAAACTTGTGCAATCCATAAATGATGATCTAAGTTTAGTGATACCAAGAGGTCGCGAAAGCAATTTTATGGGGATCAAAGTTGTATTTATTATGATACACTTTGCAATCATGAACAAAACTCATAACACGGTTTTTTATGCAGATTTATGGTTAATGGTGACTAAAAGATAATATTGTTTTCGAACTGTGAAACTCAACAAATGGTTAACGTATATGTTCAAGTTATGAGTGTATATACTTTGAATATGTTTTTATTATTATTATTATTACTGTTGTTGTTAAAAACGTTTTCAGGAGTACTCCAGTACATGTGCGTATAGAAAAAATGCACAATGAGCAAGATGAGAATAAAAAACAAAAAACACAGTCTTAAGACGGATACTTAACCTTGAGAGACCATAATTTTGTTCGAAAGTATGTATTTTTAGATGAGATTAAATTATAAAAAACAAGAAAAAATAAGTTGGTTAAGACAGCAGTCGATGTATATATATAGAGAGAATACTAGATTAGCGTTGAATAAAGTTAAGTTTATTTAGCGAGTTTTAGAAAACGTTTTCATGCCGAGCAAATAAACATATCTGTATTCAACACTTACCATATATTATATTTATCCAGTGAGTGTATGTCTTTTTTTAATGAACAAAAGAAAACACACTAAATATAACGATACACATACAATGACGTCACGAAAATCAACAAGATGACGCCATTATACTGCGCGTGTTTGATTTATCCCACATTGTGTGTATAAAGCTAAGTTTATTTCATGGTGTTTTATCGTCAACGCAAGCCTGATGATGGGGTAAATACATAGGCGTACATGAATTACACATTCACATACATACACATGTATTTTTCAAATACCCTGGCAAAAAATGTCTAGCCATTATGGTACAATAATCGCACTACACCATTCATAAAAAAGGCGTGCAATATACCAATAATTTAAAGATTCAAATCAAGTTTGGAATATTAATGGCAAATTCAATAACAGTAAAAAACACCCCATAAACTAAAAACTGTCATACCAAAGCAACGTTATTTAAAAAGTTTACTTGTAATTTCTATGTTCAGTCGCAATAAGTTTGCTGTTATGCGCCAATGTTAATGAACACATTTTTACTGTTTTCGAGACCTGTTTCTTTGTTGCACACGATAGGCACACTCGATAAATAGCAAGTTTGTAAGACAATGTTGCTGCTATATGAACGGCTATGGCCAACTGAATTTTAACGAAATTATGTTCGGCTTTATGATGAGCCTAACGTTAATCAATTTGAGATATAGATAATAGACAAAAGTATCAGTGTTGATAAATTCTTTAGGACTCGACAAGGTATCTAGCCGTAACTATTTAGAAACATTACATGAATTTTCAAAAGAAATATTATAGATTCTCGTGATTATTTTTGTATTTTTCTTAATATAAAATTATCCGTAAGAAACTAATGGGCACACTTGTTTATTAATGTGTTATTTTGCCCTACTTTGAAGAAACGGGGGTATATTGCTTTGTGAATAGCTGCCCGTCGGACCGTGTGTCCGTCGGTCCGTATGTCTGTCGGTATGTCGGTAGACCGAACAAGGTTCAGGCAATAACTATAGAACCAGGAGGCCTAGATTTTTTCAAACGGTGTATGTAGGTTGGCTATTTACTAGTAAAGAATCCCTGTTGATTGTAAGGTCCTTCTGTCAATGGCCAAGGTCAATCTGACCAAAGATGTAAAAAAAATATTAAATAATAATAAAAGGTTGTGCGGGCTACAGAAACAACCTAGGTCTAGTTCCTTCAAACCTAGAAGTGCGTTGGTCATAACCAAAAGATTGTAATAAACCCAATACATTATTTGTAAAAGCAATTACTTTTGTACGTGCAATTACTTTACTTTCCAACTTTCCAAGTTAAACTTTGTAGGTAAATTAGTCATTACTAACAGATGATACCAATAGACATCTTGGTCATTGGGTCAAAGATCAGGTTTAGAAGCTGACCTTTTGGTGCAAATCAATGTCAAGGCAATATCTACATTACTCTTATATCTAGGGTTTTCAAACTTAGTAGGACGATTTGTCCTAATAAGTTAATGATCCCTATTGATTTTAGAGTCCTTGTGTCATTTGTCAAAGGTCATGGTCAAACTGACCAATAGTTGTCAAACCTTGTCCAGGCATCATGTCCTACTTGCAAGTTTGTACAGAGATATCTCTGGACTCACGGGGGACGGGCATAATGTTTTCCAAAATGTTCTTGTGGAACCCATATTTCGATAAACCATTTATTACGTAAAACTTAAATTGCCGGTTTAGTAAAACCTGTTAATAGTTTTGCTTGTTTTGAAAATGCAAATAGAAACTATGACTACTAGATATAATACAAACAATAACAAGTTGTATTTGTGTTAATAGCTTTAGGTTTACAGGGTAAAAACAATGGTTAACTGTCAAAATGATGCATACGAGGGTTGACAGATTAAATCGTGGATTTTGTCCTTGTTTATGCCTTCACTTTCAGAGGGGTTGGGGGGGGGGAATAGTTTTGCCTCTGTCCATCCGTCTTGTCCGATAGTCAAGTCCGTCCGGCGGATTTTTGTGTCGTGCGTTGCTCAAAAGGTATAACTGCTAGGTTGATAAAACTTACGAAACATAATCATCAGCATGTTATCTTGTGCATCTTGGTATTTTGATAGACATCAGCGGAGTTATGATTTGTTTTTAGCGAAAAATGACATGCTGGGCTTGTGTTGCGTGTAACTCGAGAAATGTAACTGCAATAGTGGTGGAACTTTATAAACATATTCATCAGCATGTCACCTTGTGCACCCGGATATATCGTTGCAGTTTTTACGACACCAGCAGTGTTATTGCATTTTCAGAAAAAACTATATTTTTGGATTTGTATCGCGTGTAATTAAAAAAGTATAACCGCTAAAATGATATACATATTAATCAGCATGCGAATTTGTGCACCTGTTTATAGTAATTGCATAGGGTTTTTGTGACAATCAGCGGAATGTAGGGACACCCGTGTCCTTTGGACACATGTCTATTTATAAATTGTAGCAAACTGAGAATATTCTTATTCGCATTGATATTAAATATACAGGTGTATTATATAATACAAAATATAAGGTCATTTGTCAAAATATCATATGTCAACCAACAGTTAAAATAATACAGTGTATACCAACGGCGCACGCTTACCTCGGGATTGTATAATTTTATACGAAAACCATATCACATCTCCAAATATTCACACCAGTGCTATATACACCTGCGATGACAACATATAAATTTCTGCCACACATCATTGAACTGTGTATTGTCTAATGGATGATTCAGATGTTCAAGGAGACTTTGAATTTCATTTATGTCAACGATCCGTTCATCACTGTTTAAGATACCTGTATCGGTTGTGATTGTCCTTTTGTCTATTGACGGGTTTGTCACACGTAATAAATTGTGCGTCCATATGTCACTATATCTGCCATGCCACTCGAATCTGCATTGTCCATACGCCTTGTTGTATCCATTGGTTATTTCATTTTCCTAAACGGTTCTGTGCGCCTTCACATGTGCATGATTCAAATCAATGTTTTACGTATAACGTTGTTCTTCATCTGGCAACGGGTTGTCGTGCTCAACTCACACATCTGTACCTTTGAATGTTACGGTCACAATTATGTGTCAGGAGTCAAAAAGAGGAATTGATTTCCGGACATTATCGTTCACACATATGTTTCAGTTTGACATTACGTTGTGTTAATATTTTCAGTGATATACTGAGAGATAAAATCAATGTCACAATGGTGGACCTAATGTCAAACAGTGAGTTGCTACTCCTTACTATAACCTCCATTTACATAATACATATTTAATATTTCATGGCATATGAGTTCTTCATGCGAACCTGAGTTTCACTCACTTTCACGCACTTGTCTGAAAACTAAAACATGTTACAATGATGATTTACGTGTCTGGGCTTTATACTCACTTCTTGTAACACGATATGTGTATTTAATATGTATTTGTATCATGACGAACATGTATTTTTCATATTTGTGTATGAATTTCTTAATGCGTTTTATTAAGGGATTCATTACTAAAAACAAAACAGTAAAATGGATGCTGATTAACAAATACCATTAATGCAATGTGTTTTTTTCTTTTTCGCAGATGTTTGATTCAGCAGACCAGTAGATCAATATATTAGGTGGACGGCGAAGATTGCATGATGAAAGGTGAATTTAAAAGCATGTTTACAAATGATCGTTTTGGGCGTTTGATTGTTTTATTTATTATCCCCTCCCCTTTGGAGGAGCGGTGATATTTTGTTTTACAAATGTCAGTCCTTCTGTCTGTTGGTCTGTTGTCTTCGCAGTTACTACATTCTTCTTTATCTTTAAGCAAAAGTCCAGAAATATGCTAATAAAATAAAACGTCGCAGAAATCGTTTCTAATGGACATCTTACCGATCAAAAACAAAAACGCATTGAAATCGGTGAAATAATAACGTTTTGGTAATTTTATATCTTATAGGTATCTGTTTTCCGATAGCTGGTGATGCCACTGAAGTAAACCTGCATATACATTAGTGCATAATCCGTTCGTACCAAGAGTTTTCGAACATAGATATTAGAAAATACCTTTCGTACATAAGAAATAGTTTTCAGTCATTAACATTCATAAGAACTAATACCAATTTAAGATGTATTGAATTATATTATATGGACTGCAGCTTTAATATATTCGAACTTGGATGATAGGTTGGGTTTGATTAGTAATAGATCGGTTGGGGTCATAAGTCAAAGGTCATGGTCAAATCGACCAAACGGTTATAAAAATACACCCGATAATTGTAAAGACCCCATGACCAGTAGAGGATTACTATATAAATATCACAACCCATAGAGGATGATACAACGTATTGTCAACCCGAGAATGGCAATGTCAACCGAGACGTAAGCCGAGGTTGGCATAACTATTTCGGAGGTTGACGATACGTTGTAAAGGTTGTATTTCCCCTTTATGGGATGTGGTATTTTTTTCTTATACCGAACAATAAAACAAGAGAACATTGGCAAGATACAATTTTTAGCCTTTAATATTAAAATACTATTTAAAATCAGCCTAGTTTTAAGGCTAGTTTACCCTTTGACATTTTATTTATGTCAGTCGCTCTTACTTATTATTTTCATCATTTAAAATGTCTTCCTGCTTTAGATTTATAATGCTTTTTTGTTGTTTGGTTTCTTGAAAATACACTTGTTCAAAAAGAACCTGCAAAATCAGCAACCCGTAGTTTCAAATACTTCGCAGAAACGGCCTTTACCTTGTACCGGCATGACCATTGAGTGTGTACAGCTATATTTAGACGTGTCAAGTTTAAAGATGGCGTAATTGACTTAAAGTTTCTACAGTCAGTTTAAATCAGTATTAAACATTGGCAAATTTGGACGAAATTTATCGTATAACACAGAACGGAATAATAAACAGTTGATGAAAAGTGTTTAATGGACATTTTGATCACATACAGCGATAAATGCGTGGCGGAATCTGTAATCAAAATAGGACGTGACAACACAAATGAGTTTTCACTGGACTGACATCGTTGCATAGGGGTGTGTTGTGTCGTGTAAGTTTGTTAGTACGAACATAACACACAATTAAAAAAAAACATGCATCGGCGATATCTAAAATTATATTGGACATCAATATAAATAATCGGATACAGGTTTGGAGCAAAACAATAATTAAAATATACGTTCTGAACAGTGATGGTGATTTCGAAAATACATCGCGTTTCTGGTTAGCACGGTTCACGTGAAAAATTGAAATGAAAAATGTTAATCTGTGTGGGTACTTGAACAGGAATTGCAAACACTCTTGAAGTAAAAGTTGCATAGTTCAATTTTCTTTTTTTTTGAAAAATCGTTTTTCTAGATTTAACTCCACTAGTTTTAATATACTGTCGCATGCGACATGGAGATTTTTTCTGATATGTACATGAATATTTAACATGGACTAGTCACGTGAGGTATAATAATATTGATTATCAAGCCCTCGCGTCAATGTTCAAGGTCAAACGATGTAACAACTAACCAAAACCTAGTTTGGGCAATAACTACAGAACCCGTATGAAATGGTCATTTAAATTTGTAGGTAGGGTGGTCATGACGAGTAAAGGGAAGCTATTGATTATTAAGTACTTGGGTCAAATTTGATTGTCAAACAGATCGATAGTTGTAAAAATGTGTGCAGAACAAAGTATGGAACCGTTAGGCCTACATTCGTAAAATGTGTTGGGTAGGTAATGACTAGAAGTAGATCCCTATTGATTATTGGGTCACGGGATGAAATGTCAAGGTTAAACCGAGTTTAAAAAATGTCCAGGCAATAGTTTTGGACCCGTAGAGTCTCTGACATAGTTTGTGAAAATCAAACTCTTAAATAGTTGTGAAATCTTGTCTTGGCAATAATTGGACAATGACTGAATGTATGTTTAATAGATCATTGATTCTCATCATTCTCATTAAATTGTAAAATGTGCAAAGGGGAGCATTCATCACTGACAGTGATAGATCTTGTTAATATTTAATACGTATTACCTACGTACTATAGCTATTAATGATAAATAAGCGTTTTTAGACTTTGTTGAAACAAGCTCTTCCCAACAGGCGACATTTCGTGTTGTTTTATGGTTTTGTTTCATTCTGTTACCTCATCATAATTCAAAGGGGGCAACCTGCGCAGAACGTTGCGCAATGTAAATTATCGTCTGGTAACTCTGACTGCTACTGATTGTTACCAGCAGAACCCAGGGTAATGATTGTTCTATTTTGTAGTTGCGAGTTAGAACTATCGTTGTTAGTTTTCATGGAAAATAAAACAAATCAATGTTGTATTTTATTTATTATTGGAAGTAGGTGGTAAAACTGATATTTCATAGTTATTTGGAAACCGTCAAATTGTTTTCCTGCAGTGTCGGGGGCATTACGTTCAACTGTTGCGCTCGTCATAACGGCGTCGGGGCAACAGTTCAAAAGTTTTCCCCTCTACTTCAGGACAACAATTTGACTGTTTCAAATGCTCATGAACTATTTGTATAATATTGCTTCATATGGAAATAGATTAAAACAATGCCACAATTTAAATGCGCGATATGTATATATAATAATGGTTTATGATTTGAACACTAATACAAATTCTATAAAAGTATGTGTTTAATGATACATCATTATATTTGTTGGCAAGTCTTTCCGATGTTGTTTTTCACAGAATTGTTTTTATCAAACTAAATTGTGCGCATATTGTCAAATCGTTCCGTTTTGATGATTTGTCAGGGAGTTATTGTGCTTTGATTATAAATAGGCTTGTGTGTTTGTACGGTCCAAGACTTGGAATGGTTGTACAGATTTTCAAATTACTTTGCACAAATGTTTTTTTACAATACGCTGCTGTGTCGGTCACAATTGGCACTTTACTTTTCCGTACTTTAACTTTTATGGATTTTAAAACTTCTTGACACAAATGTTACCCTAATTGTTAATGATGGGCACATGAACCAGGTCCATGGGTCATATTTCAAGGACACACTTAGAGGTTAAATGTCGAAATCGGCTTTCTGCTTGTACGGGTTTATAACTTGACAATGGATTGAGGGATTTTAAAATTTCTTGGCCCATAGTTTACCTTAAATGGGACGGAATGCATGAACCAGGAATATAGATCTAAGTTCAAGGTCAAACTTGAAGGTCAAAATTCGAAATCGTTTAATTTTCTTGTCCGCAATTATTACTTGGCCATACATTTATAAAAACATATGTTTGTCTCAGAAAGAGTCATGATGCATTATGAAAAAGGTCATACGTTAAATGTTAATGCCACAATAAGAGTATTTCAATCACATGATAGTATCCAGGAAGCTATCCAGCTATACGCAAGTGGGTGGATCGCTAAATTTGAACTACAAAGTACGTAATTATTGCGTTTATTGTTGTCTTTTAAGTTAATTATACATATCAGTATTGTCATTTATGGCTGTTTGCTATGTTAGTTACTTGCTTTCATCGTATAGCATGTATTTAAACGATTTGGACCTAAGTATGAAGTTTGGTGCACCAACAAACCAGATACTGCATATATAGTTTCAATGAATTCGAGTGATTAGTTTCAGAGATCTCGCGCAGAAACGAAACTATCCTATTAAAATGACATATATTTATGATAAAAAGGGCAATAACTCCAAGAAAAACCATCACACCGGAACGACCTGACAATATGCGCATTGACTCGTGGTGCTGCATGTATAGTTTAATTTATTTATAGTTATTTGTTTCTGGGATCTTGCGTGGAAACAAAAATAATCTATTAAAACTATTAATTTTTATATAATAATGCAATAACTCCCAGAAAAATTATCGGACTGGAACTACCTGACAATATTCGCATGTCCCCTTGGTACTGATGCTGCATGTAAAGTTTCATTGAATTCGGGTCATAAGTTCCCGAAATCTCGTATGGAAACGACAATTCCTATTAAAATGTCATACGTGTAATGAAGACTATAACTCCTTGAAAAATCATCGGACCGGAACGACTTGACAATATACCCCTGTCCCCTTGGTATGGATTCTGCATATTATGTTTCGTTGAATTCGGATTATTAGTTCCTGAGATTCCTATTTATAATCAAAGGGGAATAACTCACTGAAAAATCATCAGACCAGAACGACCTGACAATATGCTCATGTTCACCCTTTAGCTGCATGTTGCATAAAATGATTCATTAAATTCGAGACATTAGTTCCTGAGTGCTCGAGCGGAAATGAAATACCGGACGGACGAACGGAATGACGAACGAACGGAAAAACAGACAAACGGACGGACAGTCCGGCGCTAAATGCTCTTTCGAAAAATCATCGGGGAGCATAATAATTTAACGCGAATAATTGTGTTTTACAAATATCACTGACGAAAAATATGAGGCGGTAAGATCGGTAAATTGTACATGCATTAGATAATGAAGGAATTACTCGGAATCATAAGGACGTTACATAATTTCCTGTTTCCAAAGAAGCTTTGTAAGTACATGCTTAGGGAAATATGAGTCGACAGTTTATTATCTGCATCATGCAGTTTAATTTTTATGTAATGTAGCGTTTCTTTTTCTTTTGTGCGCTAATATTTGCTTCTAAAGGCGCCCTATAATGCTGTACATTTATTTAGCCGACTGACCTTAGTGACGAAGTAAATTGCTCAGATGCTGAGGATGCATGGAAAACCATTTTACATGCGTATGATGTCGATTGCTATAAATAGCGCTGATTTAACCTTGTATTGTAGTCGGCCATTTTACTAAGCCGTGTGTGTAGCGGTAAGTTACTTTTTTACTTATAAACCAATGATTATTTAGACATATTAAAACATATTCATCATGATTTACTTACTCTGCTTTTTCTTAAAACTGTATGTTGTCGATATACGGATTTAACCAGCGATTAAACATAGTTCATACGTCAATACTACTTAAATCCGTTATTTGCGGAAGTTTAAACATATATGACCACAGTACTGTGCTGAATAACTTTACCGTCATACCGCGTGTATCTATTAATTTGTCACTATTTAGTAATCAATTATTACGTTAAAAGCGCACGAAAATATGTGGTATTAGTCATATAGGTCGCACATAAATACCGGAGAAGTTGTAAATGAAGCTTTATACTTTGTCGTGTGACTTCCTCTTTCTAGTATAACGACACACTTATAACATGCTTATTGAAAAAAAAGTAATGGTAATGATGACGAGACCCTTTACCACTGAACACATCAGTTATAGACATAACCTGAATAAAATTGACATGACGTTTACGAGTAGTCAAACAAGCGTTACATGCAAATATACATCGACAAAAACAACAGAAACCGATATTTGGGATATCATCAATTGAAATACTCGCATTTACTGACTAAATAAACAAGCATACACTATTCAGAAATACGATAAGGGCGAATAGACGGTTTCCGTTTGCACTTACGGATTTGCAAATTGCTAATGTAAAAAAAAACAACGTTTGTCACTGATTACAAAAAGTTCAACATACAAAATGAAATGTCATATCTGACACAGAATTATTTGTAAAATACTGTGTTGGTTTTAAATAAGCATCACTTAAAATGGGTGAAGTAATAAAGTGGTTTTCATCTCTATTTTGTTTACAGGTGTATCTGGTTAATATAATTAAAATACACACTTATATATGCAAGTCCGTCTGCTGCCGAGTGGTTAGCATTACACATGTTTGAGTTCGAGTCCCGCAGTGGCATTTTTATATGTGTTTTCCTAATATACACGTAGTATGTGGTGTAGTCGTACAGACGCCTAAGTTTTTGCAGTTAAGACGTTTTATGACTTTTCTTAAAAATACGAAAATCTGAGAATAAATCCCGGCGATATTTATTGTTTGCAGTCTGTATTCTTCTTCGCATGAATGCATGTTTCAAAAGATTTAAAGGTGCGGTGCTCACTGACGGACAAATAAACAACAATACTTGAAAGATGTTTATATTTAAGTGATTCCTTTATAAAAGTCAAGTTATTTACACATTGAATTTTGATGACATTAGTGTGTCCAGATAAAGAACAATAGAAACGTAAGTATGTGAAATAATTAACAAGAATGAATGCATCATTGTTTGTAAATACGTATACATGATTTGATCATTACATTACAGCATCTGTTTTGAAGAGACTTTTGTCACAATAATTGCAATCATCAGCACAACTTTAGTCGTTATTTATATATTAGCATGGTAAAAAGAAAAAAATATTGCCGCAAAGGTTATATTTAAAGACATACAATTATGTTCGTACGCGTTTTGTGACGAGTATATACGTAACAAGGCTCGATTCAATAGACATACATCAATTTCTGATCTAAAAACAACAGCAAGAACAAAACCAGTTTATTGGCAGTCAGACATTTATTTAGCTCTGGCGGAACTGATTAAAATGTCAACGTGTCAATTTCTAATATGACACGCGCAGAGTTTTTTTTATAGACAAAGAAGAAACATTTCCGTTATTAAATTGCCAATACACAACTCTAAAAAGTTGTTTCGAAACTGTCAAATACAGTTCGCATTTTAAAAACAACTCATAATCGTAAATTATGTCTTAAATGTCTACCAGTTTGAATGTCACATACGAGCCATTCGCTTCATCAGTTAATATACTATTGAACATACATGTTCTAACTATAAACAGCTAACGTTTATCAATGGTAATGCAGTTTAATATGCTCATTTCATAAGATAAGCGGTACAAGTCAACATTTTGAATTTCATCAGGACTGGACATTTATGACCTGTCGGGAGATAACATTTAAAGGGACATATCGACAGATTTTCGTATTTATGAAACATTCCATCAAATGTCCCAAAAAACAAAGATAAACCGCGTGCATATTCATCGAACAAACCATGAAAGTAATAGATAATAACCATTAAAATATGTTGTTCACACTGCTTAATAGTTAACATATCTAAAGGTTGATCCTCATGTCGTAAGCTAAAACTCTGATGGGAATATATCCCATTTCTAGTTGTTATATTGTATAATAAAAAGAGAAGAAGCTGTTAATTTGTCGTTGGTAAATGTATTATATTAATTTTCTTATTGAAGGTAACATTAGTTTCCAGATGTTCTCACATTTAAATAAAATTCACTTATTTAACCGTATTATTGTTTAAAAATGCTAATCCATAATCTGAAAAACACTCTTTTTTTTCAATTTAATACACATTAAAATAACATAATTGGCCTTAAATTTGTTTTTGATAATTGTCATTTGGTTAGATCGGAAGCGTTTGTACTTGCAGTAGAGACGATTTGCAAAATGTTCCACCAAGAACAAAACTCCTCGTTAACTAGCAGTGTTGTTTATTGCAGCAACTTACCTGTCTAATACCATGAACAGTGGATCTCAATCGGATGGTAAGATTGCAATATTGCAATTTAGTTGTACGTTAACACACTCTTGACTTAAATTTTTGTATTACACGTTCTAAAATCTTTTAACACATGTAGCCGTTATGCAGTCAATTTAACAGCTGCGAAACAATTATGATTTATGTTTTTAAAGGCAAATCTTTTTTTCTTTTCAGACGCATATTCATTACATCAGGAAAACGGAGATCGGAAAAAGAAACTATTAGGTTCGTTATTTCTTTTACAGTTACGTTTAATTATCTGTTATGGATTGTAATGTAACATGTACATAGATCTGCATTGCTGTATATCAGTGTATCACAATGTCTCAGTTGATATACTACGAAAAAATGTAGGAACAGACCTCAGACCTTCCTAATAAACATGCTGGTCTGTATTTGAAGTTGCGCCAAGAATGTGGACTTGATATATTCATGTTATATAGTGTGTTATGTTAATAAACTCGCTTGATTATAGTCATGTAAGAAATCGTTTTGTTTTGCATGGTTGCTCTGCGTGTCCTTTATTTATTGATAATTTTTAAATACATGAATAATTGTGTTGTTTTTAACCAAAATATATATTTGACCAGTTAAAAACGTGGTTATAATACACTTTAAATATGCCTATATTATTCTATTATAGCACATTCAAAGATCCCGGTTGTATTACTGTCAAGTTAGGCTAAACACGTAGAAACCTTTAATTGAATCCATAATATATCCAGACTATATAATTCGGTCCGTTTTCCGCCAGCTATTAATTAAAATCAGAGAAATCTTGGAGAAACCCGATCGGAAGCACTAACTCGCCAGGCTGGCGACTTAATGTGTATAATTGCGTGATCTATCACGTGATTGAAGTATATTGTAAATGATACAGAAACACAGTGTAATAAATGAGTGTTACTTTCGGTTTACTTTCTTGTAGCAATATAAAAGGACAAGATGATAATAATCAGCGATTCCAAGTCTGACATACCCTCGGATTATCACGTGAAAAATGCGACCAAATTAACCATAATTTGATTGTTAGAACACTATAGAGCGAAAATAAAACGATAATTTGCATATTCTGTAACACCGCCTGTCAGTGTCGAACATGTTTGTTGGATGATGTCATGACACGTGATCGTAGATCATGGTCACATGAACATGCGGCAGCGAGATCTATTTTTAGGAGTTTTACGTTCTCTTCATCGGTTGTTCTAAATGCATACATTCGCTAAATTATACAGTTTTAAAATTGTTTAAAATGTTAAGTTGTGTGTTTGAGTCCATTTTACAGAATATAAAAGCCGGTTTGTATAACATGCTGGGACTTAAAATGTTATCTTAAATACTATAAGCGCACATTGTAAATGGCCCAAGGCACGCTCTTGTCGTTAGCCAATAAACAGAACGAAATGTTAAAAGTAACAAAGTAAGAAATGAAAGCTTGAGAAGTACGATTTGCGTTACCAGATTAACATATGCTATTTTTAAATGTCTGTAGATTGTTCGAAAAACGACACAAAACTAATTTGGTTATTTCTTGCAGATCTGATCCTGAATCTTAAAAGGCAACTAGAAGAATGCAGTATCATTCTTAGATGTAAGTTTTAAGATTGTTTATGGATAATATAAAGCAATAAGCAAAAATAAATGCTAAGCGATGAAAAATAATGTATTACATAGAAAAGAAATCAAATATTTAAACGAATATCGAGTCTTTCCTGTACAGATAATGTACTATGAAAATAGTATTTATAGAAATATAGAAACGTAATAAGATCGCACCAGTCTTAGTTTACGTGCAGAGGTTGTAAATTACAGATATTTGCGGAGAAATAGGCAAAATAGACGAAACCACTGACATATTTTTGGGTAAGTAATATTAACTATAGGAATAACGAAACTCTTAAGGCAAACGAGACTAACGAGACCTATTTTGAAATATAAGTTTACTTTGATTTGTTTTCAGTTCTTTCAGGTAGTACAACTCTAATCATTTCCAGCGTTTTTTGTCTAAGATCGGCCGATATCGGTGACTGTCGGAACCTTTCGTTACCCAGTTCGTTATATGCCCGTTTGGTTCCGATTCTTGTCGAACACATGATATTTTTAATATAAGCATATTCTTTTATAAAATCACATTATTTTAGACAAGTTAGTATCATGTATTTACGTCTAACGAAAAGCAAACAATTAAATATATTGACATAATACAAAATTGATATAAATGGAAACCGAAAGTAATCGGAAGTCACATATTTTCGTCGTATAAACAAAAAAAAACTCTCAAAGGAAAACGTTATAAATGTGACCTGTGCTGCAAAAGTGGGTCCTATGGATGAAAAATCACTTTTGCAGTTGTTTACAATTTCATTTAGTACTATCTTTAAGAAATAAAACAATGAAAAAATTATGCTTCTATCATTTTTATTTTTTGAGATATTGCCAGAAACGTAATACCACCGTATAATACAAAATGTTATATATTGTGCAAAAATACGAACAATAAAGTACACTTTATATTACTTATATTGATATACAAAGAATACACAATGACAACACTATTATCAAAAACTATACTACAGTTGTTTAAAATAAATAATTAGTTTTTATTCTGTCCTCACATTGTTACAAACAAATGTTTCAAAACAGTTTCCATGTTAACCAAATTAGAAAATTAGTTATTTAGTTTTAAAACTGAGTGGACATTACCAATTTCTATTATTTTACCCAAATCTTGGTAAACACATTGTATATGAATATTAACATCTTATTTGGAAGATTATAAAAGTAATTTTTTTGTGATAATTGCACTGCCATGGAATTTCTTTACAAACCTGTTGGAAGCAATATACATGTATGTAGGTTTAAGAATAATAAACTGTGTTATTCATAACATATCCATAATATTTCTTTCTATAGGCAAATATACTTCGTTTTAATATGCACACTACAACTGATGCATAATAAGTTCATTTCATTGAATCTTCACATTGTTAAAGACATTAAATGTCAAATGTCGCCATAGCAACAGCATTTTAGATGCTAATGGGGCAGTACAACAAACAAACATGCAATACTGATTGAAGTAATGTATGTCATATGTATTTATAAAAACAACCTTTATAGTTTTAGAACGCTCACTAGTATTGTTTGATTGAATATTAAACACATTTATAATATAAATTTGTGTTACTTAAATCCTTAAATGGTATGTTAAAAATCAAACAAAAAGTTACTAGTATAATTTATTCAAACTTGACAACACAAGAACAATTACCCATAATATAATACTTTTAGTTTGTAAGAAAACTAGGTAAATAATTTTTCATCGTTACAATAAACAACTAAAACTTATCCAATTTTAAAATACTTAGGTTTTGTCCACATGAAAACAAGATACATGTAATAGAGTATAATAAGATACTGGTAAATGTACTAGGCCAGTATTCAAAAATTTCCTAAGGGAAATCTTAAATAATACTTATGTGTAATACATGTGTTAATTATTTATGTTTACAAAATCATAAAATACTAAACACCTAAGCAATGTTTAATAATTTAAAACATTTAAATATAAAAATAATTCTTTATGAAATTTTCATAGACTTAAGGAATTTTGTAATTTTTCCCTATAGAGCTTTGTGAATAGGGCCCTGGTCAACTTAAACACATTTCAGAGTTTTTGTTAAGTTTAACAGTTATGGAAAAACGCATTCCTTTTGTCCAGTTATGATCAAACATTATTGAATGTGTACACATTAAAACAAACATTCAACACGTTCATTTTTGTCTTTGATGAGCCCATTTAGGAACTAGAAGTAATTGCCAGGTTAGCAACAGTTGTACGAAACAATTGTCACATTCCACCAAGGAGATTCCACTGCCTTTCTGAAGACAAACGGTGAAACCTGGTCCAAATATTTGGTTCGCCATTGCATCAGTCTGAAGGTTGACACCTGGCCGCCCCACATTTTACTTTCACCTCGGGACCATCGTCAAGCTTTTAACACAAGGTGCATCTCCATTCTACTGAAGAAACCAGATGTGACATAGTACGGTCATTCCGGCACGACTTCATGATTGTTGTGGCTGTCCTGTATAAATAGTACAGTACACGTATTCTTTTGTAAACAAAAATCCCTCATGATTTTTTGTAATTATAGGTCCCAAATTTAAACTTAAGTAAATTTAATGTCATTCGTTAATTATCAAGTCCTTAATAAATGTGTTTTTTAAATAAAATGTACATATAGTTGGGATTTCTTGTGGCATTCATCATCAGATTAATCTCTAAAAGCTATGTATGATATCTGTAATTTGGTGACATGATCATCTAATATCGTGTGGAATAATGCTGGGTTCATGGTTCATAATACCTGCATGGTTACAGCATCCATATGTCGCTATTTGTTTTCCCACAGCCAAAAGTGCCAGTCACTTGATAACTTGGTGTGGCCAGCCAGCATCAACGAGTATTCAACCCCTTAGTGTTTTCCTTCAAAATATAAATTTACGATAGCGATTTTAAGATATAGTTTCCAATAAATGAAGATATTCTGTCAAATACATTAGGCTTTGGAAATGTTTTTTAAACAATGTGGAAAATGTGCACATTCAGTTCTGGAAAACTACTAGTCACTCATGTTTTCCATGGTAATAAAATTAAATCACCCCAGTGTAAACGAAATTAACATGTGAATGGTAAATGAATTATGAATAAGCATGTTAAGGCAGAATACTTACCAGTCAATTTTCTCCACACAGCATACACCAGGACAGTATTATGTTTCTTCTATCCATCACAGTTGTTGAAGTGGAACTGAACATACCTCTCACCAAGACCATAGTTTTTAAGGTAATGGCTGTGTACGCCCCTTTTCCTGGCGCCAAGCCTTCATATGCAAGATAAAACACTTGCTTCTCTAAAATAAACAAATAAAACAAATATAGCTATTGCTGTTGCCTCACAGACACCTTCTTTATGGTGGATTCAGCCAACCTACCAGTTGTCTGAACATAACATTAACCTTATTTCTACACACAGCACATATTCAAATTTTGTACATTTTCCACCGGAAGTTTTGGCTAAATATATTTGATCACAAAATTGCAACACAACAAAATATTAACAGGTTCAATTTTATTAATAAAAAGTTTCTGTACTCATATTATGATTAAATACTATTTAAAGTAGTAAAAACTCCTGCAGACAAGTGTATTGTCAGATATTTTGGTTGGTCAAATGATGTTACAGTAATAAAGCAATAAGGCGGGTTAATCAGGCCATGCCTTTATTCACTCAATGGTCTTAACAAACAATCGGCCTATGATATAAGAACAGCGCAACCGTCTGGGCTTCACAGGGAACCTGCTATGAGCTAGCCAATTAAAATTCACAAACCATAAGAAACGTCTAGAAGAATACAACTTACTTTTTTAAAGTTTGTTTACGCAGTAAAGTTTCTTTACCAATTCGTATTGAGTTAGAAATGTTTATTGGTTTCAATTACAATTCAAAAAATTACTCATGCAAAAACATAATTTTTAGTGCGATCAATGCAAAGGCATGAGTTCAACATATAAGGTTGACGAAACCACAGTATGACAAAATGCAAAACACATTAATGATGTCTTGAAGACTTCCATTAACATTTACTGGCATAATTATGTTCGCATTTCGAAAAAAAGTAAAAGCAATTCCAAACTTTTCTTATCAAAACTAGTAAACTTATGTGACTGTTTAACGTTATTTTATAAATAAGTTACAATTTTAAATTTCCGCCACTTGAATAAAAAAAATTACTTCCGGGTCAAACTATGCTGATAAATTTTACAAGGAAAAGGCAAATAATTCAATTGATAAATAATGACAACAACAGAAAATGTCATAGTACCTTCTGGAGTTGGTTTTCCATGTATAAAGTTCAACAATACAGCTTTTATGTTAAACTTAGCCGCAAAAAGGACATCTCCGGTATCAAAACGACATTGTTTACAAAAAATGGCGACTACTGAGTAGCGACACCTTCCGCTCGGGGGAAATTACCCTAATAAACTGGTTACAAAACAGTAACATTTATTGATTTCACAATATTTAAGGGCTAAAGAGATTAAGTGTGTTACTTATGACATTTGCTATCGAAACTACTGCATATTATGACATGCACGCTCAATTAAACAAGGAAATAATTGTAGAAAATCGTGCTCTAATGTTAATCTCGTTTTTCTCGATAACGTCGATACCGCAACATAACTCATTTTCGCTGACCGCGTCACAAATACGAGCAAAAAAGGGGAAAGAAAATCGGGTCAAAATTACATAAATAACCGTGACCAGATCGAATTTATGATGAACCATCTTCAATCCTGATAATAATGAAATGAAACACATGTAAGTAAGACCAGAAATGGAAATAATAGGATTTTTATTATGAAATTTCTGAATATATTGTTGATAAAATCAGAACAGAAGATAATGTAATGCTTTTTATTTCAAATGCTCGCTTTTTATTTCAATGCTTGAGCTACGAAATTGTATTGCTTAAATGTAAAATGAATATATTAGTATAAGTAAAATTATTTAATTGTGTTTGTCCATATTTCTATACATGTAAGTAAATTAACATTCTTGTAAGTCATGAAGTACAATGTGTCAGTCCCTAAGTTTTGAAGTCTCAAGACTGTCTGACACTAAGGTTTTTGTCAGGTTTTTCCTTTAGTAGTTGAGTACTTATACCTAATATGTGTGTCATTTTGCTTATGAATGTTTGCACCTGTGTTTCTTCATGATCAGCATAATGATACGGATCCATTCAGTAATTACCCAGTTTTGACATTAACACTGAAAAATAGGGCTTACTTTGTTGGGTTGCACACATACTGGAAATTTTGTATGTATATTGTTAACTATCTAGTGGAAAACAATCAGTTATTGGATTGTTTAATAATATAATAAATAAGACTTTTATTGATGATGTACGGTGTGTTGTCCCTTAGCTGAAAACATTGCAGAGTGTGGGTGGCATTTTGTACACCCGAGGGAACTAAATTTTGAAAAAAAGTATAATTAAATTTGAATAACTAAAAAACAAACTTTAAAGAATTATATTTTTAGTTTAACTGGTATAACTGGTGTATTAAACTTTAAACGCATAATTTATGTCACATTTGATCATTGTTGGTGTGGAATTGCCTAAATACAGCCGTCTATTTTTTAACGGGTATGATAGTTTATCCTCAGTTTTTCAAAAAGTACGCGGTCAATTTGTTCGTACTTTTTATTTTAGTAAAATATATGACATAGATGAAAAAAAAAATATTCAAGTGAAAAAACATATCAGTCCAGGAAAACCCAAATCTGTTAGACAACATAGTATTTTATATGTTCTGTCAGCTGCAAGTTTATGTTAAGCTATCATAGAAAATTGATAAATATCAATATTTTTTAAAAATCTTTTTTAACACCTTATGTTGTCTTATTTTATAATGTTCAATCATTACTTTTATAATAGACACCAACATTTTGGAAATATTTACAACTGTAATTGAGTTATGATTTTTTTCATCCATAGGGGTAAATGAAATTTAATGAAAAACGGAAAAAGGGGTTGTCCTGAAGATTAAAAAAAAAATTTGCATGGAAAGACGCCCTCACAATTTGTAATTAGATCAGTGACGTTATACAGATAATGGAAATAATATTTAAAATTAAGTTTGATATATTGCCCATTAGAGTTGTACTACCTTAAAATCCCGATTTCTAAATATTTAATATGTCATTTGCTTTCTTTAAATCTGTGTTTTAGGCAACCCTACCTTACCTAGCGAAAACCATCCGACCCTTAAGATTTTAACAACGATTGTTATCCGTGAAATCTGTATTCGTCTGATTTTATATACTTTTCAATGGTTTTTACTGAAATGTGTCTTTAACAAAATGTTGCCCGAAACACACATTTTTTTGGCCTGGTGATCTATCAGTACATCATTCATAATTTCTAGAGGCCAACTACAAGTGTGCTGATTACTGTATATGCTCTAAAATACTTGGAGTATATTTAATATATTCAAAATTTATTGAACATTGTTAAAATGAGCACAAACAAGATATTTCATATTACACAATTATTGACAACAGTTTTATTATATGAATGTTCAAGAAAACTGTTATTTTGTAAGTAAATATAGACAACAGCATTACTATTTACTTCAGTTCTGATAAAAAATAAGAAGAAAAAATGTGTTAATTCAAATATATCACAGTCCCCGTAAACCATACATAATAATGAAGAATACATATGCAAGTAATTAAGTCATAAACGTAACATATCACAATGAAATCAGGGTGCCTTTCTATTTAGAAGAAAACATACAAATGATATCCAACGGCTTGTCATAGTAATATCTCCTAAATGGCTTACAAAAACAGTCAACTGTTAGAACAATGTACAAACTAGTATGTAGAATAAACTTTGACACAAGTTTACAGGGAAATAGGTCATATCTGGTAAATCTGGTAAATATTGATGTAGACAAGTGCATCTTGGCCTGTTAATGTTGGCATGGTTATTTGGAAACCAAGTATTGGGGATGCATTTGCTGAGAAGAAAAAGTTGAACCTATTGCAAAATTAGTAATAGGTCCAGTAAGCAACACTAGGAGGGACAACTGCTGGTGCTATATCCATATCCCTTATAATAGAATCAAAGGAATTATCATGGACGCTCAAATCATTTGTGTGTCCTGGCTGATCACATCTAGAGGCTTGATATTTTCCTTTCTAGTGTCATTTTTAATCACTTGTGGAGCTGGGCCTTCACACGCCTTACTAATGTTATTCGACATTCGCTTCTTAGGTGCGAATAGGTGCGAAGACTGGTTTCTGGCTTTTGCCCCGTCACAGCCATAATGTGTCGTGATGTAATCTGTGCCTGGACTAATACATGCATGATGCAGGTCGCAAACTGTAATTGGTGATACCATGGAAAGGTCAGCTTTTCTGCTCAAAGTTGACATTATTGTACCTTAAAAATACTCACATTTTTTATTCTTATAAGTTGCATCTAATGGCATAACAAAAACAAAGCATTCTTGAGAGGAAAACGCGGGTAGCCAGCATGGATCAGTTTGATATTAAATTAAATGAATAGTTCCAGTTATAAATAACTTGAACCACCTCACATATTGTGACCAATGGGCATATTGTCAAAGGTTGTGTTGCTCTTAGAGTTCAGGTTCACTCGCTGGAATAGGAACGGACAAGCTGTGTTGAGCAGCGTCTTGTACCTGATGAAGGAATATATAAACTGAAGAAAAGCAATAAATCACTGGATATTTAAACAAACACATAATATACTAATTCATAACAAGTTTTGATTTTGTTAAATGCATCAATTCTTAACATTATTGTGAATGGCTCCTAAAGTTACAGACCATTCTGACCCTATATTTTGAAATAAAACTTACATAATATCAACACAGTTCAAAATGATCCAAAATCTCTTACATTTGCACTTTTGGGGTCTTCTTGACGATGTTTAGTTCTTTCATCCTTTTGATGTAAATGTAGCGGCTGCCTTCTGATATCATCCAGAAGCCTGGTGTGTTCAAGTCACGAATGTTTGCTCTGCCACTACGCCTAAATTGTAACATTATGTCATCAAAGTTCAAAATAATAACAAAGAGCTAAATATGTAAACTGTTGAAAGTACTATGTTCCAAATGTACAATCTATAATAAATAATCATTATAGCACCGGAAGAAGGGCGTGCACAACAAAACTCCAAACACAGACTAATTTTAAGTGTATTTGTTATAGAAGGAAAGCAAAATGATCAGTCTGTGCAAATATGTGGAAACATCCAACAATTATTACCAATGTTCAACTTAACCTGTTATTACAAGTAGGGTCACCAAACTGGCAAGTCAATAATAAACAATACCTGTAGATGCTCTGGGTCATCCAAATTCTCCTCATTGTAGTGTATAGCTTTGAAAGATCAGCCTGCTGCAGTGGTAGGTGGTGGTCAATGCCTCCCTTCCCATCATCATTCAGCCTCACAAGCATTGACTTGAAAGCTAGTTGGCTCTTCTTAAAAAGCTGCGAGTTGTTAACAATGACAATATTATCATCTAGGTTACCGAAAAGACGACCCGACCAGTGTCGATGAGGCCAATAAAAGAAGTCTCCTGATACAATTCTCCCGTGTTTATTCTTACTTCCAGAAAGAAAGTTTACACACTGGATCAAGTTCTGCAGGCTCCAACTCAATGTTTTCACAATAAAAATCAATGTTTTTTTTTCATTTAAGTAGGCTTTGAATATTCTTATTGCACCTTCGTTGATTTATGTGAGTTCAATGCTTCCCTATGAGCGATAATTTTCTGTTTCTGTTATAGTTGCAAACCTTGTTTTCTTTTCTTGCGGCAAACTGTCGTCTGACATTTTGTAAAGGAACAGGACATGCACATTGGTTCCGTTATCGTTGTGTTTATCTAATGCGATACAATCTGTGTGCTGGGAACCAAGATTGAACATCTCAAGTTCAGAAAATGCGATTTTTAGGCCATTACTTCTAAAATTAAATTTTTAGCCCAGTTAACATCAGTTTAGGCCTGTTAATATGATATTTGTTTTGACTCGCCGATAGCTGTATCACAAATGTGAGAGTGTCTATTTATAGGTCATATAATAATAATTAGTATGTCTAGTATTGTTTTTGTAAACATGTAGTAAACTGACGAACTAAACTCTCCTTTCTGATTTCGTTATATTCGTGTGCTTTGTGTCTTGGTAGATAAACTACACTGGCTTGACCAAAGCATAGGCAGTCACAGCAACATTTTAACGATCATTAACAACCAAAGCGTAGAGACTATCAAGCCGAATTCCAAGGAGACTGACAAGCCGAATGCTAGTGTGGAACCGCAACAACAAACATTCAAAGTGAAAATTTCTGACAGCAACTCAAAATCAGAAGACCAATACAATATTAAAAGTTATGAAATTTCTTCAGGTAATTGTACTTGTGTAAATTGAAAGTAGAACTGGTAATTTGATTATGGTTGTGTGGTCCGCTGCTTATGCATTTCGAGTATATAATCGTTCTCGATAAGACGAACTGACTTGTGCATGATGCATTCGTAGAGAATGTTTAAATAGCGTATCCATTCGCTTTACATACATATGTGTAAAGGCACTTTAGTGCATTAGGTTTGATAACGAACTGTATTATTAGAGCAAACACATCGTCTATATATAAACGACATTTATCAAAATCCGTTTGTCTTTATGATTTAAAATTCACGATATAAATTGTTTAAAGGAAATTATATATATTTTAAATAGTGCCTATTTTCAGATTTTGAGCCCAGCGGAAATAATTCGACACCTACACACAAGAGCACAGGTTTGTTTGATTATACCTGCATTGTTCAATTTAAATTAACGGACTATTTATTACTAGATATAATTCATTTTGTGTGCTATGACTGTTAAACGGCCGCTGATATTAATTTGCATACAAAATATTTTCTCTCACTATTTGATATATACAAATAATTCACCATCAACTGCAGCCTATCAGCAAACCAATATTGGGATTTAATATCTGATGACTTCATCAAACTATATGTATATATTTAATAGGAGTATTGATATATCATAAGGAATAAGAAGTTTAGTGTCATTTAAGCATTATAACCCTATTCGATATTCAGCATGTTTAAAAATCTTGATTAGCTGCTAAAAGGTTCGATCATTATCACACATTTAACAAATAACACCCTAAATAAGCTATTTTATGTTAAGGAGTGTTTAGATTCTGTTATATTACATTCTTTGTACAATTTAAATATCTTCACATGATATTATTATATATGTTTATCCCATATCTTAATTGCTAGGTTTTGGACACAACGTACAAAGTATGATGTTCGAAATGCAATATGGTAATAACAAAACGAGTGTGATATAAAGAGAAGATTAACATTATCAAATATCAATATGCGAATTTAAGCAACTACATGTACAAACAAGATTTAAATTATAACATAAAATCCCTTTAACAGGGTCGTGTAAGGTTAAATGATATATCCGTACACAACTGGCATACTCATATTAGATGCGCTTAACGGTGAATAAATTTCAGCTGTAATCTCCAAAAATGTATACCTTATGGTACATATCTGTATTGCACTTCGTTGCATTGCCTTGAAATGTGTTAAACTTCATTGCATTACATTACATGACCACACCGCAGCTCAGTATATTACATTACATAACCTTATCGTTCTACATTGCAATGTACCCCACCTCATTGCATAACATAACCTTACATTGAATTATATTACCGTACCGCACCGAAATGCACCGTACTACTTTACATTGAACAACATTGAATTATTTACATCGCACAACACAGCAGTATATTACATTTTTAAAATGAGGGCTATCAAAAAACAAATGCATATCATTTTAGTTATATTTAATGTTTGTTAATAATTATGCTGACCATAATGTGATTTTGTTTTGAATCTGTCCACCGGAGAAATCATTACCATGTGATTGTATTGTTTAATTGTTTTTGCCTATGCATATCAGTCTTTTTTATTTTGGTTTGTTGTCTAGATATCTTCATCGATTAGGCAACTATATTTTGTCATATGTACATATTGATCTTCTTAGAGCGTTAAAATGTTTCCGATGTTGACCATAGCACCAATGTGAGATTAAAGTGCTACAGCCATGTTTCTCTAGCAAATTATTGTGTCTATAACTTTATGAATATTTGTTCAAGGTTTGTCTACCGTAACGTGCAACACGATCACTGTTTTTACGTCAATCGTCGCGCTATTCTGTGGACTGGTTCGTTGACAAGGATTTAGTATTACAAAAAATGTGTTTTAACAACGCATGCGTTTTACCTTTTTTCAATAAGGTGATACATTTGGTGTCAAACACATCTGGAATACAGCAAAAACGAAGAAGAGCAAGAAAAAAGGTACGTAGTATAACTCGATTTTTTTCAGCAGTAGTAGTAGTATGCTATTTAATGTGTTAATAATGTGAAAATTGTTTGTTAGTTTTTTTTTAAAATATAAATCAGACAAATATAATAACCCAGTTTCTACAGAATTTTAAGCGAAATTAAAGTTGTTTTACTATAATTTCAGAAGTGTAGATATTAGAAATGCATACGTTACTATACGTGTTTTATTTTGCAGTTAAAGTATACTATGGAATTAAATAGCATATGGTAGTTATGATATGCCTAGTTGTTTTTGCTGCCCAGGAACGATTTTCGTTTAAAAACCTGAATATATTTATGGTTTTGTAAGTGTGGAGTCATTAAACATCTACACATGGCCATATTAAATATTTTTTTTTTTTTTTACTTCTACTTCATCAAACTATGTAACACATCTGATAAAATCATACCAATCATGTTATATTCAGTTATAGGTTGATGCCATTGATATGCACATGTTACTATGGTGTTATCATATTGCAGCTAACTTCAAAAGGAGAAGCTTAAAAGGTATAGTCTAAATTAATTTATGATCAAGCTATCTTCAACAAAATCCTTTAGGCAACATGCTGTTATATTGCAGTTTAACAATTGAGTAATTAAACTAGTATTGAGTATTTGTTATAAAATGTTTTTAATATTTATATAACAATGCTCTGACGTTATTATTTATTGACGTTGGCCTTTACATTGAATAAACTCGCACGAGCCATTACACTGTAAATGTGTTTAATTAACTACAGTATTATATGCGGTGACCTATTTCTCCATTGCTACAATGAATTATGTAAAGTTTGTTATGACTTTGTTGCTTGTTTGTCTTGTTATGTTGGGATGTTAAGACAATTCGACACGTAGCCTGACAACTATGTGTTTGGTCATGATTATACTACGGATTCATAAAAAATACGTATATTTCAATTGTATTATATTTATATTTACCGGATTTACACATTGAATCTTGAATAAATATATACATGAGATTGCTGACACTATTGTAACTATTTATTACAAATGTCCGTAACTATGTATTCACTCCGACTTAAATGAATATATAATCCGAAAAGGAACTACATAACTACAGCCGATGTTAATCTACTTCATGCGTGCGCACATTTTAAGAATATGTATAATATCATCACTGACGCGTCTATGCAAAAACATTTTGAGATTTAAGAGGAGTGCAGACTAAGGCTTGTAATCAAAATGCGCATAAATCTTCATTGCGTATAATTATACTTAAGAGTTTGCAGTTGAATCCTGAGCCGAATTCCTAAAACATCGTTAGTTTACCTTAACAATTTTCACTTTAATGCCTATTATTGAAATGCTATATTAAAAAAACAACAACATATATTTAAATTTTAGATTTTTAAAGCTCTTTACTGTTTCTCAAATTATGAGCGATCAGTTGAAAATGACTAAATAATAAGGACAGTGTATTTTACATATCAAATAAAATGTTATTTTGTATTAAATTGTTGGGTAATTGTAATATTTCACTTAAGATATTTCTGGGATATGCCAACAAATTATAGTTTAATTTACATAAACGAATATTTATACATTTGTGATATTTAATTGATACACACACCTAATGCTCTGTGTCAATTGCCGACAAGAATAAATCAAAGACGAATTCATTTATTTAATACACGAATTCTAACGTTTGTGTTGCAAACAGTAAACAATGAATCAAAGAAATGTTGTTTGTTTACTTAATTGATGTATATAGTTTACAATAAATGAAACTGAACTATTATGATTTACTGCAGCAAAACATGTTCTAAGACAATTTACATGCAATCAATTTATTGCGTTACGGTGGCCTAGCAATCGGGAGGTTCCGGGTTCGATCTCCACCCTGGGAGCGTACTCAAGATTTCCCCCAAAGACACCACGTACTAGTTCTACCCAGGAAACGGACTCGAGAGTGTCTCAATAAGCCTAAGGGTTTTCGATGCAATCGAGCTAAAATAAATAGGTGTCAACTAATTAAACTAATTTATATGCATCGCGAAAATAAATGTTTAAAGATACCTATTCACATTGATATTTTTCTCACATATTCTAAACACAAAAGCCCATTATATATTGAGATCAAAAATGACAATCATGAGAAAGAAATTTCTTGGAACTAATGTGGAGTAAAGAAATAAATATAGATTTAACATACAATTATATAATATCGCTTTGGATGATATATATGTGTTTCACGTGAGTTCAAAAGAAAACACAGCGTTACAAATACATGCTTTTTTAAATCCGACTGACGTAGTAGTAAGTGGGGAGTATTTTGATTGATAATTCAAAACTTCAAGCCGCATTTAATGCATTCGTTTCTTTTTTTCCATCCTTTTCTTGGAACAATACCTGGATTGGTAAGTCAAGATGTATAAGATTTTGCAGGAAAGATATTTTGTGACATTCAAAAAAAAGGCGAATATGCTTTTGATTTTATATGCATACTACGTGGAGATAAAACAACTATGAAAGAAAAGACAAATAATAATAATGCGTGGTTTTTAAGAAAACATACATTATTAAATTTACAGAATTATGAATGCATTTCATTGGCGCGTTGTAAGTTTCAGAGAATGGGTTACTTCGGACGAACATGATGATCACGGGGTCTAAATTTGACGACTTGTACCAAAACTCTTGGAAAGGAGCGGGTATTGTTTTATTTTTACAATTACAAAAATACCTGCATGAAGTCGCTATCTCAAAGTATACTTTTCAGTAGTTTTCTTTAAAATAATTAATTAAGTAATTACACATAAAGTATTGTTAATAATAATCTATTAAAACAAAAACATCATGCTAATAATTGCTTCTCATTGTTCAGCGAGTTGTACTGACTGTTTTGAGCTTTTATTATTTTTATTCATTGGATGTCTGATTACACGCAACTGTGTCTAGTCCAGAAATAAACGTGTGTCTGATTGTCTGCATACATTGTCACATGGCAATAGTCGTTCAGTTTGACAATGGATTTGTATTACCACATCCGAGGAATATACATACCGCGTTATTGGTTTCATATTTAACTGTATGTTTTATAATCAATTTCACTGACTGGTTGTTTAATTTCAAAAATTAAGGTTGCCACAGGCGTGCTAATTTTTTTATATTTATTGTTTTATTACATTTCTTCTGAAAGGAAATGGAAACATTCAGCAGTTATATCATCATTTTTATCGCAGATTAATCTGATAATAAGAAAACAACAATAATAACTGGTTTGCTTTGCAGTAATGAATTGCATAAAATCTTTAACAGTGTTTGAGCTTTCAGAGTAAAGTAACTGTTTATACTACATTCACTTTACTATCGACTCATCCTGTACACCTTGTGTGTATATAAAATCGTTTACTATAATACAAACATTATTGTGCCTTTGTAAGTGGTCGCCAGAACTCTGTCAAGATTTGACAACGTTTCCATCATTGCTCGACGCGAAGACCGCTTCCACAATATAAATCACTGCCCTAAATTGAAATTTTACAAAACTTAACAAAACACATGATTGCAGTGACCACATATCTGTTGTAGGTGTAAATGTTTTTATTCATGACATGAACGTATCATTTCAGAATTGCTTCCGGTATTAAAAGACCCATCTAGTTTCGGATATCCGAGCGTCCCCAGTAAGTCTCCACATATATCTATTTAAATTGAGATTGCTTAAATTACGTCTGCTAGTAACTATTAAGGAGACATTTTTCCTTGCAATGCATTTACTTCGACTTAAACTAAATATTAAATCTGTATAAGAAACTACATTACATTCAACTGTATGCGTACGTACATAACAAATACATGTATAACGTCATCACTAGCGATTATATACAAACACTTTCACAGGTCAAATAGGCGTGCTAAAGGCTTGTCACCAAAATACGCATAAATTAACATTGCATATAATTATACCTTACAATTTGCTGTGGAATCTGGCGCAGAATTCTAGAAACATCTTAAGTTTAAACATTTTCAGTTATTTGCCAATGTTTGAAATATAATATTTTTATAACAATATATTGGTTATTAATCTCGTTACTGTTAAGTAACCGATAAATGTAATCATTACAATCTTACACACACGTTTCCTCGATAGACAGCTAACACACCTGCTAAGATTGTTCCGGTCCTCTGCACAAGATGGCCGCTGGAGCTAAAAATAGGAACGATATTTACCTCTTAACTTATGGCTAGATTTTTTTAAATAATTCAACACGAATGTTATCCTTTATGGTCCGCTTCCACATTCGTTAAGATGGTTGAAGTTTATTGCACATAATAGCCGCTGGAGTTATATCGTGATGCCGCGTGTAAATACTTATGGTACGGATGGGTTCAAGGCCACTATTACCTTAATTAGATAAAATGCTTTCCACTCAACCACTTAAGAGTGCACTGAGATTTTGTTATAAAAACGTGTACACATTTAAACATGCGTTGTTCACCCTCAGTGTTCTTAAATGCCGTAATCAGTAACTAAACAAGCTATTTTATAACTGAAATATAACTCATTGAACAAATAAATTATCTATTAATTGCCAAAGTTATTTGGCATTCATCTTGCACATATTCAGAGACATTTGAAGTAATGAAGACGTCTCTAGTTAAGGAAACATTTTATCAGAATTGCAGCATATTATAAAATTCATCCAATTTCTAAAAGAGTGGTTGTACTTGAAAACATTATTTTGTGATGTGCCCTTGTTTAAGACAAACAAACGAACAACACAACCGTTTCGTTACACGTTTTTTATTCGGATGCATATTTCCATTAGTAACATTTCATTGCGCTTCAATACACTTCTCCTATGATCCGTATGTTACAGTATAGTACTACATTCACTTTACTATCGACTCCTCCTGTACACCTTTTGTGTATAGCAAATGGTTTCCTACAATACAAACGTTATTGTGCTTTTGTAATTGGTCGCCAGAAGTCTGTCAAGAATTGACAACGGTTCCAACATATCTCGACGTGAAGACCGCTACCACAATATAAATCACTGCCCTAAATTGAACTTCTACAAAACTTAACAAAACACATGATCGCACTGACCACATATCTGTTGTATGTGTAAATGTTTTTATTCATGACATGAACGTATCATTTCGGAATGGCGAACGGCATTAAAAGACCCATCTAGTTTCGGATATCCGAGCGACCTCAGTAAGTCTCCACATATATCTATTTAAATTGAGATTGCTAAATTACGTCTGTTAGTAATTATTCATACACATTTTTCCTTGCAATTTATTTACTTCGACTTAAAATAAATATTGAATCTGATAGAGAAACTACATTACTAAAACCGATGACAATCTAGTTTCACTCATTATAAATTCAACTTTATGCGTACGCACATCAAACATACATGTATAACGTCATCACTGAAGATTGTATGCAAAAACATTAACAGATTAAATAGGTGTGCTAAAGGCTTGTCATTACAAATGCGCATAAATTAACATTGCATATAATTATTCTGTACAGTTTGCAGTGGAAAATGCTGCAGAATTCTAGAAACATCTTAGGTTTAAAGATTTCCAGTTATTTGCCAATATTTGAAATGTAATATTTTTTTTTATAACAACATATAGATTATTAATCTCTTTACTGTTAAGTAACCGATTATATGTAATTATTAAAAAACGAATAAATATTAAGCACAATGTATTTAACACATCGAATGAAATGTTAATGTTGTTTTCAATTGTTTGGTTAAGGTTAAGATTTCACTTAAGCTGTTTCTGGAATATTGCCTAAGAATTATTGATTAATTTACATAAACAAATACTAAGTTGTACACTTATACACTTTATAATCTTTAATTAATACACATACTTAATGCTCTGTATCAATTGCCAACAAGTATAAATAAATGACGAATTCATGTATTGAATACACACTTTCTTACGATTGTGTTGCGAACAGTTAATAATGAATGTTTTTTGTTTCCTTAATTGATGTATATAGTTCACTATAAATGAAACTGAAATATTTTGATTAACTGCAGCATTACATTCCAAGACAATTTACATGCATCTGGAAAATACATGTTTAAAGATACCGATTCACATTGACATTTTTCTCACATATTCTAAATATAAAAGCCCATTATATATTAAGAAGAAAAAATGACAATCATGAGGAATAAATATCTTGGAACTATTGAGTGGTCAATGAGTAAACCTAGATTCAAACATAAAATTAAATAATATCGCTTTTAATGATATATATGTTTCGCGTGAGTTCAAAAGAAAACACAGCGTTACAGATACATGCTTTTTAAATCCGACTGACGTAGAGGTTAGTGAGAGGGATTTTGATTCGTAATTCAAACCTTCAAGCCGCATTTAATGCATACGTTTCTCCTTTTTTATCGTTTCCTTGAAACAATACCTGGATTGGTAAGTCAAGATGTTAAATATTTTGCAGTAAAGGTATTTCATGATATTCAAAAAAGGTAAATATGCCTTTTTTTTAATACGCATACTACTTGGAGTAAAAAAAACAACTATGAAATAAAAGACAAATAATAAAAATATCTGTTTTTGAAGCAAATATACATTATTAAATGTACAGAAGTATGAATACATTTCATTTACGAGTTGTAAGTTTCAGAGAATGGGTTACTTTGGTCGAACAAGATGATCACGCGGTCGAAATTTGACAACTTGTACCAAAAGTCTTGGAACGGTGCGGGTATTATTTTATTTTTACCATTACAAACATACCGGCATGAAGTCGCTATATCAAATTATAATTTTCAGTAGTTTTCTTTCACGTAATTAAGTAATTACGCACCAAGTATTGTTGATATTGATCTATTAAAACAAACACATCATGCAATTAGTTGCTGCTCAATGTAAAGCGTGTGGTACTGACTGTTTTGAGCTGTTCTTATTTTTATTCATTGGATTTCTGCTTACACGTGCAACTGTGACAGGTCCAGAAATAAAAGAGTGTCTGATTGTCTGCATACATTGTCATATGGCAATGCCTTTTAGTTTCACAATGGCTTTGTATTACCACATCCGAACAGTATAAGTACCACGTTATTGGTTTGATACTTAATTGTCTTTGTTATAATCAATATCACTGACTGGATGTCTAACTTGAGGTTATTAAATATGAAGTTTACCACAGATGTGAGTTATTGTTTCTATTTATTGTTTTATTACATTTTTGTCAGATGGAAAATGGACACATTCAGAAGGTGATTTGTTTACCTCAGATTAATATGATAATAACAAAACCTTAATAACGGGTTTATTTTGCAGCAATGCATACAATCTTCAACAGCGTTTGACCTTTCACATGTTTTACATGCATATGCCAGTGTACTTCTTGTTTTATTACACAAACGCAAATATTTCAAAAATGAATTAGAACATGCATATCATGTTGTTTCAATCAAACATGTTTAAATATCTGCAGCGACTAAATTTGAGCACGTTTAACATGGGCAAATTTGATTACTTGCTATGTACTCTGCATATAAAAATGCACTATCTAAAACAACAGCAACATATACGCATGACAATTGGCTGTCAATGCACAGTAGCATTATATGGAAATGTACAATGTTGGATTATGCATATTTAACTGATTGGATGTAAAACTATTTTAACATACCTTACTGTTTATGTCCTCGTGGTTTGTATTTATTATACTTTCTCAGAATTTAAATCATGGTTTGTTAAAACTTAGGCTTCAACAGGTCGGGATTATTGCCCGTGTTGTTAAATATCTTGAACCATACTGTTAGTCGGAATTGATTAAAGGCTGCCATCGGAATTGATTAAAGTGTCCCATATGTATATGGATATTTCCCATTATTCTAACCACAAACTAGTTTCGTTGATATGTTTTGGGACGAATTTAGTAAATATTGCTAAAAATTCACTCACACGTTTCATTGATAGACCGCTTCCAAACCTGCTCAGATTGTTTCGATCCACTTCACAATATGTTACCTAGAGCTTAAAATAGGAACGGTATTTTCGTATTACCCTATGGCTAGATTTTCAAATAATTCCACATACATTTTCCTTTTGTTGACCGCTACTAGGATCGTTCAAATGTCTCAATTGTATTGCACGTAATGACTGCTAGAGTTATATCAACATGCCGCTTGAAATTACTTATGGAATTGATGGGGTCACCATTACCTAAAATAGATAATATGCTGTCCGCTCAGCAACTCAATAATGAGTGTTTGTTAAATAACCTGTACAAGTAAATACAAATACTTTGTTCACCTTCAGTTTTCTAAAATTTCGTTATAATTAACTAAACGAACAATTTCTTAACTTAAAAATAACTCAATGGACAACTGAAATCTGTATTAATTCCAAAAAGCTCTTTGGCATTCACCTTATATTCAGAGACATTTGAAGTAATTAAAAAGTCTCTAGTTGATGAAACATTTTATCGGAATTGCAGCATATTATATGTACACAATATTAATCATTAATCAAAACCGTCAGCATGCGATTTTGTGATGTGCCCTTGTTTTAGACAAACAAACGAACAACAAACCGTTTAGTTACACGTTTTTTATTCGCACACATATTTCCATTACTAACATTTCATTGCGTTTGAATACATTTCTCCTATCATCCGCATGTTACAGTATAGTACAACATTCACTTTACTATCGACTCCTCCTGAACACCTTTGTTGTATAGAAAATGGTTTCCTATAATACAAACGTTATTGTGCCTTTGTAATTGGTCGCCAGAAGTCTGTCAAGAATTGACAATAGTTCCAACATATCTCGACGTGAGGACCGCTACCACAATACAAATCACTGCCCTAAATTGAACTTCTACAAAACTTAACAAAACACATGATCGCACTGACCACATATCTGTTGCATGTGTAAATGTTTTTATTCATAACATGAACGTATTTCAGAATGGCGAACGGTATTAAAAGACCCATCTAGTTTCGAATATCCAAGCGTCCTCAGGAAGTCCCCACATATATCTATTTAAATTGAGATTGCTTAAATTACGTCTGCTAGTAATTATTCATGACCCATTTTGCGTTGCAATTTATTTACTTCGACTTAAAATAAATATTGAATCTGATAGAGAAACTATATTACTAAAACCGATGTCAATATAGTTTCACTGATTATAAATTCAACTTTATGCGTACGCACATTTAAAATACCTGTATAACGTCATCACTGAAGATTGTATGCAAAACATTCACAGATTAAATAGGCGTGCTAAAGGCTTGTCACTAAGATGCGCATAAATTAACATTGCATATAATGATACTGTACAGTATACTGTATAATTATACTGTGAAATCTGGTGCAGAATTCTAGAAACATCGTAAGTTTAAAGATTTCCAGTTATTTGCCAATATTTGAAATGTAATATTCATTTATAACAACATATAGATTATTAATCTCTTTACTGTTAAGTAACCGATTATATGTAATTATTAAAAAACGAATACATATTAAGCACAATGTATTTAACACATCGAATGAAATGTTAATGTTGTTTTAAACTGTTTGGTTAAGGTTAAGATTTCACTTAAGCTGTTTCTGGAATATTGCCTAAGAATTATTGTTTAATTTACATAAACAAATACTAAGTTGTACACTTATGCACTTGTGATCTTTAATTAATACACATACTTTATGCTCTGTATCAATTGCCAGCAAGTATAAATAAATGACGAATTCATGTATTGAATACACACTTTCTTACGTTTGTGTTGCGAACAGTTAATAATGAATGTTTTTTGTTTCCTTAATTGATGTATATAGTTTACAATACATGAAACTGAAATATTTTGATTAACTGCAGCATAACATGTTCCAAGACAATTTACATGCATCGCGAAAATACATGTTTAAAGATACCGATTCACATTGACATTTTTCTCACATATTCTAAATATAAAATTCCATTATATATTAAGAAGAAAAAATGACAATCATGAGGAATAAATATCTTGGAACTATTGGGTGGTCAATGAATAAACATAGATTCAAACATAAAATTATATAATATCGCTTTTAATGATATATATGTGTTTCGCGTGAGTTCAAAATAAAACACAGCGTTACAGATACATGCTTTTTAAATCCGACTGACATAGTAGTTAGTGAGAGGGATTTTGATTCGTAATTCAAACCTTCAAGCCGCATTTAATGCATACGTTTCTCTTTTTTTTATATCTTTTTCTTGAAACAATACCTGGATTGGTAAGTCAAGATGTTAAATCTTTTGCAGTAAAGGTATTTCATGATATTCAAAAAAGTATATATGCCTTTTTCTTTATACTGCTACTTGGAGAAAAGAAACAACTATGAAATGGAAGACAAATAATAAAAATATCTGTTTTTGAAGCAAAAATACATTATTAAATGTGCAGAAGTATGAATACATTTCATTTGCGCGTTGTAAGTTTCAGAGAAAGGGTTACTTTGGTCGAACAAGATGATCACGCGGTCGAAATTTGACAACTTGTACCAAAAGTCTTGGAAAGGAGCGGGTATTATTTTATTTTTACCATTACAAACATACCGGCATGAAGTCGCTATCTCAAAGTATAATTTTCAGTAGTTTTCTTTCAGATAATTAAGTAATTACGCACCAATTATTGATCTATTAAAACAAACACATCATGCAATTAGTTGCTGCTCATTGTAAAGCGTGTGGTCCTGACTGTTTTGAGCTGTTCTTATTTTTATTCATTGGATTTCTGCTTACACGTGCAACTGTGTCAGGTCCAGAAATAAAAGCGTGTCTGATTGTCTGCATACATTGTCATATGGCAATGCCTTTTAGTTTCACAATGGCTTTGTATTACCACATCCGAACAGTATAAGTACCACGTTATTGGTTTCATATTTAACTGTCTTTTTTATAATCAATATCACTGACTAGTTGTTTAACTTGAGGTTATTAAATACGAAGTTTACCACAGACGTGATTTATTGTTTGTATTTATTGTTTTATTACATTTTGTCAGATGGAAAATGGACACATTCAGAAGGTGATTTGTTTACCTCAGATTAATATGATAATAACAAAACCTTAATAACGGGTTTACTTTGCAGCAATGCATTGCATAAAATCTTCAACAGCGTTTGACCTTTCACATGTTTTACATGCATATGCCAGTGTACTTCTTGTTTTATTACACACACGCAAATATTTCAAAAATGAATTAGAACAATCATATCAGGTTGTTTATAAACAACATATCTCGACTTGTTGACCGCTACCACAGTATAAATCACAGCCCTAAATTGAACTTCTTCAAAACTTAACAAAATACATGATTGCACTGACCACATATCTGTTGTATGTGTAAATGTTTTTATTCATGACATGAACGTATCATTTCAGAATGGCGAACGGTATTAAAAGACCAATCTAGTTTCGGATACCCGTGCGTCACCAGTAAGTCTCCACATATTTCTATTATTAATTGACATTGCTAAAATTGTGTCTGCGTGTATATATTAATGACAAAATTTTCCAAGCAATGTATTTGTTTCGACGTGATCTAAATATTGAATCTGAATAATAAACTACATTACTAAAATTGATGTTAATATAGTTTCACTGATTATAAATTCAACTTCATGCGTACGCACATTTTAAATACATGTATAACGTACTTACCGCAGTATATTCAAAAACATTCACAGGTTAAAGAGGAATGCATAAGGCTTATCATCAGAATGCTCATAAATCCACCATTGCACATAATCATATTATACAGTTTGCAAGAAATATGCATTAATTCCCAACAGCTATTTGACATTCACCTTACATTGAAAGACATTTGAAGTAATGAAAAACTCTCTAGTTAATGACACATTTTATAGGAATTGCTGTATATTATATTTACACAATGTTAATGTCAAAACCGTCAGCATTCGATTAAAAAGATCAAATTTAAAACTTAATGGCACATGGATGAAATTTAACGTGTGGTGTGTACATGTCGCTTCACATCTTATGTTGGTATGTACTATTGCGATTTAGTACAAGAGGTTCACTTTTAATTCATAAACGCATATATCGTAGCAAAAATCAACAACACTGGACATATGCCAACACACATTGTACATATTGGCGATGGGTATTCGGTCAAACAACTCCTGCAGTTGGTGGAACTTCTTGGTAAGTTCTACTGTGATAATTCAATGTTATTTAATGTGTGGTCGAAATGAGTTGGCAAAAATATATCGAAAATGTCAAATTTTGCAATAAATCAAATTTTTTTCCGTCTAATTTTCTAAATGAGTGGTTTAACTTTAAAATATTATTGTGTGATGTGCCCATGTTTTCGACAAACAATCGATGAAAAAAACCGTTTCGTTACAATTTATTGATTCGGATGTATATTTCCATTAGTTTCATTTCATTGAGACAGGAAATCGACACATTCAAAAACTATGTGATCAAATCTTACCTCAGATTAATTGAAAAAAAAAATAACGGGTTTGCTTTGCTGTAATGGGTTACATACAATCTTTAACAGTGTCTGGCCTAAGAATTTCAGTATCTTTATTGCATGCATATGCATGTGAACTACTTATTATGTTATACAAACGCCAACATTTCAACAATGAATTAGAAAAATGTTATCTTTTTTTTTCAATTAAATATTTTAAAATATCTACAGTACCTAATTTGAGTACGTTAAACATGGGCAGATCTCATTTCTTGCTATGTTCTCTGCGTATAAAGATTGCACTATCTAAAACACCAACATATACGCAGGGTAATAGGCTGTTAATGCACAGTAGCATTATATGACAATGTACAATTTAGGATTATTACATATTTAAATGACTGGATGTAAAACGTTTTGAACTTACCTTACTGTATAAATATGTCCTCATCATTTGTATTTATTACACTTTCTCAGAATTTCCATCATGGTTTGTTAAAACTAACGCTTCAACAGGTCAAGGTTATTGCCCTTATTGTGATAAATCTTAAAGCGTACAGCTAGTCGGAATTGATCAAAGTATCTCAGATGTGCATGGATATTTCCCGGAATTGATCAAAGTCTCTTGGATGTGCATGGATATTTCCCATTATGCTAGCCGCACACAAGTTTCGTTGACATGTCAATATTGATGAAAATTTACACACATGTTTCAATGTCTCGGTCTACTGAACAAGAGCTAAAAATAGAAACGATATTTTCTTATAATACTGTGGCTAGATTTTCAAATAATATACATTTTCCTTTGGGTGATCCGGTAGTTTATTGCACGTCATGTCCGCTAGAGTAATATCAACATGCCGCTTACTTATGAAATTGATGGGAACATCGTCACCATTTACTAAATGCAATGCAACTCGAAAATGCATTGAGTTTTTGTTATATAACGTGTACACGTACATAAACATACTTTGTTCACCCTCAGTATTCTTAAATGTCTTAATAAGTAATTAAACAAACAATTAATGTTTAACTTAAATATATCTTATTGAACAATTGAATTATGTAATAATTCCCATAATTCCCAAACGCTATTTGACATTCACCGTACTTTCAGAGACATTTGAAGTAAATAAAAAAGTCTCTCGTTAATGTAACATTTTATCGGAATTGCGGCATTTTGTATGTACACATTTTTAATCATAAATCAAAAACAGGTTCACTTTTAATTCATAAACGCATATATCGTAGGAAAAATCAACAACGCTTGACATTTGCAAACACACCCGTACATATTGGCTATGGATATTCGGTCAATCAACTTCAGCTGTTGATGGAACTACTTGATAAGTTGTTACGCGATAATTCAATGTTATTTAAGGTCTGGTCAAAAAAAGTTGGCAAATACATAGCAAGCAGTCGCTGTTGGCAATAATGTAATTTTGTTTTTAGTCCGATCTTGTAAAATAATGATTATCTTGAACACATTATTGTTTGGTTTGCCCTTGTTTTAGACAATCAAACAACCAACAACACCGTCGTAATGGTGTAGTGGATATTATGTCCGCCTTGTGACCGGGAGGTCCCGGGTTCGATCCCCTCTCATGAGAGTTCTCAGGATCTTTCCAAATACACCTAGTATTGGTTCTTCCCAGGAAACGGACTCGAGATTGTTTTTATAAACTTTAGGCTTTCGATGCAATCGAGCTAAAATAAATAGGTTTAAACCAACAAAAACGTTTCGTTCAAACAGATGCATACTCCCATTAATTTCATTCCATTGAGCTCCACGACTTCCCTCCTGTATATCTGTACTCCTCAGGTTACAGTACACTCAACAAAAGTTATAACGCACCAAATTAAAAGTTATGTATTTTCTTTCTTAATACGAAATTCAGCTGCGCCATGGTAAATACTTTCGTTTGTTTTTCAATATTTTGGTATGAACACATGCATGCATAAGTCAAACAATCTTAGCCGACATTTCAAGCAGCAATTTTTATAAATAAAGAGAATCATTTCCATTTGGTGCGGTAAATTGTTTGAGTGTATAGTAAAGCATTGACATCACTGTCGACTTCTTCGGTAAATTTATTGTATATAGAACCTGAATTTCCATACAACAAATGGTATCGTGTCTTTTTAATTGGTCAAAACATATGATTGTACTGACCTCACATCTATTGTATGTGTATTTTCTATTTCATGACATGAACGTATAATTTCAGAATGCCGAACGGTATTAAAAGAGCGTCCCCAGTAAGCCTCCACGTATGGTGACAGTCCGATTCACACGAGAAATGTTGACATTTTCACTGACAGTTGTGAGCTTTACGATGATCAGTTCATTGAACATTTTCCCGGATGGTATACGAATGTTTCTACATTATCCGATTCTTAATGGATTTTATTTGTTTCTCTCGGAGCATCTAGCGGAGCAACGCAAGCCGGAAGATGAAACGTACAGCAATGGGGAATAAGAATAATGAAACATCTAGGAGATGTAAATATATTATCAACATTGGAATTGTTTTTTTTTATGTTACCGTATTAGTGATACTTAAAGATAATGCATATTTGTGACGTTCCGTGATACTTTAAGTATTAGAGTATTAGAGCGCAATAAATTGTTCGTGAAATAGACTAACTTTAAAAGTTATAATTGAAATTGGTTACAATTTGATAAAGTTTGCAAGACAGATCATTGTCGTGCAGTATCGTTTCAACATTGCTAAAGTGCAAAGTGTTATTCCAATGAGCTTGATGAGGACACGGCGTTTAGCCGTTGGCAAACGGCGGGTAACAATTCGTTGTTTATCAATTGTTGTCTTTTAAATGTTTTTTGTTATTCCAAATTTATTAATTTTCATAGACATATTTGTTATACTTGAACATACAAAAACACCATTTATAAACCTTGTACATAAGTATGTCTAGAAAAAATAAAGATGTTTTAATGTTTTGTCAGGGAGGTCAATTTAAAAGGTGTATATGACGAAAAGGGAAAAAAAATAAAATCTATCAAATATAAGTAGGGTGTTTGAAAATAAAAGTTTTGTTTGTTTAACTCTACCAGTGGAAAAAAATAATAATAAAAAAGTGTATTTGGAGAAAAAAACACAATTATTTCACAAAAGTGACTGGACAGTGACCAGAAGTTATAAATAAATGAAAAGCTGGTTTAAAAAAAAATTAGTTAGGACGTTTGGATGGGGCTTTCACGTTTGTCAGATGCCTCCATAAAACATCTCCAGCGTAATTGATGTATTTGGCTCTTATTAGTTGACTTTGCTATAATTTCTTCAATTTTGAGGCGATGATTTAGGACATTTTGAAAACTGGCTATTTGAGGCACACGTTTTTCAAGTTTGCTTTTGAAAATATAGTACTTAGATAACATAACTATAAAATTTATACAGAATGAATCATTTTTGTTTACTGTTACGCAGTTACAAAACGACATAGTGGTAAAAGTTAGTTCTATGTTTTCTTCAATTCCAAGTTTTTCTTGTATATACTGCTTTACATCAGTCCAAAATATTTGGGTCCATTGGCATTGCCAGAACAAATGTAAATTTGATTCTGGGTACATAGAGCAAAAGTCACATAGATTTGAGGGTGTTAAATTGCATTTGTATAAGTATATATTGTTGGGGATGATCTGCATTAGATATTTGTATTGGAAATACCTAATTTTAGTATCAATTGATAACTTTAGTGGTTGGCTGAAAATAGTCTTAGGGTCTAGAGATTCCAAATCTAATACTGTTTTCTATTTGCTCATTTGTTTGAATTCAATGGGTTTTTCTCTTTTTAACAGTAATTTGTAAATTAGTTTACACACTTTTGTAGAATCTTTTAGTTTATTTAACATATTATCGGGGGTTGTATAGTCTATATTATTTTGTTGTAGTGTTTGTTTCCATTCAGACGGAATGCTACAGATTAAACTATTATATTTCAGAAAGTCCCCTTGTTCTATATTATATAGGTATTGTATGTCTGAAAAGGAGTAAAATTGCTTTACTCTATAGTCAAATAAATGTTCTAGAAATAGAACCCCTTTGTCAAACCAGGATTTGTAAAATAGTGTTTTGTTTTTATTTTTTATAGACGAGTTGTTCCAAATAATTTGTTTAAACACTGTCACGTTTACTTCGTTATAGGTTCCACAGAACCATCCATGTATTACATTCTTTAGGAATTCCGATTTTATTTTTAAATCCTTCACTTCAGATGGCTTATGGTTTGATTTAAAAATTAAGTTTCCACCAACGCTTGTAAGCATGTTTGTGTATATTTGAATTATTTTTGAATCTTGTTGGAAGATAAAACGTTTAACCCAACTTGCTTTGAGAGATTTTAAAAAACAGTCTATGTCTAACATTTTAAGTCCCCCCTCTGTGTAATCTTGAACAATACGTTTTCTAGATACTTTGTCTGGTTTGTCGTCCCAAAGAAATTTGAAGCTTGTATGCGTGATTTGTTTCATAATATGTTCAGGAGGATTCGGCAGGACCGTAAATGGGTATACCAACTTTGGTATTGCAAAACTTTTAAGGACTGTTATTTTCCCTATTGGAGTCAAATTCCATCTTTTCCATTTATGCAAACAATTCTCAAATTCCTGTACTTTTGCTGGAACGTTTAACTGAATTATTTCATTTGGATTGTTGCTAAACGTTATACCCAGTGCTGATGCGTGTTGAGAGTTCCAGATAAATTTTTTATGTTTGCAGTATTGTGTTTCACTGTGTTTAAATGCGCCTATTTTTAAAACTTTGCATTTGTTTTTATTAAGTGTTAAACCTGATATTAATGCAAACTGTTCAATTGCATGTATTAATGTTTCAAATGATTTGTGTGTGCCATCTAACATAAAGGATGCGTCATCAGCGAACATCGATTGTTTTACTTCCACATTATGTATATTTATACCTTTAATATTTGGATCTGACTCGATTTTTATTGATAACAATTCTATACAAATAATAAATAGGTAAGGAGACAGAGGTCATCCCTGACGAACTCCTCTATGGATATTAAAAAAATCAGAAAAATGACCATTATTTGTTACACATGACATTGCGTTTTGATAAAACAGTTTAACCCAATTTATAATATATTGACTAAAACCAAAATGTTCAAGACATTTGAACATAAACTCGTGGTCCAGACTATCAAAGGCTTTATTGAAGTCTGAGAAAAATATTAGACCAGATTCGTTTGTGTCATTGACTTTTTCAATGATTTCCTGGATAATACGGACATTTTCGCCGATGTATCTTCCTTTTATGAACCCTGTTTGATTTGTACTGATAATTTTATTTAAGTGTGGCTTTATACGGTTTGCTATTGTTTTGGATGCTATTTTGTAGTCTACATTAAGTAAAGAGACAGATCTCCAGTTTTCAATTATAAGAGTATCCTTTCCTTGTTTTGGTATTAGCGTGATGATACTTTGTTTTTGGAGCTCTGTTAATTTGTTGTTATCAAGGGAGTAATTTAGAGATTTAATTAAATGATCTTTTATTTCATTTCAAAATATTTTATAAAATTCCACTGAAATGCCGTCAGATCCGGGACTTTTATTATTTTGCATTTCTTTTAATGCTAGGGAGCATTCTCTTTCAGATATATGTCTGCTTTCATTGACATCTGAGTTTACTTTGTGCTGTATGTTATTAAAGAAATGTTCGCTTTGGTTTAAGCAATATTTGCGTTTTTCTGATACAAATGTTCGTAAAAGTTCTTTAAATGTTTAAGTATATCTTTTCCGTCGTTAATTACACTATGATCTTGTGTTTTGAGTTGTTGAATTGTTTTAGCCTCAGATCGTTTTTTCTCAAGATTGGAAAAGTAATTTGTATTTTTTTCTGAACCTTCTATCCATTTTGCTTTAGCTCTTAATAATATTCCTGCTATATTGTATTCAACTAATTCGTTCATTTCATTTTTAACCTTTTGTAAGATTTTCTTCTGTTGTTATATCGTTTGGATTAAGCACGAGTTCCTTTTCTAATTTAGATATTTTATTTTTAAGTTCCATTTCTTGCTTTTGTTTCGTTTGATTTTTTTGGCTAGAATATTTTATTGTAACATCTCGAATGTTGCCTTTTATAATTTCCCATATAGTATTTGGGTTGGCTTCACTGTTTATTCGAGCAATTTCATTGATCGATGTTTTTATAAGTCTTTGGTATTCTGCGTCAAGTAGATATGAGTTGTTGATTTTGAAATATCCTGGACCCCGCTTGTCACTTGATAATTCAAGTTGAAGTGATACTATTGAACGGTCGGATTTAACCCCGCTGTAATTTTACATGATGTTATGTAATTTGTTAAATTTGAAGAAGGTAGGAAGTAATCAAGCCTGCAAAATATAGGCGGTTTCGTGTTTGAATGCCAGGTAAATATTTTTTGATTTGGGTGTAAAATTCGCCAAACATCGCTTAGATCATAATTTTCTAATATTTCATTTATCTTTTTGTTACAATTTTTGTTGGTATCATTCCTACCGTTAAGTTTATCTAGTTTGTAGTTGATAACAGTGTTAAAGTCTCCTCCAATTATGATGGAGTGCTCATTGTATGTTTGTATATAGCCGTCTAAGATGTTAAAAAAGTCTACATTATCCGTGTTCATACCATATATATTTATAATAATTATTAATTTTTCCTTTATTTCTATTTCTAAAAGTTGAAGTCTACCTTCAATAACCTCAATATAATTGTCCTCAATGTTTTCTTTTTTTAAAATTGTTTAGGGCGTCAAATGTATTGCCTATCATGATACGTTATAGACCAACTGGAGCCCATTAAGTTTAATTTGTATCGACTTTTGGCTGCAACTGGTGTGCACTGGCATCGAACTATTCATAAGCCGACATCTGCCTCGGGTTGGCGCCAACGTGTTTCATCCCGGAGATATAGCGCGCCAAACGTCGTCATTTTGATTAAAACATTATTGTCGCCAATGTTTCGCACTAGTACGCTATTACGTCTGCGTCACCTATAATATAATTGCGATTGTTTGCATTGTTTGTCGGAAGTTGTCGATACATCTGTGCAAGTGCACGCCATATTATCGATATTCGACGACTATTAAAACCGAGTCGTTTCTCACGCTCACGCATTTTGCCACAGCTGAAACAATACCGAAGCCATTTGTAATTGTAGTCAGTTTAAAACAACGTTTGTTTTCCAAACTGTACAACAATACAAGAATGACAAGCATACATAATACAAAAGTTCGTCTTTTATGAAAGTATATACATGCAAATCCTCTACACCATCTTGTCCAGGCAGAGAACTGCACCACAGGTGTTGAAGTAGTACTTGAGGTGTTCCTCTGACATTTGGCTGACACAGTGCCTCTATTTCGTTTCTCAGGAGTGTGGATTTCTTCCATGATCGCCACTGTTCGTCACGATCCCGGTACTAGATTGTGATCGGCATCCTCTATGTTAATCATGCCTCAGCCAAAACGTGGTAACGTATTGTGCTGGCAGCCTGTAACATTATTATACATGTGTCAGTATCCTGCTTCATTTCTGTGAAGAAGTACTGAAAATGTAGAGCTAATATTCCAAATGGCATGGGGTGGTCAGCATCATTATGGTTTTGAATTGGTTATATGACCAGAGTACCTGCGAATAATTGAACTGCATAATAAATACAATTATCAACAATTTAATGCCACATAGCTCGACTTTCCAAAGAATAATGCAAATTATTGAGGTCACTGCCATTGTTTCTGAGCTCCCCCAGGAGGATATTGTATTGGCCTCTTTCATCTCCGAGCTTGAAGCTGGGGACGGAGCATGGGTCAGACCCACCACTTCACACTATCTCATAGTCTTCTAATAAAGAAGGAGTATGACTGCCGCCAGGTCAAGTTTCATGGTGACGAGGCCACTTGCGGCATCTGATCTTTGTTTATTCATTCTTCTGGATTAGACGTATAAACATAGCAGCGGCTATCTCCAAACAGAGTTGACGACCCTTGGCGTCATCTAAGCATTCGATGACGCAAAACATCGCAAAATTCAAACGTTTTGTCACAAAGTACTCGCTAGTTTGGTTTGTACCGACATCATTTATCACTGGATGTTCCAGCAAACTAGAACTAACTTGGTGCTTTCTGGGGTGCGACAAAACTTCCTTACTTTACGCCGTATGGTGCTAGCAAGGTCAAGCTCAAAACTACGGGCAAAAGCGTGTCACTCAGATATTTCTTACGCCAACTGCGGACCATTCGTCGCGGCTCTAATAAACTCTAGACATTAAGTACCATGTTCAAGGTTAGCCAATTCCCTGCTACAATGATTTGCTGAAAGCCAAACAAAAGGTTACGGTCGTCAATCGCTAATTTTCAAAATGGACAATTAAAACAATCATCGCATTGTCAGTGTTTAAGTTGGTATATAACCTACGCCAAGATAATAAGTTTGCTAAATACTATAATACGTCAAGATAATAGGTTTGCTAAACAGTGTTTCTTTTGTAATACTGAAACTCCAAAAACATGTTAACAAACAAAATCTTTTATTAACAAACTGACATGATGCGGGTACAATGCGACTACTCTCCATTAACATTCGAGGATATTCTACAAACAACACTTCGTCTCGTATGTTGAACCCTTTATCCATAGTCTGAATTTGAAACTTTACAATAACACTTGTTATTTGGGAATGTAAAGTTTTCACATAAAATGTATTATTTTATGTTTTTGCTAATTCTAGATTAAACTTAAAATGTTGACATACACCACACTGCCGCTTTACCCTGTTTCTACCTGCAACAGTGATCTAATAAAGGGGTGATCGGATATTTTTTTTTCCTGTCCTGTCCGCGGGAAGTAGCAAGGTATATCCTGCTTTTTTGTTTTTCTATGCACCACAGCGTTGTCTTCATGCATTTGTTCTAGTGCTTCCAATGTTCACTGTTTGCTTAAGGGTCGATATAGTGTGATTTAAATAGTATCAGAGAAATACCCCATTGATATAAAAACCAAACCTTAGAAACACTGTAGAACATTGTTAACCGAGCTAATCAGTAAAATTCGAATTTTTATAAGTTGATTTCTCTCCAGAAGTCTCATTAACTAGAATGTATAACAATACACATATTATTTCCTTCATAGTGACGGTAATTGTGTTGTGCCACAATCAAACGTTGATGCACTTCCGTATACATATTCGTCATCATTCGCGAAATCTATACACAATAATGTAAACACTATGTTCATAAACAAATAATTAATACTCTAAGATAGTATTAGAATAATTAGGCGATACAAATACATAATAATCTTGCTTGATTTGATGTATATTGATTATATTGAAACTATTTTAGCGTTTAATAACCCTGATGACTTAAGGTTCAAATATTGGTTTGTATTACATTAAATACTCTATTTTATGTTGGATAACACTTACTTTAAAAGTAAATTTGCTATGCATTGAAATATAAACAAATGCACACATGTCACTTATATTTTTAATTTAAGTATTTATATATAGTTATATAGTTGATTTTTGTATTCGAAAACTATGAACGTTGTTGTTATAATAGAAGCCATCTGTTTGTAAAATATAGTCTCTGTATGTTACGTGTAACCTCAGCCTTACATATTTTGCTAATTAAAACACTGATTGGTTTAGGAGAGGCCGAACGATGGCTACGCAACCCAACAAGAACATAACTCGTCAAAACAAGAACAGGAAACCCCGTAACAGAAAAGGTATGCTTTCAATACAGCTTACCGGTAATCTCGGCATTTAAATAAATAAATGCATGCATGTAATGAAATAAATAAATGAATAAATACATAAATCGCACTAATTCTGGAACTAGCCCTAAGCCCAAACCCTAATCGTAACACATGTTACGTAGAAGAAGAAAACCATCTGTTAGGCTTAACTGATTTGGTTCATCTTCAAATTCGTTTATTAAAATATCCCCATCGTTCAAAAAATGTCGTCCGTTTCTATATTGCTTCTCACATAAATCAGTAAACCTCTTGAGCTTCTTTTGCATTTTACGTTGCTCATGTGAATAAATAAACTGTTGTTTTGATACTCGGCGATTACCATAGTATATCTGAGAATAAAATTCAATTATGGATTGAATTTAATTGTGTTTGCGTTTATGCGATTATGAACGCAATGGTCAAACTGGCAACTCCATGATGCGCGCACAGCAGTTTTTTTTTTATCTGAACAGCAAAATACCGCCCCTTGTAACCGAATTACACAATATAGAATGCAACCTACGATCAATAAAATTGTTTCCTACAAAAAAAGTCTTTTTCTCATTATTTAACATTTTATTTGCTGCAATAAATGACATACCTGTGACATCAAGAAGAACTGCGATGTCGGCCGGTATAGCCAACAAGCGCCATACATTATTAATGCTAAAATATAAAATAAGAGGTGCTTTGCTAGTAAGACTACAGTAAATCCACATCACAGTTGTGTTTTGACACTTGAAAATCACAGAATTATTCCTAAAATGAGAGTTTATGGATAATCCTGTTTAAATATTTACACAACAGATGGAGACTTAAATGTTTTTAAATGCTTTAAATCCACACCATACAAGTATGTATCCAAATTTTCACTCGGCGAAACAAATGCAAAACAATCCACAAATGACATCGCTAAACACAGTGATGACGTGTAAGCCAGGTCATCGATCAATAGCATCCACACGGGCGTATCTAAGCTCTATGCTTTGACTGGGCATAACATGTCTTAGAAAGGATAACATTTTAATATAAATATAAAAATGCATTTTTTCTTATTGTACATATTAAACAATTCATCATTATTAACTGTGATATAAATGCACAATAAATTAGACGATCTACATGCATCTAGCAAATAGACATATCAATGTGAACTCAAATCCATATTAAAACTACGTTCCAGAACAGATGTTACGTCATGAAGATTGTCTTTGGTCGCTTCTAAGACAAGTAATGTTAACTTAAAATACAATAACATGTATATATCACATGCTTTGTTTAATAATAACACCTGTAGACCTTGCATGATAGAGTCCTATCGAGCAAAATTGAAAAAAGTGCCACATTTGTAAAAAAGTAAAAATGGAACGAAATGTTTATGAATATGAATAATAACAAACATTTAATCAAACGTTAACAATAAATGCAAAAAAAAAGAGTAACATTTAACAGTATAAGACATCTTTGTTCATTTAAATAAGAATAACATGTGATATGTAGATCTAATATGATTTGCATAAAAATTGGAAACACAGATATTACTACGCCGGTGATGCGGCATTACGTTCATACGATAATGAATGCATACCCCTCCCTATTAAAATGCCTATGCAATGTAAATATACATATATAAATATCAACGTACAACCAAAACATGTGTGATTCAGTCTATCATACCACCAAGATGTAATGCTCATTGTAAAAAGCTTAACACATCGATACGAAAAATACAACTGTCAGATGGAATACTAACACTGTGAAATTCCGCAATGCATTCATGGTCATACACGCTGGTACTCTGCTAGAGTTCCAAAATCGGTCGGTTGTCGTCAAAAAAGGTGTATGATTTAGTACAGTCTCCCGCCATTAACGACCGTCTGTCACTGTTGCGTTAACCGGTCCTCCTTGTTACTATTTTCCCTTACTAAACGTTTGCAAGTTAGAACATTTGGTCTATATCAAAAGCACACGCTATCTTAATATGTATACTATTTACTTGATGCACGTTGGAATCCATGTACTTGTAAATTACAATTTTAAAAATCGAATCTAGGAACACACTAAAACAAAATGGCGACTATCTAGTACGATTCCAGCTCGGCAAAACGCGGCCTTAAAGCTTGTGATGTAATATTACAAATGCATACAGGTGCGCGATATTGGGTTTCATATATTCTATACTATAAAAATACGGTTGTGTAGTAAATTACCCATTTGTTTCGTTTTTATTACTCTAGATGTATGTTGTTATGCTATAATAGCGACAATATACCCCTTGTCGGTCGTTAACGTCCGCAGAGGCCCGAAAAATGTGTTAAAGCTCTCGTCCGCAGAGGCCCTTAAAATGCATTAACCATTTTTCGGGCTTCTGTGGATGTTAACGGCCTCAAACAGTTGTATTACCACTATACTAAAACACTAACAATTGAAGATGAAAACAACAGAAGTTGAAAACCACAGAAGTATATCTGAAGCAATACTCAGGAAGTACGTAATATAATAGAATACCTGTAGCAACAAAATACTACTATGCATAAAACGCGCAGACGGAAGTGATGCTTTAGAAGTACACACCATTTAAATTCACTCAATCCAATTTTTCGGCGTAGCTGTCTAAGATCACTTTTGACCTAGATTTATTGCGATAATTATCCAGCGGGAAAATTGAATGCCAATAGAATTGGGCAAATTTTCTAATTTTAGGGAATGCAAACTTCAAACTTCAAACAATGGTTTAACGTATACCAATAACTGTTGCATACTTTTGTGGATAAAAAATTTGCACAATTGTTTACAAAAGCGGTTAAAATGAAGTTATAAACATATCTTCAATATATACTCTAGAACTAACGCTAATTATGAACGTATGTTCTCATTGTATGCCATAAACAGAATGCTGTATTCATTCACGTAACGAAATAACTATTTTGTTTAGTCTACACTTATATAAGCAGTACGCTATATAAATAGTTCCATGTGCAATGTTCCCATTCATGAATCTCATTCGCAGAATTGCCGTTCCATGTAGCCCATTGATTCTAGCGAGTTCATCATATTCCAGAAAAAGTAGTGCCATTCTAAAAATAGCGCGCGTAGCTAGCAACCGTTGTATAGCTGTGTTAATATACTCGTACATGCATCAACTAATAGCGTTCAGAGAATCATAAACCTAAACATTTCAATACATGTGTAATTTATATTTATAAACTTACTGTTAATTTGAATTAAAATTCTGGTAACGAGTTATTAACGATTATTTATAATTGCATATGTCTATCAACTTCTCAAGTAGATGTTACTTAATCTGTAAAAAGATGCTACGTTTTCTATAGATAAAATGTTATGAAAGAAGATTCGGAATACGTCGAATTGTTATTCGCGTAGCATGAATACACAATTTGCAATACGAATTATACACAGGAACCCTTTATATATCATATTTATACTGATATATTAAAAATCGTCATATTCTAATGAATTTTTATGTTTGCGTTATCAAAAATAAAGTCTTAACATTTCATAAATCGCTGAATGTTTTCGGACTATTGCTTTCTATTAGGATACACAGTATAAATGCGTATTTGACTTCAAATCGTTATTATATTAGATAACTAACATAAATGGTATATTACCGGGACTATAAATAACTATATAGACTCGTCTGATACATAATAATTTTAATTCATTCCCGAAATTATTGTCTTACATTGTTAATTTGTTAAATTGGCTCGACAAATTCAGATAACAATTATGTTAACCTAAATTATTTTGGTTATTCATATATCACTGGTAGAAACTTGGAGCTGTATGATTGGTTTATTGACGGCATAGATATTAATGATAATTTTATTTAATTTTTAAATTAATGAATTTATCTCTAATTAACTTTTGGGTCCGAGAAGTTTTCTAATAGTGTCCGAAAAATCTGGGGTCTAATAAATCTCCTTATATTGGTGGGGACCGAAAAAACTGGGGTCTGAGAAGTCACGTAACCGATCATCTTGGCCGTTTAGGTAATTTTTAAATGACATCTCAATATTAATTTCAACGCCGATTGTCTTTTTTAAAGACATTTCTTGTTAGTTATATTTTAACATTGGATATCATTTATTAGCATCTCTCGTTATTACAATAATTAAAAACTATATGCCAGTACAGTAAGGTAACAAGCAATACATTTTCACATTTCATAACACAATGCAGCAATAAAAAATAAAGATCTGATCTGTAAAGTGCAAAGTATATTGCATGATTTTAAAGTAGTTGCTGACATGTATTTATTATTTACAATGCAATTATTTTCGTCATCGCATATATTACGCACCTAATTCTTAGTTTGAGCTTTTCATTGTTATACATTCAATACTGAAATAGTATAAAGAATACACTGAACAGCATTCCTAACCGGATACTTACATAATTCGTGATAACATGGTTAATTTTCAAGAAAATAAAACAAAACTTGCATAACGTTAACTCAATGACAAAAATTTATCTACTTGAAATTTTAATGTATTATTAAAGATGATTATGGAAAATAACAGTATCTTCTGTTGTGTACCTAAAATATAAAAATAGCACATCAGTAAATACAATAATAATAAAGGGTACATGCATGCATATACAGTGCTACAACAGTATATGCTACACATGTACGATACATATAGAATATTATGTTAGTAGGGTGTCTGAGAACATGTGTCAGTCGAGTTGGTTGTGTCCAGTCGTACGCACGAGAGGCGCAGCCTCTGTTGCTATGCTACTTGACACAACCAACAAGACCGACCATACTAATATACTATTATATTTATTACATACCTTTTCGGCATATTATTCTGTAATAAGAAATGTCTGTAAACAAGACAATCGGCGTTGAAAATAATGTTGAGATGTCATGTTTTGCCCTAAATATAATACAAGAGGACCATGATGATCGGTTACCTGACTTCTCGGACCCCAGATTTTTCGGTCCCCACTAAGGAGATTTATCGGACCCCAGAATTTTCAGTCCCTACCAAAGAGACTTCTCGGACACTAGATTTTTCGGACACCATAAGAAAAAGTATCGGCCCCAATATTAATTTGAGATAAAATCAATTATTAATATCTGTACCGTGAATAAACCGATCATATACCGTCCAATGTTTTCACCGGTGAATAATAGTATTACATTTACGTAAACATAATTGTCACATGAATTTGTCAGGCAATTTAACAAATTAAGATTGTCAGAAAATAATAGTGGGAACGAATGAAAATTATTATATAATCAGACAAGTGTACATAGTTATGTTAAATAATATACTTTATGTATCATTCATATTGCACATAGTGTATTCATGCTACGAATATGAAGTTAATGTAACATGAATAACATTTCGACGTGCTTACGAGACTTCTTTCACCACATTTTACTTATATAAAGATGTTGAACATTTTTATAACTTGAATAATATCTACTGGAGAAGTTGATAGAAAGGTGCAATTATAAATAATTCTTAATAAAAGGCAACCCAATTTTAAATATACATTAACATGCACAGTAAGTGCATAAATGTAAATTCCCCATTTATTGAAATTCTCGGGTTTAGGATTCTCCGGACGCTATTTGATGCGTGTGTACTAACACAGCTTTACCGCGCGCTATTTTCAGAATGATTCTGCTGCTGGAGTTGCCCTCGCTAGAATTAATTCACGGGTACGACAGTCGGTCACAATAATATTTTTGCACAATGATAAAATAACAGGGAAAATAAGCTCCATCAAGTTTGTTAATATGTTTTTGCTTATTTATCAGACAAATACCAGAAATCTACCACTTTATATTTTGTGCTTTTCACGAGAAACCATAACACTATCGACAATCAGATGTGACGCGAGTTCAACATTGTAAGTTGTGATCGACTGTCGTGCCCGTTAATTGTAGCATTGTAGAGCGCGCCGATTATGTAGGCTAAACAAAATAGTTATTTAATTATGTGAATGAATATTACATTCTGATCATGACATACAATGGGTAAAATTGTTCATAATAATGTTCAGTTCTAGAGTATATGTCGAAGATATGTTTATAACTTAATTTTAACCGCTTATGTAAACAATTATGTAAATTGTATTCCTCAAAAGTATGCAACAGTTATTGGTATATATTAAACCAATGTTTTAAGCTTACATTCACTAAAATTAGAAAATTTGCCCAATTCTATTGTCATTCAATTTTCCCACTGCGTAATAATCGCAAGAAATCCATGTCAAAACTGATCTTAGACAGCTACGCCGAAAAACGGAATCACGAACTATTTAATGTCACGTACACAATGCTTTTCGCGGGAATGAGTTGTGCATTGACGACGGCATTATAAGTATATGATGTCATTAACAACTTAATAAAAACATTAGATCCGAATGGATTTTTGTTGCTTTATTTAGTGTTTATTATATTTAGTATTCCATTTTATTTGTGTTGGAATAAATACACACTAAATTACCATCGCTGTCTGTTATTCTCTTTTGCCTTGTGTTTAACAAAGGTGATATTGAATAAATGTTAGTTAATTGTGATAAAACAGCAGTACAATTTTGTGTTTCTGGATATGTTGAACAATGCGCGATGCCTGAAGAAATGCTGTAGCGGGTGCCTCTAGGAAGAAACGTTTGCCGGAGTTAAGATTATCAACTTCTTAATTAATGTTCTGTTTATACATGTATATTACAGACTAGATATATAGATATCTACACGTACACTTTTGAAGTTGTAAATATGCATTCCGAAAATTGCCGATTTCGATCGCGTGTTTTTGACATAAAAAGTAGTCCGGCTAGTATGATACGGAAACAGTAAACGCTAGTAGCGAATGTTGAATACATTATGTGTTGCAAACAGAAAAACAATAAGTATATTGTCTTGTAAATGTGCATGTATATTTCTTGTCTTGTAAATGTGCATGTTTATTTTAACTGAACCCCGATAATCCATGGTGATCTTTAAAGCCTCATTTAAGGTGAAAATTGTCAAATTTATATTCAACAATTAAAACATGTCTGGCAAAATTGTATTATTATATCTGTAAGCTTCTATCATACCAAACGTCAGGAAACTATTTGATTTTTGAATACCGTTTAAAATAAAAACACCGATCCTCCAAGTAAACTGTTTATAAACACTTGCTTTGTTTATTTGCTAGTGTTGTGATTTTCACAAGTTCCATGCTTTTTATGAATAACTGTTCTGCTAACAGTAGTGTCATTTGTCATAAACTAGACAAGTCATGTTGAGGGCCGTCTCTAAAAAGTTTTGTACATTATTTGAAGTTTAAAATATATAATACATGCAACAATTTACGAACTAAAAATCACTTGGTAAGTTTCTGACCACTATAATAAGTAAATTTGCATAGAAAAACCATGTTGCTTTGTGTATAATTACCTTTGTTTTCTCAATGTGTTATACCAATGTCTTTATTCAATTCTGATACTAGTATAGGTTTATTATACGGTCCTCGAAATAGAAACACTTAACTGACCACAGTAACAGGATTTTCCCATGCAAATATCATGCATAGGATTTGCATTCCTTTTATGGGAAACTAGGACACCAAATGTCTTTAAATGTAAACAATCAAGTGGAAATAAAACCAGTCAAATTTCATTTATGTTAAGAAAATGTAAACTAGTGTTTGGTCATAATGTTTTATTGTATGTGTTGATTAAATCTTAGTTAAATAATGGTGGTTTTCTTAACTTGCATCACCTTGTGTGTGCCTTTAAGTTGTCGATATTAAATCAAAATGGTATCATCGCGATTGTCCAATGCGATTTCCACGTGGTCCACGCAAGTCGGTAACACGCAAATTTCAGCAAAAACCACGATAAGTGAAGTGTACTTTGAGTGTACCTCATACATGTATAAAACACATCTACATGTATTTCATATACAAGTATTACATGTATTGTAAAAGAATGTCTAGAGCGTTTCGGATTCTAGTGAGTGGATACATACGACATACAACACACACCAAGTAATAGTAACACGAATACAACTTGGTGCTAAAATGCATTTTTATTCCATAAAGAATTATAAAACGATATACACACTTTATCCAAGCGTATGTATCTCGCTTCATTTTTAGTTGTATGTTTGATGCCATGTATTGAAACAATCATTTAAATGTTTTTGATGCACTTGTGATTTAGATGTTAAAGGCACTGTGATATTATGTGTGTGTCATATTAATAAATCAGACAAATACAGTAATAAAATATGTAAATTATTGCAGGACGGCAGAATGTGACTTACCCGTATTATAAAGTTATCTTCAACCAACCACTAACAGGTGAGAATAATCTGTATATTACCAGATGTGTATGTGCATGTAAAAGCGAACTATTTGCGTGTAATATCGTGTGAAATATCCATGAGTGCAATTAAGGTGTGAAATGCGAAATATTAAGATTATTTGCTCTTTTACTATATTTACCAATTGAAAAGAATTTTGAACATATGTTTCAACAGTATAAAAATAATAACAAATTAATTTTATTTCAGTGCCCGAAGAACCAATTTCGGGTAAGCATTATTTAAACCAATAAATGACAATAAACGAAGAACGATTCGAATGCAGTGGAATGAAACTATAAACTTGATGGATACATTATTCCAATTAGATCAGAATATCTGCTTCTGAATGTACATGTATCGAAAATTGTAAATGACAAACAAATGCATGTAGGCACACCAGAATTTCATTTAAATTAGTTACACAGAATACGACTTTATTCTTACACTACAAACATTTTTTTATTTTAAATGTGTTCAATTAAATATATATCCGTTTACATTTTTTCAGAGTCCTCAACTCTACAGTTTGTTCATTATTTCGTTATGACTACGAACATTTGGTGTCTAGAAAATATACATTATACAGAAAGTGTGAACATATATGCTAGTTAACGATTTTTTAAAGAAGGCCAAGAAAACGCTTGCAATGATGCAGTCTGGGGCAACACAGGTCGATTTCCTTCAAATTTTACATTATCAAAATGTAAACAAAGTGAAACTTCAGATGCATCAGCGTTGAGAGAGCTCCTATTAGCAGCTAGCGGTCGTTATAATTGCTTAATACACGTAGTGGCTAGTACATTGGGTTGTGTTATAAAATGCTGGTTATTTACGATAGTAGTGGGAATACAGATCGGGTATCAATTGTTAAACAATAATTGTCTGCTAATGGCCTAGAGTTCTTGCCATAAACTTATGATTGAGACTGGTAGAAACTGCAATAGTCCCAGGGAATTTAGAATATGTATATGTTGTGAAACAATAATATAAATCTTCATTATTTCACAACTATTTCACAGAAGTACCCATTACCAGACCAGCTAAAGATTCTTCAAACCAAAGACTTACATAACATTTCTATGTTATCTGTCTCTTTCATGTACTGCTGTCGTACGCCTTAAGTCCAGTTGAAACCTCGAGTAAATTGAATTGACCAACTTTAAGCATGTTTGCGTTTTGTGCGTATTTCTACCTGAGTGCTATAACAACGGATCACTTGCCGTCAATAACAGCTAACCGTTAATTATAGTATTTATTACTTTATTGCTGATGCATCTGAAAAGTCAAAATATCTTCAATTGTTTAGAAGAACCAGTCAATTCGAAGACCGCAATCCGGTTTCATCGTTACAACAGCACGCGGAACAATCTGTTTCTCGACCAACCGACAGTGAAGGACAGTCGGACGAAACACGACAGTATGCAGCTGAAACCAATGACTCCGGTAAGACGCTATAGAATGTGTTGCCTAATTGACCATAACGATCCTGTTCTGCGTTTGCTTTAAAATAGTGCCGCGCATGTTGTGTTGATGAAGATAGTTTTCACCAGTATGCAAGGTTAAATTATTGTGACTAGGGCATGATAAACAAACGTGTGTTGTCTCTTTTTTTAATTATGCACACACAAACGGGGTCCATTGAAAGTTCGCATTGAGTCCCTTGAGTTCTATTCCAACCTCGTTTTATTTAAAACCGCAGTCCATAGAATATAAGTCAATACATCTTAAATTGGCATTAGTTCTAATGAACGTTAATGATGTTTATTCGACTGAAAGCTATTTGTTATTAACGAAAGGCATTTTATTATGTCTATGTTCGAAAACGATTGGTACGAACAAAATATACACTAATATACATGCTGATTTACTCCAGAGACATCAGTAGCTATCGCATACAGATAACTATACGATAAAAAGTTACCAAAACGTAATTATTGTACCGTTTTTATTGCGGGATTTTGTATATTTTTATCGGTAAGATGTCTATTAGAAACGATTTCTTTTTTTTTTTACTAACATATTTCTGGACTGCTGCTTTAATTCCCTGATTCAATGTGATGACACAAATTTAACCAGATTTGCGTTTTGTGACTGTTTTGTGTATTGCGTGTTTCATTCTGATTGATTAAGGCAATTGGCAACTTGTTATCACTACGAGACAGCTAGGCTTTAATTACTAGTCTTGGAGTTACCTTATCGATTATGCAGTCGAATAGTTTCATTATCTTGAATTATTAAGAACATCAAACTACACTCGAAAACCGCAACTCGGTTCCACCGTTAACTGACCAACCTGTTGCTCGACAACCCCACAGTGATGGACAGTCCCCTGAGTCAAGACGATATTCAACTGAAACCAGTTCAGACGATGACACCGGTAAGACGCTATAACATGTGTTGCTTAATTGACCATAAATATCCTGCTCTGAGTTTGCTTAAAAACAATACTGTGCAAGTTGTATTGACAAATACTGTTTTGTCCATTATGAAATGTAAAACATTGTGACAATGGATTGGCCAACATACTTATTTTGCCTGTTTTTAATTATGAATGTAAAAACGATGGCCATGTCTTGTTTCATTGTGAGTGGTATAGGCAATTGGTCACAGGTCGTCAATAAAAGACAGCAGAACTTTTGATAGGATTTACTTTTTTACTGCTAATACATTTGAATAGAATCGTTCTCTTCAATTATTTAGAACAGCCAGCTCAATCCGATAACCGCAACGCGATTTCATCGATAACAGGATCATCGTTACAACAGAATGGGAACAAACCTATTGCTCGACTTACCCACAGTACAGGACAGTCGGGTCAATCAAGACAATATGTCGCTGAAACGTCATCATCAGTATTTACATCAGTATGAGAGAGCAAGCCCTATTTAGGAGCTATAATGTATGCATGCGCTTAATCGTTAGTCAATACGTACGGTCTAATTATGAGACGGAAATGCATTATCGCGTACGTCCATACGCACGTACACCTTTTGGGGGTATATTATCCAGTGCACCCGTCCGAACGTACGTACAAACAAATGTCCTATTTTGGACTATTAAAATAAAAAAAAACATGCATATGTCCGCCCGAACTAGAATATTCGTATACACGGACGGTAAAATAATGACCTTATTAGGACCTCGGTAAAAGTTGGTACGTACGTTTGGACAGTACAGTAGCGTAGCGTACCGTACCTTCCGTGTCGTATCATACCAAACAAACCATACCGTACCTAACAGTACTGTGCCTTATCTAATCGTGCCTTACCGTACCGTACTTAACCGGACCGTACCTTTCAATACCATATCATTACACAACATAGAATTACAAACCATTCCATGTCATGTCATGCCCTGTCCTGGCCTGCCTTGCCATGCCATGCCATGCCTTACCATTTAAAACCGACCGTAGTTACCCGTCCGGTCCCGTGCCATACCATATCGTACCATACTATGCATACCGCACCGTAACGTTATTCACCTCGTTTTTTTGTCTAAAAAATAGGATTATTATGTAACAAATTTACTGTTTTGGAAAATTTGAATTTTTTTTAATGTTTGAAGAATTTGATTTGAGTGAATATAAAAAACTGGACTCGATTACAAATTTCACAGAAAATGTGAAGAATGAGATGGTGATGTATGAAGAATGAGAACCTATATTTCACACCTGTGAAAAGTGAGATCTTATTTTTCACACATGTGAAAAACTATTATTTGTGAAAAATATGGTCCTGCAATGTTATGTAGGAATTTATTATATTTGCAATTGCGAAACAACATAATTATTGTATTGCAGACTATGGTCTATATATTCGTAACCCACTATTTGATGACACTTCAAAAGCTAAAGAAATTCATTACTCAAAGAATGATGTACCGTTTTGGTTTGAACATATTTATTTTACAGGGACATATATATGTATATTTTAGAAACATACAAGATTTCTGTAATACAAGTTTGAAGAGGAATGGAACGAAAGACATAGTCTAATAGCTCTAATAAGCACGTAATCAGATGCATGTTGTCAAGTGAACCTAATTGGTTCATATAATATAGTGACAATACATAAGTACATGCTGTAGTGTTTTATCAGTTGATGTGGGCAAAACACACACACACACCCACACACAACGCAACGAAATAGAGCTTTCACTATATGGCCAACTAATTGAGTAGGTGTAAGATATGTAAAATATATAGGCATGGGTTTAAAACGAAATAAAAGTAAGTGCACGTATAAGTGAAGTTTTGAAGCCAATCTTTTCATCAAAGTGTTCACAATTGGCAATAAATTTATGTACTGCATGAAATGTTTTGGTATTTGTTTCAAAATCAAGAGAATCGTCCCCATATAAAGCAGTTTCAATTGAATGGGCGGAATACATGCATATCGAGTTGATTAGTTCTTCTCGAATATTTACATTGTTCATAGATTTAAACAATGAACCGGCGTTTCTATTCTTCCACAGACATAAAGTGGGAATACTATGTTGCGTCTGAGAAGCTGTTCATTAAGGGCTCTGCAATCGTGTTCTTTTTCGCGTATGTAAAATTTGTAGGCGTTTTTCTCCGTATACAAATAAAAGATTTGAAATGGGTCGGTCACAATTGATTTTACTTTTAAATGCGTGATTCGATTCTGCATTTCTGAAATCATCGGGTAGTTGTTTGCATTCAGAAACAGTAGATAATAGGAATGAGTTAAAATAAATCGCCGTTCGTGCTTAGAACGCTAATTTTAGATAATTCAAGGGCCATTACTCCTTCATATACATATACATGCAATTAGATTCAGTTTAAGATCATGTTTGCGTTTAAAATCAGTATGGTCATTGATATATATGGTAACACCACCATGGAAATAGAGGACGGTCTTGGTTGGTGGCAACCATCGAACAGAAGATCACACCGTAGTGTATTATCATTAATTATGTCTCCGTAAAAACATGAAATTCTCGTCGTAATGTGTAAATGAAATCTACTTTGTTCCGCAGACTCTGTATATTGTAGTGAACAAAAGACAAATGGTTTGTCACTCAAATATTTGACTGGATACAGAACTATCGGTATCAGTGTATAAAGTTGGTTAAGATAGTTCGGGTCCTGTATGTCTCTGATTACAATATAACAAGGCAGTCCAAAGGACATATCCCCGCCATGATCCTTCATTAGATTTTAAAGTTTACTTTGAAGTATCACACTGACCTTAATCCGTTTCATGAAAATTTCCTTAATGGGCATAGGAGATATGGAGCTGACACAAAAATGGAGGTTCAAACATTTGATCTTCAAGTGTGACCTTGAGGTGGAAAGACTGCTCCGTGCCTTCTGCACATCGCCTCAATGTGATAAAAATTTGAGCCAAGTTTGATGAAAATCCTTCAAATGGCATAGGAAATATGGAGCAGACACAAAACTTGAGGTTCCAACATTTGACCTTCAAGTGTGACCTTCACCTTGAGGTGGCGTCACTGCCTCATGCATTCTGCATCAAAGTGAGTTACATTTGAGGCAGGTTTCATGAAAAGTCTTTAAAGGGCACAGGAGATATAGAACGGACATGAAAATACAGGCTCAAACATTCAACCTTCAAGTGTGATCTTGACCTTGTGTTGGCGTGACTGGCTTATGCCTTCTGCACATGGTCTTAATGAGCAAAACATTTGAGCCAAATCCTTCAAAGGATATGGAGCGGACACGAAAATGGAGGCTCAAACATTTAACCTTCAAGTGTGACCTTGACTTTGAGCTGGCTTGAAAGGCCCATGCCTTCTGAACATCGTCTCAATGACCTAAAAATTTGAGACAAGTTTCATAAAAATCCTTCAAAGGGTATAGGAGATATACAGCGGACACGAAAATGTTACGGACAGACGGAAGGACGGACAGACGGACGCACGGACGGACGAAGGGCATTCCTATAATCCCCTCCCGCTTAGCGGCGTGGGATTAATAATAGAAAGCCAATACTGTGTCATTACAAACGAAACTCGTTTAAGAAGGTTTATCAGAAGTGACATAAATATCAGAACTTGTGTTTTATTTATACACACTTGCGTGGATGTTCGACTGTATGTGCTGCATTGATTGACTTGTATATACTTAAATTCAATGACATATTAAGCCTAAATATTTAGCCATTTTTGACAGGCACACATTGTTTGCAGTAGCAACGGAAAGTGTACTGAAACCCTCTAAATAATCATGACAGCGTTTTAGGTCTATGTTACAGGGGTGTGGAAATATCAAATGTGTTTACTTGCCCATGGTCAAGCTCATTGCAAACATCTGCTTGTTCGCAGGCAATAGTCACTTGTCAAAAATAAAAATAAAGTGTTTTGTGTCGCCATAAAAGATGACATATAGGTGTTACTCTGGCGGTGTTTGCGGCGGATCCCCTGTAGTTTGTGCAGACAATAACTTGAGAAGATTCGTGCAATCATTATGAAGCTTTAGGGACGTGTTAGTATGTTAAATTGTGCTTGTCCGTGGCAAGTCGACAGCAACAATGAAAATGTTCCACCGTAAAATTACCCGCGTCGGACAAGTTGGGCGTAGAATTTTCACAACCCTGAATGTTTGATGTTACACATTATGAAATGTTCCAAAGAAGACTATATAAGACTGAAACGAAGACATGTTTCAGTATTTACATGTTGGAATATTCTTAACTTTAAACACAGTTATAATCTGATAATCTGTTTGCTGCAGAACTGACAAACAGGAAAGGATAATGAGATCGTTAAATTAACACCAGTTGAGTGGGAGGACAAAGACTAAAGATAATGCTTTGTTTGTAAACATCATAGTGACGTCACAATGGTTGGACACGCAATAATATACCTAAAAATACAAAAGTGGGACTTTAGGATATTCTTGGACACGCAATAATATACCTAACAATACAAAAGTGGAACTTTAGGATATTCTTGGACACGCAATAATATACCTAAAAATACAAAAGTGGAACTTTAGGATATTCTTGGACACAAGAATTTACATACAATTATAAAAAACTGGAGATGTAAGATGTTTATAAATCCTAAAGGTTCCGTTCTGACGTTAGTTCACCACAATAACGGCATGCGATTTGTCAGTCAAATAATATGTAACGCTCAAAATGCCATCTTACAAATGTGTAAGATAAAACTATTAGTAAATGGCTGTATTGCACGGAACACAAGGTATATCATCTGATCGAACATACTACATATAGATATAATATAAAAATATATATTTACTACAACAATGTTTTGTAATTGCAAAAGCAATGGGATTTTTGTATTATTCATTATACTCATGTTATACTTGCGTGTATGAAGTTAATATGTTGCACTTAAAAGCAATTCATTGTATTGCAGTAAGCGGATAATTTATTCTGCTCATGCCGTTTAAGGATACTTCTAAAGGTAAAACAATTCCTGGTCCAATATAAAGGTGTACATACTTAGATCATATACAAACTACCTTCATTGTTATTATATTGTGAAATGGCAAATTCATATTTTATATACATTTAACTCATATACAAACTACCTAAATTGTCATTATATTGTGAAATGTTAAATTCATATATAATTGTATTGCAGACATTGGTCTGTATAGTCTAAAGCCGCAATTTGATGATTTGGTAGCGCAATTCATTATTTAAAGAACGTTGTACAGACTTGACAGAATTGGGAATATACTTCCTGTCAACACTGCCCTATGAAATAATTGACGGGTAACAGTTTGTTATTGCGGTATTCTACCGCGGCACGCGGCTAGTGGTGCATAGATAAAGAAGGAAAATAACTGTGGGTTATTCTGCAACAAATAATGGGCGGAGCCTAATGTTTTGAAAACAGTTCCGGAAATTCGAAGAAATTGTTCCGTAAAATGAACGTGCTTAAACGCTCAATAGCAAATTGTGACAAACAAATCATTTTCTGCATTATGTCGCACAATAAAACCCCAATTGTAATACACATTTCATACTTAAGTTCACAGAAACGTTTACGTTTTGTTAATATGCTTTTAATTTGCGCTTTTTTATCATATTTTCACTGTATTGTATCCCAGAAGGTGTGTCTGATTAAACCAATGGTTGACTGCCGCTGAAACAATAATAATTTAGAATGCTGGGAGCTGGCAGCAATCTTTTAATAGATACAATGACAATTTGTTATTTACATTCGAAAACTAATAACAAATATATAGTTACTTATAAATCTATATACAACTATTTTAAAAAAGAATCATGATTTTGTCTCAAAGATAAATATTAATGATACCACATACAAATTAGGATGATGGTGAATAAGAACATGCAACTGTCAAAAACAACAATGTAAAAAGTAAGCGGATTATTTATTACTTAAATAAAATATATTTATATAAGTCAGTATTGACAGCAGTAAAATAATCTGCTACAACATTTGTTGGCGCGCCTACATTCAGATAGATAAGAAATGTAAGTAAACAATACGACAATGGTAAAAAACGAGGACATCGCAATATTTTAACAATTCAAGCAACTGTATATTCCCTCGTCGTTAATGTTGAGTGTATGCCTATATAACATTTCGATATTTCCGTTGAATAGCTTGCCAATTTTTAGCACTAGCCCAAGTTTAACTGCGATTATAAGTATACATGTATGTAATTCGTACACATAATGTTAAGTGATTCTACCCATAAAAGGATTTCTGAGCAACTAAAAATAAATTTAAAAAACGAGAAAGAAATGAATACTAATTCTACCATTTTTACGTCATTGTTAAACATTGCTGAATACCTCAATATTAGATATTTATAAAACTTCAATAAATTCAATATACTACTTGAAACAATATGTGTATATCATTTGGCGGAAGCCAACCGTCTTTTGAGAGGGTAATTTCCGAAACAGGTATCGCGGAAAACTACTTCTTTTCTTTGTAGGGTTTTAGTCAGTTACTCGAAACCAAAAGGGTCCTTCTTCAAAACAGAAAAATTTCACACCCGTTTTCTTACATTTTGAATTATTAAAAATAGTGTTTGAAATATGTATTATAGTGTGTATATCATGTGTTTCATTACAATTACAGTTTGCGAAAAGGCTAATTTATAAGAAATTACTTGAAATGAATCACACCTCTACTTTTGCTATTTACTTGTATGTAACCGAAATATTGACCGGAGTGTACTGGAATAAGACCACCAAATTAATGCGCTACATCGGTTATTTTTGACTCGTTGCAAACGAGTTTTGTTCTTTATTACCAATTCTCATTCTGAATAGTTTTACAACAAATTACTGCAATTTGTTATTTTTAAACTGTTGACAACCGAGAGCTTGCATCTAATGATCTATTTTGACTCAGTAGGCTACGAACAAAGATCTATAAATAAACATGTTTATTCATAGATCTTTGGCTAAGAAGCACTAACAATCGGTGCGCCTAACTACTTCGCTTCATCGGTTATTCTGGCCATTGCAGATAGACTTGTTAACTGGCATGTATATAATTCCATTTGCATAAAAAAGAATTAGCTGGAAGAAAATATGTGTTGTTTACTTACAAATTAGTTTTCAGTATGATGTCGTATACTATAGAATTAGAAGACAAATTAGAAAGTTTAAAGCTGGGCAATTGAACTTAATTCAAACAGATGTTTTCTTCTAGCAAAAAACGCACTCATAATTTTTATTTTTTTTCACATGTTTTATATAGTATCTTTTGTCGCTCACAGTTCTTCTACGCCATCAGCGGTCTGATTATACTTGCGTGTATGAAGTTAATATTATTGCAGTTATAAACAGTCCATTATATTGCAGGAAGCGGATAATTTATTCTAATCACGCCGTTGAAGTCAACTTCAAAAGCTAAAGCAATTCATTACTCAAAAGAACGGGGTACAGGCTTTCAAAATGTGGGAGTTTAGTTCATATAAAATCTATGATCATCGTTATTATATTGTGACATAATCTATGTTATAAATGCTTTTATTATAATCACAATAACGAAAATAATGATTGTATTGCAGTACTTAGCCTGTGTTTCCGAAGCTGCGGTTTGCTGATATCGTAAAAGGTAAAGCAATTCATTAATCAAAGAACGTTGTACAAATATCGAACGATCGGGTATATAAATATTTACTATTACAATGTACTACTTGAAACAAGAGTATCTAAGAGCGGTAACATTTTGCATTCTGTGCATTGTGCATTATACGCGTGTATATCATGTCATTCTGATCACGAAGTTGAAGGTTACTGTAAAAGGTAAAGCATTTCATGACTTAAAAGAACGGTGTGCAGACTTCGAAAACTTGGTTGTTCAGCTCATATAAAAACTATCTTCATCGTTATTATATTGTGACATGATCTATGTTATAAATGCATTTATTATAATCTCAACCACGAAAAAAATGATAGTATTGCAGACCATGGCCTATATTTTCCGAAGCTGCAGTTTCATGATATTTTAAAGGGTAAAGCAATTCCTTAATCAAAGAACGTTATAATATCGAACGACTGGGAATATAAATCTTGTCGAAAACTGCCTTCAGCGGTATAATAATAAATAAAACAACTTTCAAAAATATCAGTTGACATTTTAAAATGATAAATCAACCAATTTTGTTTTCCCATTGTCATTACAAATTAGTATTATCCTTATAAACTATTTCGATATTATTTCGAATAACTTGCTAATATTGAGCCCGGATTTAACCGCAATGATAAACATTCGTTTATAGTTCAGATAGCTTCTACCTATAGAAGGAATTATGAGCAACCAATACTAGCAACATAAAGACAAAAATCTTCAGTACTTATCTGAACAATTATATTTGCTTATGTGTTTCACATTGCTCAATAGCTTATAATGAGATTGTAATACAATTAACAAAATCAATGTATGATTTTATGAATTTATTAAATTCTCAATTACGAACAAAATGATTGTATTGCAGACTTTGGCCAATATTTTCCAAACCCGCCGATTGGTCAGACTTCAGAAGGTAAAGCAATTCATTGAAGAATTGAATATATATTTTCTGCATTTCATCGGTGTAGGAATTGTCGGGAACATAAAGACTAATTTGCATAAACGCCGACGGCGTTTTTGCATAAATTAGGTGTAATGTTCCCTTACAGTTCATACACCGATGAAATGCAGAAAATTACTATTCAATTCTTACAATTACAAACCATAATGGATATACACTGTACTTTTAACTTTCTAAGGGCCGCAACTACTCCATTTGTATTGTTGTTGATTTTTTTTGAGTGACGTGCTACCTCTGGCGTAGGAATCCCTGTTTACGTTTCGGTTTCATTTTCCTCGAACGGCACATTTAGATTTTTTTATATCTCGTCGGATGTTTCAAATAGCTGCGGATCATTTTGGAGTGGACTTTCTGTTAACAACAATCAAAACTCCCAATAAATGCGTTAAAAAGTTCATCGTCTGCAACAATGGCAACCGATGAATCAGCCATTATATTTACGAACGTTACATGTAAACATCATTAACTTTCGCGCTAAACAATGACGTCATTTCTCAAATAGCGAATGATCAAGTAACATAGTAAACGTTTGCGCAAAACAATGAAAAAGTAGTACGGTAGTGAATGATAACTAGGTTATTTGCATACGCAGCCGGTTCATCGGGGTGTGAATCACCGGTCACATGGAGGGATTATCCAATCAGGATGCAGCGTTTACGTGAAAACGCAAAAAGTTGTAATTATTACTCAAAGAACGCTGTAATGCTAACGAACGACCTGGAATATAACTCCTGTCGAAACTGCCTTCAGCGGTATAATATTTATTAAAACTTCCGTCAAAAACATCTATCGACAATAAAAAATACAAACATATTGAAACAAATCAATATATTTATTTTCCCTATTCACTATTATTGAGTATAATTTTTGTCATTTTGATAATTTCTTCAAATAGCCCTAACATTGTAGCAATAGTCCGCGTTTAACAGCGACAATAAGCTTACGTATGTAATACGTACACATATTGTAAATTGTTTCTACCGTTAGAAGGGATCCTGAGCAACCAAAAATAGAAAACAATAAACGAGGAAAGCCCTGAGTAATCATTTTATATTTAGTTGTCATTGTTGTTCAACACTGCTCAGTACCTAATTAATAAACTTCCAATTTGTCCAATATACGTTTTCAAACAATAAGTAATTAAGAGCAATGGGAATGTTGATTTTGTTTGTTGTGCATTATACTCATGATTAACATTATTATACTTGCGTGTATGAAGTTAATATATTGCACTTATAAATAAACATTGTATTGCAGGAAGCAGAAACACATTTCGGTCTTGCCGCAAATGGATACTTCGCGAGGTAAAGAAATTCATTACTCGAAACAACGTTGAACAAACTTCGAACAATTGTGAAGTTAGCTCATGTCCAAATTACCCCAGCGAAATAGTATTGTGACATGCTCCACGCTATATAAACCATGTCGAAACTGCCTTCAGTGGTATAATATTGAATAAAGCAAAAACGCAAACAGTGAAACAACGATTGACATTGAAAAGCATATTGCAACAAATCAATCTGCTTTATATTCTCTCGACATAAATACATGTATGTGAAAATTGCTTGTGTTATACGTCCATATGTCTTTCGAATAACTTACCAATATTTAGCATTAACCCAAAAATAATCGCGATGACATACACACGTATATAGTACTTATGTAATACGAATACATAACATAATTTGTTATTTCTAAATCTAGCAGGGATTTTGAGCAACCAATATAAAAAAAAACAGGACTAAAAAACTCTGATCTGAACAACTGTATTGGACTCATTGTTCAATATTGTTTTATACCTAACAGCTGCATTTACTAAAATGTCAATAAATGGGATTGTAGTTTATAAAAAAACTACCTTCAGCGGTATAATAATGATTTTAACTTCTGTCGTTTGTTTAGTTCCTTAGGACTTTAGTGAACAGTCAGAAGTTAACGCAATCGGTCCTTTCTGAACAATTGTTTTCCGAACACTTGCAACCAAACTTATGAAGTTTAGTTTGCGTTCGAGACCAAATTGGCAATCAGGTAAGTTGTGAGATGTTTCGTTGATTTAACAATAAATGTGCATGCTAATATATTTATTTTAATGCGTTCTATCACAAATAATGAACACAGATCAGTACATTTGTGATATTTTAGTTTGTGAAATAATAATTTTTAAATATTTACTAACAATACATACTATAATTCTGACATTAAAAAGAAAATAACAAAATACCAGTTGTAGATCAAGCTCTGATAAAGCTATACTCGCCGGAAAAAAACACACGAAAATTCCTGTCTTTTTAGATTGGTGATATATTTTCTACCCAGGCGGATGTTGAAACTATGTAAGCTAGAAGCAAATTGTATTTGACCAAGGTGTGTAAAACATTAAATAGAATGTATATTTTAGAAGATTTATTTTAGATATAGTTTTGCTATCGTTTCTTTTAAACATTGTTTTGCATCATATTATCTTCCTCAAACATGTATTAAAATGTTCTACAATATTCGATAATACAATATTATTTTATTACTACTGATGAAGGCAGTGTATTAAAATTAAATAAACAAACGTGTTTGTGCGATAATTATTATTACTACAATATTCGACAAATATATATGATATTTTTTCTTGAATAGTTTTATATTAGTTTTCGTTTCATATTGTAATAGCCTTCATATTAGAAGCCCAATACAGTAAAAACAAATATACAGTATACGAGCATTTTTATGTTTGAGTTGGCATAGCTTATCTTCCATGTACACAACTGTATTTTTATATTTCGAATATAACTATATTACATACATTTTTCGTCGTTAACTAAAATTCACGATTTCAGGTATATGTTTCTAGGCAAGAATACACTAGTTACTATAAGTGGTGATTATGCAAAGCAGCATTGATGGTAAGTTCTGTGTTGACAATTAACAGTTATAATGTTTAATACCCTATATTGACATTCATTCTTATTTAAGTACGCTTTGTATATTTGATGGGTACTTGTGTATATATATTTTAACAGGCGGGGTCATTAGTTAAGAGTTATAGTCGTCATATAAGTTTTATGCCATGAAATCCAGATTTATAAAATTTAATAATGTTTAGTTTTTAAATTATTTTCATCTTTCTTTCCTTTAAAACGTACGTACAACAATAATGTACATTCCAAGCGATTTTAATGAATGATAAAAAACTTGTTTGTAGCTTCCTGTTAAGCTAAGCCTTCGATGTCTCAAGGATATTCGTTTACGTGCTTCCAGCAAGGCATCCGTATCCCAGCAGCGGGTCACCAGCCTCCAAAACAACAGCATAGAAATCACCGGTTACAAAACTACGACGAAAAAGAACGGCGATGGCTCAATGCTTTTGCCCGACATATAGACGCGATATCTGCTGCTAAGCATTGAATGTTAAAAAGCGGAAGTTAAGAACAAACTTTGAAATTGTTGACTTTAATATTTGTGTACAAAATATAATTGACAGAAAGATGTTCGGCATTTAAAAACATTTTCAAATATAAATGTATTACTAAGATATGTGTAATAATGTTCATACTGCTACTTGAAGGGTCGAAAAGTTTTATTTCAACGTATAGGTTAGTGTCATTAGTATATGCCACTGTAAAAACAATGTATTCTAAGTTTATTGTTAAAGTAGTTAAAACATCGAAGTGATAATTGTTATCTCCTTTTAAATATTAACGCATGTATATTTCGAAATGAAATGCCTTATGTGTAGCTCATTTCAATGTGGCGTGACATGTAGTGCCATGGTTACTGTCTCTGTAAGTATGTTGTTGAAATATATGTTTTTCGAGTATATTGTATTTTTGGACATAAACTATATTCGCCTAATTTTCAATTAAACGAGGTAAAAAAGTAATATTTTGTTAAACCTAGAAATATTTCGGTTTCGGTCTACACTGTCATGGTTTTTATGGTCAGTTTCGATTCATGTAGTGTGATTCACGAAATGAGATGCTTGCTTACAGACAGCTTGTATTGTTCGGAAAGTACATGTAGTGTGATTCACGAAATGAGATGCTTGCTTACAGACAGCTTGTATTGTTCGGAAAGTAACGGCATTCGTTACAAGTTGCAAGCATACATCAATCACAAATATAAGAACAACAAGTTTAGAAAATAATAATAATTTAATAAACAATTTAATAACTCTTCTACTATTTGCAGATCACTATAAAAATACATTGCTAATCATACACCCGCCACACATGTAAGTTTATGTATAATTAATGCATGCAGTGTGTTGTTTTTGTTATTCACATAAGCACGATATGAAAAGTCTAGCAGTAAAAAGTTACTGCAATGCAAATAGAGCGCCGTGATGGCCAAACGCTCACCTGAATATTATCAAAGATGAAGACCATACTGTTGTGACAGGTTTGAAAACTAAGGTATCTGAAGAATACACATGTATCAGCAGAGGGGGTGAGGATTGGTTTGATTTTATAAATCGGTTACCGTCAGTGCAATGGCTTAACTAACGTACGTGTTGGATAGTGGAGATGTGGTGTTTTTGCCTATGGTTTTTAGATAATTTTCTCTTTATTCTTTTTGACCCTTTTTCATTAAGTCAGTAAGAGTTCTGGAATATGCAGAAACAGTCGATGTTGATGTCTACTCGCGGCAGTTTTGGAGAACTAGTTTTAATGTGATAATTGAGATGGCTGAGCTATCAGGTCAAGTTTTGCCCTTTCTTTGATAATTTTCTTTCAAATGATGATAAATGATGTTAATGCAGGTTCTGAAGCCATCAACATAGCATAAACAGGTAACTGCATCCAATATTTGCAATACAATTTAATCTGTCTTCAACCAAAAAGGAAATATAACTCTTAAATTGGTGCTGACATGTACCTGCAAAACCATGTGGTAGTAGCTGGTTTATTACAAAGATCAATAAAGTCAATCATTAGGTATAATAACAAAATGGTAACAGAGCATGCATGCTCACCGGCTTGTTGTCAAGACTAGATGCAAAATAAAATCTTAATCCTGTATTAAGGTAGAAAGACCCTAATGGGACTTATTTCAGACCTTGATTTTCTTCTTATCTTTGATAATTAAATCTATTATGAGACTAAACAGTGAAATATAAACAAAATCTAACGACACGTTTTGACAAAAGAATGCGATTTTTTCGTATAACCCCTCATTTTTCTACTTCAACCTAAAATTCTGATGGGGTACACTTACAAAAATGACTGACATATTGTCAAAATGTATTTTATTTATTCCCGAATAGCTTTAATGTATACGTTAACGGTGTATCTTATGAAAAAGTATAACAAACATAAGTACTAAAGTTGACCAACAACACTTATTACAGTAAATTGGGCTAAGCATATGGTAAAAAACAACAGATTTCATTAAAGTAAAAATACGCCAAACACCAATTATTGTATTTTTTTTACTTATATTTCATAGTATGTCAAAATCAATAATACCAAAATATAATATAACCTTATCTGAGAGTAAAAGTATATAAATTGACTTAGGTTCACCACACAAATCACAAGGTATAACATTTGGACTGAAGCAACCCAATGTTATAAAAAAAATATGAAAAATAAGACAAGTAAAAAAGCAAATATTTTCCTTCTATCTTAAAATATGTTTTTTCTCTTATAATTATAATCTATTAGCAGTATCAATATTAAATGATTATTTTTGCTTTAATGTTAAAGAAATAGTGTTTTGTGTAAACATTTTAAAAACATTTGTAACTAGCTGAGGTTAAATTATCCAACAGAACACCAAACTCGATCACCCGACGTCCCGCTCTCCACCCATCTTGACTGACTATTTTTCCAAGTTTTTGGTGTGAATGAATGTTATTTCACAGCAAGGAGCACGTATATCCTTTACGCAGATATGTTTTTATATACGAATAATTATGTTCAATAATACTAATAATCCTTGAACGTTTATTTATAACTATTTTAACTTAAGTGTAAGGAAATACACCAGAAATATCCCGAAAATGTCATGATTAAATGTAAACAGAAATTCCCAACAATGACGTCATTTGAAGGTATTCCCCATGTCAGAGTACCTTGTTTTTCTTCAAACTACATTTTTACTTTCATCTTTAATGACAAATAAGGATTTATTTCACACATTTAATTGAAAATAACTCAACATTCGAAAAGTAATGTTTATTTCGCGAAAATAATTTCTGTTTCGGATCAGATCGATTAGATTTACGGTAAGTGGCGAATGGGCCGAAGTTAACCGATATTTCGCGAGTACTTCCGAAGTCATTAGGATCTTTCTGCCTTAAGTTATTTTTTGCATTTTCTTGAACAAAGACAGGGCTATAACTCTGGTGTTCGTGGTCCAATTTGGTCAATGTTTGGCTTTTGCTCAGACCGTATTGTCATGCACAGCATGGTTAAGCTTGGATGAAAAATAAAGTATATATCCCACATGTTTTAAAACAAGGGGTAATAACTCAGGTGTGTGTGGCACGATCAAGTCCAGTGTTGGCGTCTGCTGGGATCTTATGAACATATAATAAATGTGGAATATTGGTCAAGATCGGATGAAAATGAAATCTGATTTTTAGAACAAAAGGCATTTTTGCTTTGTTTTTGTTTTTATGAATAAGGGCAATAACCCAAGTGTTCCAGGTGCAATCTGGCCCATTACCACTGAATCCCAGCTAAGCTTCTATGGTCATACACAAACGGTGCACATTTGGTAAACATTGAATAAAAATCGCACGTTTGAAGCCAATTGTTGATAACATATTGATGTTGTTTTTGTTAACACACAGAGGGCAATAACTCCGCTGTTTCTAGCCCGATCCTGCTTATATTCAACCCCACGCTTATAGACAAACTGTGAAAGATTGGTGAAGTTTGGATGAACAATGAAATCTCTATGGTGAATAATGTCCATTTATATATTTTTTCACAAACAAGGGGCTATAACTCTGGTGTTTGTAAAACGATCTGGGTCGTTTGTGGCTTCATCTGAAATCTGATGGTCATATACACACTTTACAAGGTTGGTAAAGAAAAATAAATTGATGGAAAATAAAGATTATATTTTGGAAAAAGTCATTTTTGTATGTCTGCGCATGTAAAATGGGCAATAGCTATAGTATTACTGGTTCTATCTGGCCCAATAACAATCGCGTCCGAGATTTTATGGTCATACATAAGCCGTGCTCGTTGGGTTAGGAAGGTATAAAAAGTGAAGTCTCTATCGTGAGAACGAACACATTGTTGGCGGCATACGGATGCTTGACGACGGACGCTTGACGCAGGATGACAAAGGAGAGGTCACCTATAACAATAGCTCACGTGAGCTTAAAACACAGCATAAAACACATTTAATGATATTTACATATGCACTTTATACCAATACGTCCTGGGCATTAAAGGGACTTGTTTACAGATTGTCGTTGCTATTTTTGTATTTTCGAAAAGTGTCAGTTAATGTCTAAACTGCTGAAAACGAAAGCAGTTGGACTAACCAAAAACTTATATTGAATAAAAAAATACATCAAATGCTTTTGCCGGGTCTCGAACCACGTCCGCCGGGATCATAAATATATCGCGCTAACAACTCGGCCATTCTGACAGACAGTGTAAATGGAGAATTGTTAACTCTTAAGTAAGTGATACACGTGTTTTCCAAACTACTAATGAAAAGAGTTGCAAACATGTTATAATGTTATCCATTTCAATTGATCGCTTGTTTATATATCCAGTGTACTTTTCTTTTTTCGCATATGGGACAAAACATTTAGAAAAATGTCAATTTGCCAATCTGTGAACATGTCCCTTTAAGAACGTATCAGATGAACACAAACTGGACTCACTCTGCCTACTGAATACTTTGCTACCAGTGTCTACGCATTTGAGAATTATGACTGAAGTAAATGTTTTATTTCAACTCTGTTTGAGATACATGCAACTTAATGCAGTCACTCTACATGTTGTTCGGTGATTGCAGATTGGAAAGTCTGAATATCTGCCACGTGAGACGTGCCTACAAAATCAATTTAAATACTTTGCATGAACGTCGCGTCAACTGATCATCTTCCTGTTAGTACACTTTTGGGTTGTTTTTTTTAATACTAGTTATCATCTGTTATAATCTCTACTTCTCTCTCTTCGCGCGTTTGCTCCGTAGTTGTAGTATTGCTGTTCTAATAATGTCGTTTTTTCACGTGTTAAGGTTTGAGTCCGAAAGACCAAAACATTGGGAAACTAAATGTACCACCACCTATGTATTTATGTTACCAAATAATATTATTTTAATAACCACTATATCAGTTGCTTTTTTTTATTTATCCATTTGATGCAAATGTATTGTAAAATCGATGGATAGTTCACAGCTATCAATTAATATTACATAATTCAATAATGAAAGCACACTAATTAACACCAGTACATGTTTCTAAGGTATTACGCGTAGCTAAGGTTTCAAATGCCTTTTTGAAGTATACCTTAGTAATCTGTGTCGACAGTTTGTTTGATGTAATATAAAAAGTATCTGAAGCTATATTTTAATATTGTTATCCTATATGCTAACACGGCACGCGACTAGTTTTCAAAAGAAAAAGAACGACATTAACTGTGGGTTATTCTGCAACACATTATGGGCGGAGTCTAATGTTTTGAAAAAAGTTCGGAATTTCGAAGAAATTGTTCTGTAAAACGCACGTGTGTTAACGCGCAATAGCAACATTGTGACAAACAAATCATTTCTGCATTATGTAGCGCAATCAAACCACATGTGTACTAGTTATTTTATATTTAAGTTAACAAACACGTTTACGTTTTGTTAATGACGTTCGCAACAAAAAGAAAATAATTGGGTTAATTTCTGTTTTTGCTTCATTATTTTTTTTATTGTATATAGGTCACAATATACTAATTTCAATCAATAAATATAACTATTTGGAAGTCATATATTTCCAGTCAATGGTTAAAATTTAATTAAGCATTATAGTAATCAAAAACACACGTATATAATGTATTACCAAACAAATTAGTTCCAAAAAGATCAATTAAATATCTCCATTCTATTTTGGCAAATTCACACGTTGTTTACGTAAACACGAAACTTGAAAAAGGCTACACAGGTGCCATATTTAAAGTCCAATATTTCCCAAACAAGTTTGGTGACCTATTCTTTTTATTAATGTGTTCGTGTAAGTATACAGTGGTGCATGTATGTGCGAACATTTAAGAAAAGCTGTCGTTTGGAACACAATATATTGATGCATAATAAATGACATTTCAGAAGGTATGATTAGTACCCATTTGACCTACTCAATGTCCAGATATATTCATTATTTTAACAGTAATTGTAGGTAAAGCGTTTTTAATTACCACAATACACTTGTATATTGCCAAACAAGACATGTGAAAACATATCAGTTGAAAAAACCATAACCTTGTTTGAAAAAGGCTCTCCTATATACTTAAAACATTGATAACAAATCTAAATTGAAAAAAGGGACTTCGACAGGTACCGTATTCAAAACCCAATATTTCCGGAAAAAGGCCGGTGACCCCTATTTTTAACACTGTTGTAGTTTCTGTATACAGTGACACATGCATATTGAATTTTTTTAACATAAACTGTCGTTTGTAACAAAAGATACTCGTATATCTGATTGTTTATTGATATTTCAAAGGCATATTAAATGCATAATTAACCTCATAAAGCCTCCACTAAAAGTCATTTTTAAATAGTCACTATAGATAAAGCGTGTTTGTTTATTAAACTGCACCTGTATATTGCCAAACGAAACATTAAAACAGTTGCATTTAAAACTATCCGTCCTTGTTTGAATATGAACGCTTTATATAATTGAACATTGCTAGTCACACAAACTGAAAAAAGGACCTCGACAGGTACCGTATTTAAACCCCAATAGTTCATTAACAAGGCCGGTGACCCCTATATTTTAAGACTGTTTTAGTTTTAGGATACATTGACACGTGTTTGTGCAAATTTAAAAGAAAATATGTTGTTGGAAAAAGAAATGGAAAAAATTGTTGCGAACGTCTTTAGTATACTTTTAATCTCCGCATGTTAGCATAGTATGTTCGCTGTATTTTCAATAAGTATGACGTCATTCGCTCAATGTTTATCAATGAAGATGACGTCATGTTGAATTGTCATTTATTGACGTCACAGAAACGCATAAGTGAATGTACTTTGCGGAAAATGGGCGGAGGATAGATAAATATAGTTATAATTTATAACCTTTAAAAAACAGACGAATTTTTTATAAGACCGTGTTAGAATCGAAATAATTGACGGGTAAGCGTTGTATTGGTTATTGCCGCAATAACAAACGCGTACCCGTCAATTATTTGTTAAGTAATTGGTATTACATGGTATTGCTGTTTCTTATTACATACACACGCTTACCTTTTGTATTTTCTTTGTGCGGTTTTACCGCTCTGATCAGCCCAGATATCTGGAGAAACTGTATCCTAGGGATTGTATCAGGTTGGCAATGATTCACTCTGCGAAACCAAACAGATAAGAACGTTTTCGGAACACAACATCGTTGCAAAATCATTCCAAGACCAATGTCTAAAGGAAAACAATATTGAAACATAGGTTAAGAGAAACATTCTATAAAATATATAAGACTCAGTCACACAATGTGTCGACACAGCTGATGTGCACTTAGTACAATTTCCGATGCAATTGCACTTCAAAGTAGAAGCGGGTTTCGCTTCAATCCATATCAGCCGATTGAATATAAAATTGATAGAGTAATGTTACAGTTGTTTTCTTTTACATGTACACAAGGTTCAATCGCTAAATCATATTCAATCTCGAAACAGTATTTAAAACCACGTATCCACATTTATTTATAGTATCAAGCGGCGTGAAAATGCTGTAACAGTTAACGTTCCTTTCAAAAGCCCCAAAGGTCTTTGTAAAATGACCTCACTTAACGTTACAATAAAATTATTTATTGCGACTAATACTCATGTCCGAAGAGCATTTATTGTGTGGGTGTTCTCTGAAAGATTCATACTGAAAACATGGGGCATTAATAATTCCCGTTTTTGCTTGAAATAAAATATATTTATAATAAATTACGGACATGGGTATGCATTTAAAGGATCCGTTTTCCAAATATGCCAGAATAGCATGCCATGATGCCAGTCCATTTATTTTCTGTATACATAGTATGACCTTCAATATATATGTTCGCTCAAACACACTTATGATATAAATGGTTGTTATACCTTCTGTACTGTTGAATTTATACAAATGCAATGTGCACATCTCCACATAGTTTTTATGTTCATTTCATATGTATAATTTATCAATAGTATTTGTATAATTTACTATTTATACTATGTTTTTACGTTGTACAATTATAAATGCAAAGATGTAATATGCTCATTTCCACGGATTTTTCTGATCGGTTCATATTTAATATAAACAAAGCAAAACTCCAGTTGCGACAGCAGGATAAAACTCCTATTAGCAGCCCGAGGTCTTTTATTTATGGCAAGTGACCAATTGCCAAAAACAATCCACAGGACATCACAAAAGCACACAACAAACACAAAACACACATGAATAAAATTGGGGTCACCGCCTTGGAACGGTCAATGCAAAGCATTGAGGGTTTAAACTGGTTTATGTGCGCACGAACCTCACACTTGGCACATAATTATTAACAAAACATGTAAGTGCAAATAAAAGTCAACCACACAGCATCACAATTCAAATTAAACAGCAATGAAAGAAAACATTATTCAATTTAATTACCATTTAATTACTCAATGGCTAGATGCAAACCAGAGCAGCAGAATTTCAACTTTCTGAGGCATGATGAAATGAAAAAAATAAAACATGTATCAACTACATCTCGTCTTTTTAAAAAAAGCTTTAAAGACATAGCATCATACAGTACAATTTTCAGATCATCGTCATGCAATTTCAGGAAGAAGCCGTAATGTTGGGTATAAAAAGCCAGATTACATAGATTTGTTGTATATGTTTATTTTAAAATGAAAAAAAAAATTAATATATTATTCTACACCTTCCTGCTAACCCAAATTGAAAAAAATAATTTAACTGAATGCACGCGGGTGTTTAAACCAGTGCATAAATCGGAAATGCTGTAAAATATTAACTAAAAAGGTAGAATATATCCTAGATTATCTTACGCTACGTCACTGAGGCAGTAAACATATTTAAATTATGAAGTAATTTAGAAACGCGCAATGCACACGATGACGTCATAATTTTGAAACGCAAATAAGTTAAAGCTACCTATCCACTATTTCAAACGACAAAATGTGTAACGATGAAAAAAAAATTCAGTATCGAAAACTAATAAGCATGTGTTTTTTTTAGTATAAGTGTATTATATCCTTTTGATAAGAAAGAGTGTATTAAATTATTAAATATACGTTTAGCATTCACTTTGACATATTTACATTTGCGAACTCGTTTCGAAACATCACTGTAAAATGAAAGGTGGGATATTCCGTTAGATAAGAACCATTTCTTAGTCAGTGTAAGGTTACGGTCGTTGAAATCTTTAACTCATGAGCAAGCTCTTGCATATCAAACTAATTGCGAAATGTATGTACCATAGGAAGGACCTCTAGGGATATTACCATCCAAGAAAGGGAAATTTAAAATTTCGAAATTAAAATCATCGCGTTTGTCATATAGACTGGTTTTTACTATATTGTTAGTCAGATGTAAGTCTAGGAATGCAGCATCTGTATACGATGAACACGATCTATTTAAGAAAAGTTCTTTAGGGTAGATGCTTTGGATATTTTCTTCAAAGAAATGGTTATATATGTTTAATATATCATCAATATATCTACTAGTTTGACTAAAGCATTGAATAGAATTTAATTGTTTATCTTTTGATAAACCTAGCATAAAATCCCGATTATAGCAATATAGAAATAGATCAGCTATAAGCGGTGCACAGTTACTACCCATTGGCACACCAATAATTTGTTTAAATATTTTCCCATTAAATTCAACAAATAAGTTATCCAGAAGAACGGTAAGGGCTGAACATAAATCTAAGCAAGTCCAAATAATATATTCATAAAAAATCTGATTAGTAAAGAATGCTTTATTAGTATTTAAAGCCAGGTATGAGCATGTTTCTCTTGCAAAATGTTTTTCGATAAGCGAAACAAGTTTATTTTTAATACGACTGTGAGGTAGAGTTGAATACAATGTAGGACAATCTTATGTACTCACACAGGACGCTTTATAATCTTTGCTTACAATTTTATTAATAACTTCAGACGAATTTTGTATTGACCAAAATAAGCTAATGTTTGTATTCTCATAAACTTTATTGCAGTATTAAATAGTGTGATTCCTAATAGCACTCATACCAGAAGTAAGGTAAACTGATAATTGTTTAGTGCTACATTACACTGAATTTTCTATAAAAACGACTTTTGTATGGAGTTTTATGGAGTTTAGGAATCCAGTAAAGTGATGGTAATTTCATGTTATTATTATTGATATTAACATAAAATTTACTGCATTCAGTAATGTGTTTGGAAATAATTTCATTAAAGTCTTTTTTTGTATTTAGTATATGATGTCGTTTGAGATAGTTCTGCGAAGCAAATGTCGAAGTTTTTTATTTTTAAGAAAATTAATATCACCTGTAATTACATGACCGACAGGGTTGTAAATCTATTTAGAATGAACACATTATCATGGTGTATGACAGTTTTCCAAAACATTTTTAACGGTGGTAATAGAATTATAATTAAAAACAATAATCCTTACTGGTTTACTGTATCTGTAACAAATGAGTGGCGTTTCAGTATTACGGAAATAAGGAGGTCTTAACTTACGTACAAAATATTTTTAGTATAATTTAACATTTATCATATGATATTACAATTGTTGTTGTTTGTTTTTGCAAAGTGTCGTTATGTCTGTCTGTCTGTCTGTAAATGCATATTGGCAGTCACGTGAAAATTCGGAAAATGTGTACAAATTAAACCGAGAGTAAATATCCTATTGGTGGATACAAATATAAACACGAAATCAAGAAACGTGGAAATTCCCCGAAAACAAGATTTTTCGAACAAAATGTTTAAAAGTCAGCACAACAATAAAATAAAGTTCTGGGTGCAAGGTGAAGGTCATTAACATATGGCTAGGAAATAGTGACCTTGATCTTGCAATCCAAAGTGAGGTCTCAATATCTACATATGAAGTTTCAGTAATAATCTAAATTCTTTCTCAAGTTACTAAGTGGAAACCGTTTTGTTATTTTTAGTACTGGTTACCTTGACCTTGATCCGACCCATCCCATATGCAATTGCAAGCGAGGTATATATATTAGGTATCTACATATACATGTTCATTAAAATATCTCAATTAGTTATCTAGGTATTGAGCGGAAACTCTTTGTCTATTTTTAGTTATGGTGACCTTGACCCACCCACCCTTTATGTAATCACAAGCGAGATTTAGACATAAGGTGTCTACATATAAAGTTTCATTAAAATATTTCAATGTGTTCTCAATATATTGAGCATCGATTTTTCTCTTTGTTTGTAACGGTGACCTTGACCCTGACCCCACCCACCCCATATGCAATCCCAAGCAAAGTCTAGATATAAGGCATCTAGGTTTGAAGTTTCCTTAAAATATCTCAATGCATTCTCAATTTATTGAACGCACACGTTTTTCGCTTTTTAGTAAGATGACCTGGACCCCACCCACCCCATATGCAATCCTAAGCAAGGTCTCAATATAAGATATGTATGTATGAAGTTTAATTCAAATATCTCGATGCATTCTTAAATTATTGAGCGGAAACCGTTTTTAGTAACGGTGACCTTAACCTTGATCCCACACACGCCATATGTAATCCCAAGCAAGTTCTCGATACAAGGTATCTATGTATGAAGTTTCATTAAAATATATCGATGCATCCTCAAGCTATTGAGAAAAAACACTTTATATATTTTTTAGTAACGGTGACCTCTATCCCATCCAACACATATGCAATTCCACGCGCTGTCTCGATAAAAGGTATCTATGTATGAAGTTTCATTAAAAAATCTCCATGCGTTCTCACGTTTTTGAGCGGAAACCTATTTTTAGTAACAGTCACCTTAACCTTGACCCCACCAAACCCATATGCATTCCTAAGCGAGGTCTCGATACAAGGTATCGATGTATAAAGTTTCATCACAATAGCTCAATCCGTTCTTCGAAAAATGTGGTTAGTAAAGATGGCAGTAAGGATAACGTTTCCATACTTGGAAGTCTAGTTCATTATAGCCGCAACTAGATTGTTAGTATTTCGAAAAGTGTGAAAGAAAAGATGTTTCCAATATAAGGAAATGTAGAATTAAATCGTACAAAATAGTTTAGCCAAAACTGTTTACTGTACTATATTATCCAATAAAATAACATGTATTTCAGACAGACTTCACATTTCAAGCATGTTCCACAGAGAATTTATATGGAGATCATTACTCAATACTCAGATTTCAAGATGGACGTATGTAATCGGTCCAAAGCTGAAAGGTGTGTTGGCGAATTTTTTTTTGCAATTATGTACCACACAGATATTATTGTTACTAATACGAATTTTGGCTGCACATTTTCGAACCGGATACAAATTTGAACGAAGTCAATGGTATATAACATATTGTTTAAGACATAAAACTTGCAATGTTTTATGATAAATTTGTTTAATATATAACTAAGTATGCCGCCTTAATTTGATGATCAATTGGTTTATATACACTGAACCGTTGCTTATTCAAATGCATGCTTTCGAATACGTTGAAATCAATGTGTATGCATTAAATGTATTTTAATAAAAATAATTATTACTACTGCTTGTACTACGAAACTTTGAAACTAATGATGCTTAATACGAACGTTTTTCGCATTAAGAAAATAAAAAAATTCCTTTGTAGTGTATTAGCAGCCTGTCGTTTCAATGAGCGCATGGTACTTCCCTAAACCAAGGGAGGTATTAGTTATAATTTATCCCAATATTATCATAAACCACACTACTTGATTGTTCAACTTTTGAAAATACATTTCTCTTTATTTGGCTATTGAATCCACGAATTTGGAAATGTGCCTTTTGTTTGGTACTGTTTGAATTTCAGAAAAACGAACTATTCATCAGCCTTCTGATGTCGAATCTGAGAAAACCATCTCATATCAGTACATAGATACGGGTGTGTGTATTACGCGAGAAATGCTTAGTGAGGCTTTAAGATTATTGAGTTATATTGAATCAGAGGTGTCCTTCTCTTACCTCAGGAGATTCGTGTGTGTATGTATGTTCTGTACACAGATGCACAAGGTAAAGGGTATGAGAATAAATGTTAATTGTAACGAAAATGTATACTATTTTGCAAGCTATTTTCACAAGCTTCGCATCTACATGTTTGTGTTATACATATAGCACTCTATGTTTATCAAAAGCTATTTGTTTACTGTTTACTTATTTCTAACACGTAAATGATGTTCAGTATATCGAGATATGTAAAAGTACCAACACACATACCAAAACATGCTGTGACTAAAGACATTCAACAGTGTTGAAATAAATCGTAGTGGTGACAGGATTTAATATAACGATTTAGACGAATTTTCCCTGATTGTAAGCTACAATACACGTACGTCATGCATTTGTTGCTTAAACGGAAATGACACACAGCGACATCATTGACGAATCGTTGACTTTGTTTCCTTGTTATCACTGGTGGCATTACCATTACTGCGGATTTGTTTACTATTGCAAAACTATTCTAGTGTAAAGGCAATTTCTGTACAGTTACATTTTAAGTGAATATTTTGGTTGGCAGACACTTCAAAAGCAGGTGAAGTGTATATATATATATATATGTGTGTGTGTGTAATCCACACGTGAGTACTTCGGAGGACCAATCACACACCAGCAGAGCAGTAGAACCAGTGGTGTATTAAAACAGTTGCCACACTCTTAGTCTTATGCAGCTTTCATCAACTATATGATGACTACTAGGCGTTGATTGGAACTAACTCACCACAGGCTAGTGGCAGTTCAATTTCGAGAGACATGTCATTTCTGTAACAGTTTGGCATACAGAGAGCCCAACCATACCCGGAAATCTTACCCGTGAACAGATCTGTACATAGTTAACAGCGCAAAGAGAAGACCGAGAGACGATAATCTCAATAACAATAACAATAATTTGACCGATATTGTGTTTATAAATAGGATAAATACGTTGTAAAAGAACAGTGTACCACATAACTTTGTATTTGGAAAGCGTTTATGACTGTTCAGAGCGTTTTTATAAAATTGTATACGGTCAAAGAACTATAGTTACCAAGAAATGCATGTTTCCAAAATCTTGCATATAATTTAAATGTTTGTTTATGTAAAAAACACTATGTTACATTTGCAGGACAAAATGAATTGTAACAAATTGTGTGGCTCTTCAGGCAATCAGTCCGGTATGTGTGTCCATTCATAATTGTCAATTTAATAACTATATATAATTGTGTGTGGTTATAACGTCTTAGGGTCACGCATACATTTTTATATTTGATACAACTTGGTACAGTCGAAACGCGATGCTACGATTATTCACGGGAGACACTGTTCATAGTATTTCGTTTTTCGTAGTATTGCATCTTTCGAAGATTATGGTATTCACGTAATTGTTCTTACATTTCATGTTTATTTGCTTCGTGTCGTAGCGTTTATTAACATTAGCACACTTTTTAAAGTAATTGCATTTGACATTACAATTGTATATGTATTGGATTATAAAAAAATATATATATATAATCAACCCACGCATAGGAGTCGAATACGCAGTGACATATATGAAAGTCATTTAGTTACACGCACCATTTAAAGTCGCTTAAAATGGTAAATGAATGTGTTTGTAAATAACTATCTTTGCAAGCAACTGGCTAGGTGTCTGACTGGGCAGATGTGTGTGAAATCTTCGTTGCTAAGGTGTGAAAGGTCTCCTTGACAATATGATTCGTAGTCTCGCGTAAAGATGTCAATACAAACGTTATGATGGGACAGGAAAAGTTGTTCGTAATAACGCATCTTTTGTAGTGTCGCGATTTCGTAGTGTCGCATCTTTTGTAGTTAAACATATACGGAAAAAGGACGGGACCGGCAGCCTTATTCGTAGTATCCCTTCATTTCGTAGTATCGCGAATCGCAGTATCACGTTTCGACTGTAATTGTGTATCACCAATAATTCTATGGTATAGAGTTTTGTGATAAATATAATAAACTAGGCCACATGCTACAAACTGTACCATTATTGGCGCCTATATAATGTGTAATTCAACAGGACAGCTTGTATGCGAATGAATGTACACACATTGTTTGATCAACATACCTTTCTAAATGCCTTGTACATATAAGGGTTAAACCCTGATCTAAACTTAATCTTCTGACACTATGTTTGTTTTTGTTAACTAACGTTCATGCATATGGGCGGATTGATTTAAATGTGACACGTTCATGCATGTGGGCGGATTTTTTTAAATGTGACACGTTCATGCATGAGGACGAATTGTTTTAAATGTGACACGTTCATGCATATGGACGGATTGTTTTAAATGTGACACGTTCATGCATGAGGACCAATTGTTTTAAATGTGACACGTTCATGCACGAGGACGAATTGTTTTTAATGTAACGTTCATGCATGTGGATTAATTGTTTTAAATGTGACACGTTCATGCATATGGACCGATTGTTTTAAATGTGACACGTTCATGCGTGTGGACGGAATGTTTTAAATGTGACACAAGTTCCATTTACTTTTGTTATATATCACACATAATGACTGTAACTAATGAGTCAATAAGTTTATTTATCTGTGATCTATTTTCAATCAGGTATGACAATACTTTACAACAGTATTGTTTTATATAAATTAAATTTGTATGACTCTGATTGTAATGTTGAGTTTAATTTTATGTAATGAATCGTTCATTAGTTTTTAGTTTGTCTTAAATTACTCTTAATTATATAATTTTCATCTTATAAAATCATTATAAAACCACCAAAATTGGTGTCCCATTTTTATTGGTTTGGAAATAACAGTTCTATATCACTTAGAATGAGGGTCAGTGTACAGTGTTTTGCAAATTGTGAAAAACACTAGAGTCGCTCTTTAACGTGTGTTTATATTTTGTTGCAATTTATGCAAACTTTTTATCTACATCTAATCTATTTTATTGTATTAGTATGACTGTGTGTATCCAATAATAATATTTGTATGAGATAAAACTGACTGAAATTACATTATTGGCACATAATCAAAAGCTCAAACTAAAGTTATCACTTAAGATGATTAATATCCCCACATACCGCTTTGACACAGTTGAAGAGCTTTGCAGTTGTTTTGATTTGACACAGTACACAATACTACTACTGATAGTACTAATAATAATATAAAGTACCGTTGAAATCACACAACATAATAGTAAGTTACATATCGGACAAGGGTTAGTTTGACAAAACAAAACATTTTATTTTGACATTTGAGCTCAAAGTATGACATTGACATTAAAGTACAGATCTTGTGTGCGACACACGGCCTGATCTAGGTTAACATTTCTACCATTCTTAAAAATCGTGGCATGCATTTGTAATTTAGAGCCCAGACAAACAGTATTTTGACAATTAAGTGTTATATTTTGACATTTGACTGAAATTATTGACCGCAAAATATGACCTTGATCTTAAAGTTAGCCATCGGGATTTTGCGCGTTACACATTTTTTTTATCTTATCATTTAGTGCCATATGCGCTGGATTGAGGATACACAATTTCCGGTGTTTCAGATGAAGAAGAAAACGAAACATATGTAATTTCAGTCGAATATGACACTACATTAATTTCACCTGCATTCATTTCTTTATTCTATTCAATTGTACACTGTTCACTTGTTCACTTCTTTTGTGTCGCCTGAAAAAGCGACATAAAAGCGTAACTTTTGCTGGCGGCGGCGGCATTGTTGTTGGCGTCCCCTTCAGTTTCTGCAGAAAATAACTTGAGAACTTGTTGTGCAATCATTTTGAAACTATAGGGAAGTGTTAGTAGGCATAAAAGGAGGGTTAAGTTCGATTGTCGGCATGTTTGTTTTTATCGTACTTGAGTTATGCCCCTTTTAAAAAAATAGTTCAACTAAGTCTTGTGCAATTGGCTCTGTCGGCAAAATTAACAGAATTTCTTGATGCCGCTTGTATTTTTGCCTCTCTTAACTTTCTTTTTTTTTGTGGCGATATGTTCTATCCAGTGTAAAACAGTGTCCATCATTTTAAGCTTCGTATAGGTGTTTGAGTCTGTTTTAAGGCTGTCTCAAAATGTTGGGTTTCACGTTGTCGGCCATCTTTTCGTGAAGTGACGTCAAAGGGGCCCGTGCGAAAGATCGACGGGGCAATTATCATATTCTCCGCTGTGGAGGGGCACTTTTCGATAATAACATTTGATAAGCAATAATGTGGATGTTGTACGTACAAATATATTACTATATATAGTAACATATATATTAATATTATTTACATGTCAATGCAGATTCGAAACAATTTGGATGAAACAATAATAACTTTTAAACGATGTTTTAATTTTGTGTATGGAACAATTCGTTTAAATAAAACATGATTTTAAAAATTAAGCATGTAATTTAGAATCATCTGATCGACACATTCTGTATTTTAAATTTAATTATGAGGCATGTTTGTCGTCGTCCGCTGTGCAGGTCAGATATTGACCTATGTCGGCCTTTCTGCATAGAAAAGAAAGTCCGCACGTTCGGTTTTACATGCATTAAATGTATAGATCGTGACGGTTGTATCATTTTCAATGATAATACTTATTTCAATTTGATAAACAAAACTAGAATTGAAACGAAGCATGTTATGACATGCAAAAATGTAGTATGCTAACCTCTATGTAAATAAATTTCCCGGTTATTTAATCAAATATTTATAGAGTTGGCCAGTTCCGTAGACATATCTACGGAAGTTCACGTGCCCCACTATTAATCCAATGTAACAATTATTTATTTAAAGTGTTATATTAAGCGATGGTATAACGGTCAGTTCCACTGACGAAGTAAGTAACGTCGAAGATATTCAGCTTTGTAGTGTGTACCTTGTTCAAGTGGTATGTAATTCGAAACTCAATCAGGTTACAAAAAAATGGTACATGTATTTGATTTTGCAACATTTTCTTCCAAATTTTATTTACATTTTTATTCATAATTTTTTCATGTTAATAATAAATATTTTCTTCAAACAAGCGATAACACATTAAAAAAAAACACATTTTATCACAAATAATAATGTCGATGGTACCCCTGCTCACGCCAATGCCTTTTTAAAGGGAAATATTACTTATTCTGGTTTTCAAACCATTCGGATATATTATAGATAAGTCTTGTGCAGACAATAACTTATCGTAATTAAGTAATGCCCCGTCAGGTGACACAATCGACTCGCGGAGTTCTAGTTTCTACAAGCTTTGCTTTCTCTGTGTACTACAGTGGAGCCCTTCCCACTGCTTTTATTATCACGAAAATTTCCGTTTCTTTTATCTCCTTTATTTCCACTTGTGCAGCAATAAACTCCATTATAGAGTCATCCTCACTTATGTGACCGAACATTTGTTTACAAGCATTGCTTTCCTGATCTTTTACAGAGGTGCCCTCCCCACTACGTTTGCTATCCCCAACCTTTTCTTTTTCTTCCATTTCTTTCATTTCAGCTTCTTCAGCTATTAAATCCATAATGGTGTCATCATCACTTACATCACTTATATATTCCTCATTGTCTTCCTGTATTGTCACTCTCACGTCTGTCAATTTTATGAATTTTACACAATTGCTCAAACAAATAACTTCTTCTAATAAATTTCATTTTAGACTGCCTAACCACACATTTCCAGTAATCTAAATCCGTATGCCTTGCTTCAGTGTGTCTCTTTAATTGCCTTTTATAAGCGTACGATTTTCCACACATGTCACAAAAATGCATGTTGACTGCTTGAACGTTATGGAAAGACTGGCCTTTTTAACAACGCCCTTAAAGAACGAGAAAATCATGCTTATGTATACACTCTCTTTGCTCCGTTGCGCCAAAAAAACAGACAGGTGGAAACAAACATTATTTGCTTATCCACTGCTCCGGTAAATATTGGCGGAAAGTTTAAATATATTAAACTACTTTGTTTGAATAATTATTTACATAGTTTAATTTTCACAATAGTATTATAAGTTTAACAATTTTGATAAGTTTAAATTAATGTTCACAATATTTATGTACTATATACACCATACACACTTCTGCATGTATTTAGGTCAATCATTTAGAAATATTCTCTCTTGCTATAACAGCTGCTGTTCTGATCGGTCTTTGTTCAACACATGGAGATATCTCGACCTCGTCATGATAAACTTTTGTCGTTATTTGCACTCCAATGGATACAATACGTTTACAGGACGTCCCATTTCTTTGTTTGTAGATAGCTTATTTTTTTCTGGTCTATGTTTCCATCCTTACTGGCCAGTGAAATGCCGTCATGAGGTAATAATATTGGTCTTGTAGCTCTCTACGATAAACACAAATAGTCTAACCGACCTCTGCAGCAAAGATCTTTACTGGTCACTAATACGACCAACCACCTTCTAGAGCAGTGCAGTTGTCTTTAATTTGGACAACATCACCTACAATTGGTTTTGTATTTGACAAAAATCGTCCAGATTTTAAATGAACCTGTTTTCGTTCTATCAAACTTACTAAATACTGCTCACGCCAAATTTTCCAAAATTGATTTAAGTTTTGGTCCCTTTTCCAGGTTTTGAAGATCTTCTTGCTATATATCCAACACAAAACAACATGAGAATCAGTCCATATGAGCTTTTGTACTGTGTTTAACCTCAGTTGGGATTCGACATATTTCATGCACCTTACCCCTATAACAACAGCCAACAATTCCAATCTAGGCATTGTTATCTTCCTGACCGGTGCAAGGCGTTTCTAGGCAAAAATAAGATTTATAATTTTGCTGTTTTCACTTTCTTGCTGCATGTAAATTGCTGAAGCATATGATGTTGTTGATACATCGCAAAAACAAATCAGATTGTATTTCACAAAATGGGCTGACGATGAGATATTTTGGGATATCTTGCACTAGTTTTTTTTTATTTGGGTTTTACGGCAACTCAACACATTATGGTTATATAGTACCGTTTACTTTTGTTGATTTCTATTTAGAATAGGTCATATGAGCTAAATGTTGTTATATGTGTTTATCTCTTTCAAGTACAGGATTAATGTATAAGACGGCACTGTTTGGAAAAGTTCTTTTAATGAATTTACTTGGAAATATCTACCGCGAATATCCGCCAGGTCGACGCAATTAATTAGCATATGTTTGACAGTAAATTGTTCGTCGCAAGGTATACAATGAGGTGCTTCTTCACTGTTTAGAAGGTACGAATGTGTTAATCTGGTATGCCCTATTCTGCAGCGAGTTAATAATTTGATCATGTTGGTCTGAAAGAGTAAAAGGTACTGCTGAATCAAGACTAGGCTTTATCTAGTGTAATTTATTAAGGGTTGCCTTAATTGCTTGCCATTCTGATTTTATAAGATTATTAATTGCTGGTTTAAAATCACTATTGGGTAATTAAACATTGACAATCTGGAGACTAAGAGATTCTTTTGCTAAGGTATCAGCTTTCTAATTTCCATGTATCCCAATATGGCTTGGTATCCAACAAAAGGTGACTGTTTTGGTGTGTAAAATATCATGTAATTTTAACAATAGATTTTTAATAAGAATATTATCTCATTTGCCATTTTTGATATATACTAGCACAGAAAGCGAATCGGAAAATACAATGAACTTATCACTAGCGTGATTTGAAATGTAAGAAAGAGCTAAGGCAATGGCTGTGGCTTCAGCAGAAAATATAAATGCGTTGTCCGGAAGTCTCATTTTCCTTGAAAAATTGTTTGAAAAAGTAGCACAACCAACACGGTCTCCATCCTTCGACCCGTCGGTGTATAAATGAATAAAATCATTGTGTTAATCTGAAAAATTGGCTAATTTTGCTTTGAAAATTTCAGGATAGTTGGAGGATTTGCTTAACTTAGATAAACTTATATTAACTTTTGAAGAGTTGTAAGTCCATGGAGGGATATTCTCAACGATATTTTGTAAAACAGATTTAGGCTTAATATTTAACTGTTCCAAGTTATTTTTCAAACGAAGACCGATAGGTTTAATTTCTTTCTGTTTCTTTTTAAATTTTTCGGAAAAATTTGGTTTGAATATACTTTCACAGGCAGGATTTCTTTTATCGGCAGCGATGCTAGATGCATATTGGAGTGAGAGCTTTGTTTGGCGAAGTTTTAAAGATGGTTCACCTGCTTCAACGTAAAGACTTTCAACTGGCGATGATCGAAAAGCGCCAAGGGCTAGACGTAGACCCTGGTTGTGAATAGTATCAAGCATTTGCAAGTAGGATTTACCGTACGCAATTGAGCCAAAATCCAACTTGGAGCGAACGAGACTCCTATACAATTTAAGTAAAGTAATAGTATCAGATCCCCAATTAGTATGAGAAAGACACTTGTACTAATTCATTTTGTAGTTCATTCAATTTATTCAAGACAGATTCAGCTGTTACAGGATCGTCCCAGTCCAAACGTTGTTCCGATAACTCTTTTAGTAAAACTTTTCCTGGTATAATCACTGGTAAAAACAATCCCATTGGATCATATACTGAGGGTACCTGTTTCAAAATAATAATTTGTGTAAGTGTTCTATTGCTGTCAATGGGTGTTATCGGCTTTATCGACAATATTTCTGTTCGGTGGTTCCAAGTATGTCCTAGGATTTTTCGTTTCTTTCATTTCAGCTATCTTATTTGGTGAAATAGCTTTATTCACTTGTTCAGTATTTGAAAGCCGTTCGCGTAAGTTCATAGAGGCTTCTTGAAACATGTTCTTAGCCTCGAAATATAGTCTAATGACCTCTTTATTGTTTGCTCCGGTGATAAATTATCTACGTTAATGTCATTTTTCAGTTTCTCAGATAATTCCGTGCCGTAGGAATTAAGATGGGCTTCGTGATTGTTCTTCTTCTTTCGTGTTTTGTGATTAATTCAGGGCTATGTGAGAGTTTCGGCATGCCTTTAAACCGGTTTAAGCCCCCAATGCGTGTTTGCATTGACCGTTCCAAGGCGGTGACCCCAGCTGTAATCATTAGTCGGTGTATTTGTGTCTGTTGTGTGATTTATATGTCGTTAATTGTGTATTTTCCCTCTTAAGTGATTAATTCTGGGCTAAGTGTGAAGTTTGGTATGCCTTCAAACTGGTTTAAACCCCCAATGCTTTGCATTTACCGTTCTAAGGCGGTGACCCCAGTTTTAATCATTTGTATGTTGTGTGTTGTGCTGTATGTAATGTCCTGTATTGTACAGGCAATTGGTCACTTGCCTCAAATAAAGGACCAACGGATGATAATAAGGGTTTCTCTCCTGATGATGTCTCTGGAGTTTGATTATTCCTATATTATATCGTAGCACTCATTAGAAAATGACTTGAAATTATAACGAAAGGAACTCGGCATAAACGATATATTGCTTTGTTTTCTGGAGAAAGCGAAGCATTATTTTTACCTTTCTTTAACCAGAAAAAATCCGTTACATCGCGTTTTGTTTCTTGTAAACCTATCTGCAGAAATGCTTTCTCGATATATGCTACTAATGCTCCATTTTTCATTCTAAATCTTATCAACGGACCGCAAAGATCTTTCAGCTGATCTGGTCCTCCCTCTAAAAAGACATAAATGAAGACTAGTGTTTTCCTTTATGGATTTTGCAGAAGCATCATAGATAATTCTAAGTTGTGTTGTTGTTTTGTTATGTGATCACATGATCGTGCTTATATAATGATATAACCGATCCTTTTCCTCTTAATCTGGATATTTCACCATGTCAATCACACCTTTGCTGAGCTGATCTTGGATTACGTACGTTTCAAGTACATCGATCGAACTTTTTCTGATGCAATGGTTTGTTGGTGTTATCTAAGATCGAGTTAAGCTTTTTGAAAACTGAATATTATGGTTCACAGTGGCAATTACTGTTTCTACGTAACAGTATAAATCAAAAGTAATGCGACATCCATCTAAAAGGTTTGTAACCAAAAAATATATAACTAAACTTCGGCATTTACTAAGAGTATGTTATGTCAGCCATACATTATGTTATGGAATGTGGACGAACGCTTTTGATGCAATATGTTAACAGCAGTATGCTTCATTGATGATATATGTTTATAACAGTATAATTCATTGATGCAATATGTTTATAACAATTTAATCCATGATTATAAAATCGCTGTACGTACCTCCATATATGTTTCACTTAAGTCAATATTTTTCGGAAAGGACCTGTATGAACAATACACTCCTCGTGCGCTGGTCTATCGTTTTGCACGTGTACGGGTCTGGTATGACCACGTGCATAGAAGTGTGTATTGTTCAATAAAGTGTACATAAATATGCATTTCTAAAATGTGTACTAGAATGTACATGTTTATTTTGAACCTTTTGCATACACGTTTTGTGTTATTTTCAGTGCCTCTTACAAAATATATTATTATTATTTAAATGTCAATGCAGATTCGAAATAAATTCGATGAAACAATAAAAAGTTATAAACAATGTTTGAATTTTGTGTATGGCACAATTCGTTTAAATAAAACATGATTTTAAAAATTAAGCATGTAATTTAGAACCACCTGATCGACACATTCTGTATTTTAAAGTCAATTATGAGGCATGTTTGTCGTCTTCCGGTATACAGGTCAGACATTGACCTATGTCGGCCTTTCTGCACAGAAAAGAAAGTCCGTAAGTTCGATTTTACATACATTAAATGTATATATCGTGGCATAATTGTCAATGACCATACTAATTTCAATTTAAAAAACAAAACTAGAATTGAAACGAAACACGTTATGCCATACAAAAATGTAGTATGCTAACCTCTATGTAAATACATTTTTACGGTAATTTAACTATATCTTAAGGAGTCGGTTCGTATCGTAAACATATCCAAGGAAGTTCATGTGCCCCACTATTAATCCAATGTAATAATTATTCATTTAAGGTGTTAAATTAAGCGATGGTATATCGATCAGTTCTAGTAAATAAGTCGAAGATATTCAGCTTAGTATTGTATAATTTGTTCAAGTGGTATGTAGTCCGAAATTCAATCAGGTTACAACAAATGGTGCATGTATTTGATATTGCTGCATTTTCTTTAAAATGGTATTTATATTTTTATCCATCATTTTTTCATGTTATTAATAAAAACAAATTCAAATTGCAATAAAGCATATATAAAACAAAAACATTATATTACAGATTATAATGTCAATGGTAACCCTGCTCACGCCATTGCCTTTTTAAAGGAAGGTATACTTATTCTGGTTTGAAACAAATCGGATGTGTTATAGATAATATCGTTTGCTTTGGTAACTTGTGTCTTGTTCTTGTCTGTCATTAATAAGATATGTAAATCTACAAGTATTCATTTCACAACAAGCATCACTTCCAAGATAATTTCGTACACCGTTTTGTAAACCTGTTTTTCAATTTCGTTTAAAAAAATATGTAAAAAGCTTACCTCGAGATTCGAACCCTAGTGGATTAGTTGATAGCTAGATACGCGCACCACTACACCATTGGTCCTTGCTTGAGGATAGCGGTAACTAATACTATATTTAGTCGTATGTTTATTTGAATTTACACTAAGTTACACGAGCATCTACGAATATTCATGAACAGACATCGAACCATCTACGAATATTAATGAACAGACATCGAAACACAATTTTGAACTTGTATTCAGCTCATAAGTATGCTTGCATAAAGGTTAGGATCAGCTCAATATTTTTGAAATTTGCATTTAGGCACCAATACATTCAATGTTGTGGTGTGGGGTGGGGTTCATGGTGACACAAGTCCGTTCGGTTGTATTGTCGCCGTTTTATGCAACGCTAAAATCGAAAACCGGAAAACCTACATGTAAACAACTAAGAACAATTGTTCAAGGGCTGTTCATTTAATACCCGGACAACCGCTATATATTAAAAAGTTATGTGTGTATAATAATAAAAAACGAATGAAATAAAATTACATTAGTTATATATTCATAAACAAACTTTCAACATGATCCGACCAAGGGTTCGCATATAATAACATTTTAACATGTACATGTACATGTAACTTGGATCGGCCCAGGTCGACGTCGAAATATTACGACGGTGCTCGCCTCAAAACGTCACTCTTTTTCGAAATATCGGCCATACGCCGCCACGCACTTCTCATGTATGCCCACCTATAAGGTGAAAACATCATGAAAGCAATGTTTATCATAAGAAACATGATTTCGCCAGTTATTATTCTACGATCAGAGTCCAACAATTATTACACTAACGGCAATTTTCGACTTCTGATGTTTGGCTGGCCAGGTCTCGGATCATTGTGCGATGATTTTCTTCTACCATGAACACGTTTATACCATGTATAAACAGTTGTTCACTTAACCGAGGTTTCCTGAAAAGACTTCTTAAAACTATGTATCGTTTGAAAAGGCGTATGTCCAATAATTTTACAAATCTGTATTATAACCCGTTGTGTATTTCCAATTATTTCAGAATCCATGGAAAAAGACACACACCCAAACTTTGACACTAACATTATGCAAGTGCAACAGCAATGCGTTACAGACGTCAATATTTTGCTTTTAATGACGTAAATGCATATATAACGTCATCCAACTGACACAATTTCAGATTTCTTTAAACGTAAACACGTTTCGGTTGATTTAAAATGGCGTGGGCCGGGTAGGCCGTCGATGGGTTGCTATAGTAACCATAATTTCTGATTTTGTGCGTGAATACTCGCCATCATTTGTCAATCAATACATTAAACACGTAAGACCTTTTATACCAAATTGTATAACTATTCAATTACCCATTCAGAATTTAGAGCGGTCGTCCGGATATTAAATGAACAGCCCTCGTACAAACAATACGAAACTATTTGTAAATACACAAAATAATAATGAAACGAATATAAAATTAATTTCATACATCTAGTTATACAATAATGCAACGACTTTAAAAATAAAGAAATTAATCAAACAACTCAGATGCCTATTTTATCCCAAATGTCAGATAATTATCGCACACATATTTAGAGAAACACGCTATACCAAGTTTACACTGCGGACTGTTAATGAATCTATACAACAACATAAACACAGTAACCCATTGCCCTAGAATTTAAAACAAGCTTAATATACGTGTAATACATGGGCCCTCTCTGCATTAATGCAAACTTTCAGAAATAAATTGAATTCATATAAAAACAACACAAGCTATTTGAAAATATAATGATTTTTTGGGAGACAACTTCTACAGTTCTCGATTACGAAAATGTGAAAGGGGCCTATTAAGTGTTTCGTCCGTTGTTTATCTTGGTAACCCGTCCCAGCGGCATACGGCCACGTGGAGTGTCCTGGTCTGCAATCTTAACACCATCAATGACCTTGACAAAACGTAGTTTGCCACTGGGATCTTGAACTATAAGTAGGCATTTTCCTTCAAACTACACTTTCAGAAATGTTGTAACTAAAAGGCAGTTAACTGATAGTGCAAACTAGACCTGATATTGTTGTCTTTCTTTCAAAATGTTTTTCCCGTTTTAAGTCATCTTCAGTTCAGCCCAGTTTGCAGCCTGATCACTCCTTATGACTCTAGGTATTTAGGTGACAAAACTTGAATTATAATATCTCAATTTGTTTTCGAGCTATTCAGTGGAACCCGTTTTCCTATTTAGTACCGGTTATCTTAAACCTTTAATTCATTTCGTAGATCAAATACAAATAGCTCTATTAACTCTTGTATGTACACAATGATTTATCCGGCCTTTATAATTTAATGGTTAGCGCAAGTACCTATAAATGCGTGTATAAATATTGATCGGGAACCAGGGTATGGGAAACCAGCATATAAATGATGATAACGAGTGCTATAAATAGTTTTGGGGTTTTTGGAAATTTCACAAGACATGAAACGGTAAGCGAAACTGTACTTAAAAATCGCATTTCTTTGACCTGATGATGTTGATAGTATTCATTTATTTACGCTTGTTCTGAATCATTCATGTACGACATGTTTTGATTAGGTAATTATTTTCTTTTGTTTGTCGTTTATCACACTAGCATGTGGATAGTAGTGAAGTGTAAGGCTAATGAAGGTTATGAGGCATGGCGATAAAATACGTCTTGTGTTCAAAAAATTTACTCGATTGAATATTTAGATGTTAAAAGATAATCATTTAATTCATAAGTCCTTTATAAGTTTGTAATATACTCGTACAATAATAAAAACTGTATTATACGGTTTCTAATATATCGCTAAATATTAATGTCATAATTATATTGTTATCATTATTGTCGCTTAATACTCTGCGTGATACAAAACTGTCTGACTAATTTTATTACAATCATGCATATCTAAAATTGTATGAAGTGTGTAAATGAAAAAAGTGTTTGTTTCTATTCGTTATTCTTCCTTCTATAAAAATGTACCTGCTATTGTTAAAATATCAAAATACCATCAAATGACTATTTGTTTTGATATTCAGTATTACCTGTGCGTTTTATTATAATCAATTTTACATATGTTGATGAATGCTTAAAGAACTTGAACATCTGTTTTGAGTGTTAACCGTCACAAACCTGCATTCAATATTCATTGTGTTAAATCCTTTTAAATCAATATCAACATTAGCATGTTTGAACAGACGGTGAGTATACGCCGTAAAACATGTATGCCAGATAATTTTGACTTAGTTTAATATACGATACCAATTTAAGCCTTTATTGACAATACATGTTCATAAATTCATAACATTTACATTTTTCATTGCAGTTTGCTTTTACAAGCGCAATATGTTCCAAACAGACGGTAAGAATATAATAAGAATCTTGAAATGTGATTACACGGATTTATTACATCAAAATACATGTAGTTATTTGCATATTCATTCCAAAACGCCATTCGAACCTGTTTCCTAGTTGTGTTATCTAGACGTTGTGATATAGAACACAATATAATATCACTTTTCCGACTAAACAAAGGCTCACTCATTATATGTCTAGTTACATTGCTTTTAAATAATAATTCAATAATCATATTTATTGATATTACTTAATAGTGTGTGTATTCGTTTTCAGAACTCCCACCAAAACAAAATGTAACGGACTGGTTTGGCTTGTGATTTATATACTTACTGCATGAACTTCAATTAGTTTTTAAGTTGATAAACGTTGCCTTTTATACAAGGAAGGTTCTAAACTCCAAGTACAATCAAAGAGCTTTCATGTCTTGAAATATGAATACTATTTGAGAGGCAAATGCGTCTGCGTGGTTCGAAAGTATCAAACGTTTAAAGCAGCTGTCATTAAACACAAGTATTTACACAAGTTATAGCTGATACATTTTCCTTAGAATTTATAAACACAATAAAGATGATTATGCATAACACGTTTTGATAGAAAATTGTTATCGAAGTTATACAACATTCCTGACGAATCACACATTTATCGACTAAGCGTTTTAGTCTCTACTAAACGACTTTTAAGATGGAAATACATTTCCATTCCATTTCTTTGCAGAATATTTTGATCAGCGCGAGCGAAAACATGAACTACGTATATATAATGGAAGAAGTTCTAGTTATTTCGATTCATTACATTCCATTGGTCACCATGGACATATTCATAAAAGCCGCGCAAAAATATCATAAATAATTTCGAAATCAAACTAACATTTAAATAATTTTAGTGAACACAATCAGTTAAGTATGGCTTTGTTGTAGTTATTGAGAATGCCAGACTATGCCAGCTCTACGGGGATGGTATCGGTACATATCTTCTACTAACTAAACGTTTGCTCACACCGAATTTATATGAATGTTCAACGTTGTGCGTATATGGTCTTAGTTCTTCAACTGTTTATCTCATAATTAAATCAGTATACTTAAATTCGTCGGCCTCACAGTTTGAACAATCGAAAAACCATCTCATTTTTATTTTAATATTGTATTTATATATTAAACGCGTATATTTCGTATAAACATCATACTCTGTCTTATAATATGTTGTTCGTGTAATTGCACAGTGTTATTTTACGACATTTTATATATGACATAGATATTACATCATTACTGTGCATGTGCGAAAACAAATGTTAACAAACATAACTAAATATTAAAAAGGAATATGCGACGACTATTCTTCAAACTTAAAACAACTTAGTAGTTTAAGGAAGATGTAAGAAGAACCACGGGATGGTATAACTTATTGTTTAGTACTAATCACAAAGTTCGAGTTGACAGCAAAAGTACCGAAATCCCGAAAGCAATAATTGTAAATCATTTCATATTTATATATATGTAATGTAAGAATATTCAACAAAATTCAATAAAATAATGCCTGTTAGAATATTTATAAGATAGTTATTGTATGTAAATGCATGCGCTTGACAACTTGAAAAAAATATGTGCTTGACACCTTGACACAAATTATGTGCATATTTCTGTAATCGTATTTTGTGCACTAAATTTGCTTTCACTTGTATCTTAGCAATTTGTTGTTCTACTTAGCAGCAGAGGACGGTAATCTGGATAGCATCCAAGTAATCCTGCATACCGATATACCCCATATCAATATCGGTGGCGAAGTGAGGAATGACACTTTGACTTTCGGAGCAAGAGTGCCTTTGTTAGCACTAAGTAACTGGTTTGAAGTACCACGAAATGATACAAATATCAGTAAGTATGAACCAGACGATGTCAAATGTTATCAAAATATATGTAAACAAGTATAAATAGAGCATTTATATTTTTAAGGCAATATTGGATAATATAAAAACGCCATCGTCATAAAATTGTGTTTAAAATTATTTAACAATTTCGTGTTCTTTAGTTTATTAGTGTATTTGGTTAAATAGTTTGCAGATCGTTCAATAATCAGTACCGTACAAAGATATAACTAATTGGGATCACCGATTTATATGTTTAACTTTAAAATGCATGTAAATTATCTGAATGCACGATAGTCGTTAATTGTTTTATTGTTAGACAATAAAGTGACATTTATAATTAGGAACCCATGATTGGTAACACATGACTGTATTTTCTGTTGTAATGGCTTATTGTAGGAAAATATTAGCGATTGTGTTTACGATATTAAATCTGTATCAGTAAAGCATTGCATTGGTATTTAATGATATGCGAATAAAGTTTATACACGGATATTTGACAAAAACAAAAATAAAACCCTCACAGCACCATAATGTGCGTAGGTAGTAATAAACTGGAACAAACATAACATGAGAACACCAACAGGTAGCTGTCATGTGCATATTCGATTGTTATGTAAGTAAAAGCCCGATCTTACATTCAATGCAATAGTGCAAACAACTTCACGAATATCAACAGGTGACAAGAACATATGTATACAAATGTTGTTAAAGACTTAAACACGTAAGCATTCATAATTAGCAAGTACATAATATTGCGACTTGCTGTGTCTCTGTGTCATTTAAATGTGTCAACAAACTTCAAAATACGATTATAACAGCACATACATATACATATATTCTAGTATTAACAGTAATTGATACGAACAGTTTGCATAATAGTTCGTAGTAATCGAACTGCCGAAATCGTTTTTAAGTTAACATATTTGGTTGACATGTGATTTCAGTGTCCGATGTTGATTGTTATAATGGTCATGGTGTCCTATCTTACTTAACACTAAACAAATACTTCATACACAATGATTTAAACTAATATCCTTGCGTCGGAACAATAAATGAAGTAAAGCAGCACTTGAAACCGGATTAAAGGCCCGACATACCTCACAACAGGCAAGGAGTCAAACAATACAATCCTCCTCCATTTATTACAGCTACAAATTCGAATGGTGTATAATGTTATCATATCGTGTTATTCAATTTATTTATAGTTGAATTGCCTTTAGGATGCTAACCAAGTTGACATTGTAAAAGTATAGCCCCCTCCGAAAAAGTGGGGGTATATTGTTTTGCACTTGTCTGTCTGTCGTACGGCCGGTGGGATGGTCGGTCGGTCTGACCATTTCGTTTCCGCACGAAATCTAGAGAACGCTTTGACCTACGTTCAATTAAGTTTGTATGGTGGTTACTTGGGAAGAAAGAAAGACGTCTATTGATTTTAAGGTCAACAAGTCAAAGGTCAATGTCACAGGGACTTGTAACACGACATTCTTTGTTCACGATATCTAGAGAACGCTTTGACCTACGATAATTTAAGTTGGTGTGCTAGTTACTTGGGTGGAAAGAAAAACGCCTATCAATTTTTCAGGTCAACAGGTCAAAGGTCAAGGTGAAAAAGGCTAGTTTCTTGAAAAATGTTTCCTCTGTAGACCATTCCGTTTCCGCATGCTATGTAGAATACGCTTTGACCTACGATCATCCTAGTTAGTATGCTGGTAACTCGGGAGGAAAGAAAGACGCCTATCAATGTTTAGCTCAACAGGTCAAAGGTCAAGTTCACAGGGGCTTGTAACATGAAAACTGTTTTCTCCGTTGATCATTTTGTTCTCGCAGGATATCTAAAGATGTTTTGGCCTATTTGATGTTTGAGGTATCCTTATGCAATAGACTGTACAAATAAATCCATAATTAAAGTCTATCTTTCTTTCATCTTTATTTTTATTTTTTATACTTTATTTATATATTAAACGCGTATATTTCGCATAAACATCATACTCTGTCTTATAATATGCTGTTCGTGTAATTGTACAGTGTTATTTTACGACATTTTATATATCACATAGATATTACATCATTATTGTGCATGTGCGAAAATGTTAACCAACAGAACTAAAATGTTATAAAGGAATACGCAATTACTATTGTTCAAACTTGAAACCACTTAGTATTTTACGGAAGATTTAAGAAGAACCACGGGATGGTATAAATTATTGTTCAGTACTAATCATAAACTTCGAGTTGACAGCAAAAGTACCGAAATCCCGAAAGCAATACTTGAAAATCATTTCATATTTATATATATGTAATATAAGAATATTCAACAAAATTCAATAAAATAATGCCTGTTAGAATATTTATAAGATCCTGTTGTATATAAATGTATGTGCTTGACAACTTGAAAAAATATGTGCTTGACACCTTGACAAAAGTTATGTGCATATTTCTCTAATCGTATTTTGCGCATTAAATTGGCTTTCACTTAGCAATTTGTTGTTCTACTTAGCAGCAGAGGACGGTGATCTGGAAAGCATCCAAGTAATTCTGCATATCAATATACCCCATATCAATATCGGTGCCGAAGTGAGGAATGACACAGTGAATTCCGGAGCAAGATTGCCTTTGTTAGCAGAAAGAAACTGGTTTGAAGTACCACGAAATGATATAAATATCAGTAAGTATGAACCAGACGATGTCAACAGTTATCAAAATATAGGTAAACAAGTATTAATAGAGCATATATATTGTTAAGGCAATATTGGATAATATGAAAACGCCATCGTCATAAAATTGTGTTTAAAATTATTTAACAATTTCGTGTTCTTTAGACATGAATGTTTGCGATTTCGTCTGCTGTGTCTTCTGATTATTTGGTAATACCTTTGTAAGGTTTGCTTTTAAAATTGTTTATAGTTTTATCGAGTGAGTCTTGGTGACGTATGTATTCATTTTAATAAAACAATGAATTAAATACTGAACACACCTTTTATAAAATCATTTTCCTGAAATTGTGGGTGAAGGCTTCCATCAATTTGAAATTATTGAGAAATTATTGTGTACCATGTTTCTCTTACAATAACAGTCAAAAGAGTGAGTGCCGCAATATAAAAGCCGATTATTCTACACTAGTATGTTGCTGTTTCAATAAATCAATTGTTCCATATGTAATCTGTATTGTATACGTTATTACATATAGAACGGCTGATACAATGTCATGATTATTACGTCTTCGTGGATGCTTAGTTGTTTTTATCAATATCACGTATTTAGTATATGTGATAATTAATTTTTTTTAACAATGAACGGTTTTTGTTTCAGTGGTTGATGAGCAACCTGTACAACAAATTAAAAAGCAAAAGACAACAAAATCAGGTTCGTTATTCATATTGCGTTGCTTAAACGGACTATTCCTACGAAACGTTACTAAAGGGACACTTTCATAAAATTATATGTTCACCTGTTACAATAATATTTAATAGGTATTAGTATTATTGTTTTATTCAAATCATTTCTGTAAAAAAATTAATTTATATTGCTATGCACATTCACTGTTATAACGATGTTAGTTATTAACACTCTAACTTGCTCTCCCATGTGTCGTTTAATAAATAATAACACATAAATTGTTAACTATATTATTAATAAAAAAACTGGATAAACTGATATTATTATAGTGTAAGCTCAATTGTATTACAAGCTATGTAGTACTAATACCACATCAACAAAAATAAAGAAATATCAGATACAACAAATATATATAAATGTGTCATCAAGAAGAATAGTTATTTCGGCCGATTTAGCCAGCATACAACCAACACATATAATGCTTAAGCATTTGAGGTCATTAGCTAATGAGTCTAAATCCACTTGAATGCTTCTAGAAATTTTGCCTCAAAATGTGCGTTGTGCTTTTAAATTGTGATCCACAGTTACGCTATTTCTGTACGTGTCATCAAATAACGATTTCTGAGTTTCAAAACATTGATAAATAAATCATTGAAGTTTAGGACTATATCTCATACAAACCGCTTGTGATTTTCGTTCACTTTATTCACTAAAAGTTGCAAAAACTATTGTGCAAACACTATTGTGTTAATTTTTCTGTTGATTGTTATGCATTCCTAACGTTAAGCCTCTTATCCAAGTTTGTGTAACAGTAGTTTTCTATGTCGTGACTCATATTATATTTAAGAATTAATGTTCGATTTAATCGTTGTTTTAGGCCAATAAACAACGATCTGGAGTTTTGATGCGTAGGAATTAAACCACGAGGGCGTTAGCCCGAGTTGTTTAATAGCCACTCATCAGAAAGGACAAATAGTTGTCTGTTGGCCGATAAACAACGATACATTTTGATTTGTCATATATATTTGCAATTGTAAATTGAACTACTTTTTTATATGCTTCGCTCAGAATCGGAACTTCTTTTTGCGTTGTCAATGGGTACTTTCAGAACGATAATTGTGTTTCTAGTATTTTTCTATAGACACATTAGCGAGTGTCATTTAATATTAATTTATTATATACCTGTTTTAAATCTTAACAAAATGCAGGCTTTATCAATCGGTGAAATACTTGTCGACTCAGTATCATGCTACTCGCTATTTTTCCGATCCCGTATTACCATACTAGCCCGACTACCTTTTGATGACGTCATCATAAAGTCATGTATATAAATATAATCTATGCATACGATGATTAGTCAATATTGTAGTTTTAAAGAAATAAACTAAGGTTAATGCACATTTGAAGTGTATCATGGTATATAATAAAAGGAATATTACGCTAGTCAATTATTCCAAGAGTATGTATTAGTCTCGCGCGTGGCTTGCGCTATTTCGTATCAAACTCGAGGCTCCGCCTCTCGTGTCATACGTCATCATACAAGCCACTCGATTAATACATACTCATGGAACAATTGACTAACGTAAAATTCCGTATGTATTGACGTCCGATATGCGTTCCCGTAATCTTTATCCATAAACAGTATGTGTTTCTGGTATATCTAGCATTCTCTGTCAGATTTGTTTTTTCCCTCTCAGTTCAAAGAAAATTCATTTCAATTTGGACCAATGATCATAACATGTATTTATCACTTGATAATAACTTCTTATGTTGCCATTCTGCTAAATGGTATTTCATCCATTATTTACCACAAAAACGGATATTCGGATTGTATTTTGATACCTGATAAATCTGCAAATATCAAATTTCGATCCTTTGTATATCTTTTGATTTAAATAGACGACATGCTTAATGGTATTAACTGGTTGGCAGATTGGACATTGTCAGATTGTTTCCCCCATATTATCTTTATCGTACTTTATTGTATATATCGTATTTATTTTCTGAATACCGACATTTAAATGTTGCAGGTACCAAGCGGAAATATACGGAAGGTATATGACAATGTTTGTTTGCATTTTTTGATGAATTGCAATAATTAAGTGCACCAATAGATAATATTATTATTATACAATTTTAGAATTTAAAAACAAGTTTACATTTCGAATGGCAAGTTTGTTTTACTTTTAAAGGCTATCATTTAATGATTAATGCTATTGTTATAAGTTTTGTATGAAAATAAGGCTACCTGTCTGAACAAAAGGACAGTCAGATGCAGGGGGCTGTCCTGATGAAGCATATTATATATGTTATATTTCGGCATGATAAATACTTCGGTATCAATATTATAGCGTTGATCACGTATTTCATTATTTGCTGGATTACATTTAATTATGAAACAAATGTGTGTCTTTCCTTTAGAATACAAATCAGTTGAGTTATTAATTCGATAAATATACGTTGTCCTTAACGTAATTACAATTTGAAATACTTTTCTTCAATCTGTTGACATTGTTTGCAATATTGTTTGAACAGTTTAATAGCAAGGCACAGTGGATACAATGTACGTTTGCTATCTTCTGTTTAAAATTTCAGGCGAATGCGTGTGATATATGTTTTTGAAGATTAACGCATGAAGCATTCTAATGATGAGACATTTGATTATCATAGAAAATACGTGTCTTCAATTAAACAATGTGCAATCCTCCCGACGCGTCATTCTCAAAGACTTTCGATACATCATGCATATGTTAATTTCTATATATTTTAGAGCATGGCGGCCAACCATCATTCAACTTTAAACGTCAGAAGACGACGAGATTAGGTATGTAATTTAATTTGAAACCGCCATTGCTTAAAGGATTTTGCCATCGAAAGTGACTATACGGGGGAAATATTTCGCGTTTTGACTGTATTGAAAGTTACTATTAGTTTCAGTGATACAAGTGTTTACATTTAACTAATTAATTCTAAAGAAATATAACCGTGATTGCCTTTTTTAATATCACTTTTTATAAACAGAGTACGTGTATTAAAAAAACACTTGAGAGTCAGTGATGCATTAATTCTCTAGATGCGCCATCCACAAATACACACTAAATGTACATATAATACTGAATAAAAAAAATAAAAATATATTCATTATATATCTTGCTGAACAACTATTACCAGCAATTAAACTTCAAAAGACCACGAAAACAGGTTTGTATGTTCTAAAGAAGACTTTGTCTACGAAAAAATACATTAAGGTAGCGTACTTGAATAAAGCTTTGTCCTCAGAAACTTATTTTGATATATGTTTCTAAAAGCATGAATTCGAAACTTAAAGAATTTATCATTTTGTAAATTGATGGTATGGTGAATATTTGTACGTATACTTTATTTAAATCAGATTGGTATCGTACATTTCCTTAATGAACAGCAATTATATATATTAGAGGATATTTGTTTATTTCGCAGAAGGTTCGTATTTTATGTCATGAGCGTTCATAGAAAATGACATTTGACGAGTGGCGCAGCCACCAGTGAAAATATTTTTTTTCTATGATCACGAGTGAAATAAAATCCGATCTTACACCGAAATCAACACATTTTCATTTCATTTTATGCTTTTGGACAATAAATAAATACAATTGCGCGAGATAAGCTTAAAAGTCACAGATTCAATATTCTGACGTCATAAAAATGACGTCATAAATGATTCCAAACTTATCACTAGTTAGTATGGTGTGGAAAAAGTGCCATATTTTGTGATTCGTTGTGGCTAAATTATAATTGTGTTGCATTCTGTAATGCAATTTATGTAAACATATGCATGTAAATACTGTACATGTATATACATTTGACAAGGGTTGTAAACCACTACTTGTAGATCGATGCTATTATGGAAAAATAGTTCGTTTTGTGTTATATTTTCACTGCAGTGAAAATATAAAATCTTACATTTTCACTTCTCTAAAAGTGAAAAAAATAATTTATTACACCAATAAAATTCGATATTTCACTGAAAAGCATAAAATAATATGTGATCACTATTTTGTTTCATTTCTAGCTAAATAAAAATAAATAAATAATAATACTAATAACAATACAAGTACTACTACTATTACTACTACTACTACTACTACTACTACTACTACTACTACTACTACTACTACTACTACTACTACTACTACTATTACTACAAGCTACTACTACTACTAATACTACTACTACTACTACTACTACCAATACTACTACTACTATTACTACTACTACTACTACTAGTTCTACTACTACTACTACTACTAATAATAATAATAATAATAATAGTAATAATTAATAATAACAAATAATAACAATAAAAATAATAATAATAATGCCAATACTAATAATATGTTAGAGATACTATAAATAACTGACTGCGCACTAATGCAAACATAATTACAACAAAGGGGAGGGCGAATGTTTTTGTAATGAACGGTCGGTTTGTTTATTGATTGTCTGTTTCTCAACATAATAACGCAGTAGTTTGTAAACTGTTTTGCAAAACATATTACAGAAATGTTGCACATGTGCCAATAATTTGATATGGAATCACCTTCTGTATTTGATAATTAAACAAAAAAGTTTTTTAAATATTTAGTTGTAGTGCAACGGATATATCACTATGGAATTCAACTGTCACATAAAAGTCCCTATCTCGGCGGATCGGTGCGTGAAAATAGTGACTTAGTTTTTCACTCATTCGTTACATATTTTGCGCAGTTTATGACCATTACATTTCGAATGGGTTCGCTAATTGCAAAGATTAGACGATGAACTAGTCACAGTTCAAATGCATAAATGGGCTATCTGGAAATATACATCTTAAATCCAATATCGATCAAACTTTTATTGAACAGTTTGTGTGCGAAAATAAGATCTCAGCTGACATCGAATAGACAATTTATGTAAATGTTGTCACCAATTTGCGGACTCAAGTAATTTAGACTTTATTACATATCAAATGGTTGCCAAACTATGCAGTTTTTCTTAAATCCCAGAGGATTTTGTTGGTTGAGCCACTTTTATACCGAAAACACCACAAAGTCATTGCCCTTCTTTCTGGAATACATGCATTTAAAAAAGTTTACATACGATAGCTAAAGGTTTTTTGAAAATTACAAATTTTAACGATTTTTTAAACATTTGCAATATCGACGTCCTTACTTACCTGATGAATTTAAGGCGTCCTAATGTGTGGTTAAACCTATTATTCTAATTCATAGAATGTTTCAGCATTGCACGACTACGGTATAAACAATGAACGACTATATTTTTCTATACAAAAACTGTATATAAATCGGTATTTTTCTCTAAAACCGGTTTGTTTTTTTTAGCATTTCATATTCAAAAAGTAAGGGAGCTAGAAGAGTGTATGGAGCGACTTTTCTTGTTTGGTATGTTATCCTTGGAACATTATGATTATTTAAAATATAAGTTTTCGTTTACTACAGTTACTTTCAACAAACATTTCTTTGAACCGATAATAATGTATAAAACAAATCTAAATTAGTAATTGTAGCAATATCAACTAGATAAATGTATCGGTAGATGTCTCTTTACACATCATGTTTCACATCAAACAACTGTGTCTTTATTTTTAAGGACAAAAAGACGTAATATGTAATACAATTATTCTAGCAGTCATTGATTTGCATATCTTCTGATGTGTCCAGATAAATACAAATACTAATATTCTGCTAGTGTATTTGTATGTTGTGACTAGGTATTTATGTATCATATAAACGACTATGATTGCTATTTACAGACACACATACTGTGATATATCATATTATATATCAGTCGTTACAAAACAGCTGGGGTATGTATAACAGTAATAAAATACTACTACTAACAATAATAACCATCACCGTCATCATCATCATCATCATCATCATCAGTATTAGTAGTATTTGTTGTAAAAGAAAAAAAACAGGTAATGGAAGTAGTAGTAGCAGCAGCAGCAGTGGCAGTAATAGTAGTAGTAGTAGTAGTAGTAGTAGTAGTAGTAGTTGTTGTTGTTGTTGTAGTACAAGAAGTAGTAGTAATAGTAGTGGTAGTAGTAGTAGTAGTTGTTGTTGTTGTTGTTGTCGTTGTTTTTGAAGTTACTATATAGTAGAAGTAGTAGTAATTGTTGTTGTAGTAACTGTAGAAGTATGAGCTCTAGTGGTAGTGGCATATATTATATAAGATATTAACCAATGATAACGAGTCTTTGATTTTTAGCGGCACTGTTAATTTAATTTATCGTTATTTCAGCACGTCACAAACTACACTTGCAGTTGACTTTCTTTACTGGTAGGTGAACTAATTTGCCCGAATAAGAAAACCTTTTACAATTTATGTAGAGGAATATGAATGAAAATATATTGTATATAGATGTGGGTGAATGAGCATGCCGATTTTGTTTTTGATATCATTGTTCGACTTTATGTTCAGCGACATTTTACTGTGAATGGTATTAAGACCTCCGTCAAGAATAGAAAAATATTAACAGACAGAACAGACTACAAGTACTTTTATAAATTAAACGGATGAATTGTATTTTAATGTCTGCAGCATCGTTAACAAAACATGATCAAATAAAATGGTGCACATACGCACGTGGGCGTGCAGTATTTAGCCAATGTATAATATTTTGCGGTGCTTTGCTCCATTTCAATAACAGATTTTCTCCGCATGGATAAAATAAAAGCTTGATCCTAAATGTTGAGCGTTCCTTTCAGGCGAAAGGCTTCAGCAACTGAACGCAAAATGGCTGCAACTAATAGGTTTGTACATGTACCTATTATTGCATAGGAATTAAACATGCATATATATATATATATATACGTATATGATATATATTTATAGTTTCTTCTTGCCACCAGCTACCAAACATAGTATACATCCTTCCATATTGCTTATTTGTAAATAAATTGTCCGCATGCGTCTCAGGAACTATTGAACGTAAACTATCCACTGTTAACATATCTTTACAAGAGTTGGGAAACAGTTCGGTATCAAAAAACAAAACTTGTTAGCATAATATAAATCAGTGTTTGGGAAAACACTCCTGGAAGAAGCATTACTTGTATTTATAAAAAAAAAAATTATTATTTATGTTGTCCACTTCAAGCAGAAAATCTATGCTTGAGTCATTTAAGTCAATTTTCTGTTATTTTTGTTTATTCATTTTTTCCACTTTAAACAAAACCAAAACTATATTCATTTAAAAGACAAACTATATAAAATACACTGATTCTTATCCAGAAACATACATTTTGTCAGATTTGAATCATGCGTGTACTATATACTAAACATTGCAGATTCAAATCAAACTATATTTCTTAAAAGTTAATCAAAACAACGTACGCACATTAATTAAAAAAAATATATGTCATACCATTTTTATCTTTGTGTATGTTTATTGCTATGGTGTTGGAGTACCAGCAATGCTTATGTTGTTCAAGTTTGAATCATGGCATAAACATATTTTCCGTAGTGAAAATCAACACGACTGAAGAATTACCATCATACTCTGCAAACTATGGAGATGGCAGTACGATTGATCAGCAGCAACTATGGATGCAACTATTTGGTTAGTTATATTTAGATACTTTTTATTACATTCGTATAGTGCAGATATTAAATATTTTAAAACGATTTAAATAAACGATCAATGCAACATTTTCCTTACTCCTTTGTGTACAATTACATATCTTGATTTTTGAGTTTTCATTTTATGTTTGTGTTTTCTTTTTGATTAATTGATATTGCCATCCTTTTCCTAAGATAGAATTGTATCGTAAACATTAATTAACTATTTTGATCTATATTGCGTATATTAATGCCTTTCTTTTTTACAAATTTGGAAGATGTAAATGAACTCTAAGGATGATGCAACTGGCAATACAAAATACTGTTTAAGTTCTCTTAAACTAGCAAGTGTTAAAGATACCCCCTCCCCTGCTTAAATAACAATCGTACATGTATATATCCCTTTAAACATCAAATTTTATTGTAAAGTCATTTAGCACTTACAGTGCGTGATACTTATAGTTTTAGTCTGTGTAAAATGTCGTATAGGTTCTAACATTTTCTTGTAATTTCAGATTGCAAATCACCATTGAACAAACCGTCTCCTTCTCGTGAAACGAGCATTCCCGATAATTCTCCAACATTAGTGACAGTCCATTTCACACCAGAAATGCTAGAACTGTCACTGACAGCTGTGAGTCATTGGATTATTACATCACTGAATATTTTCCCTGAAAGAATACGGATGTTTCTGCATTATCCGATACTAGACGGGTTCTATTTGTTTTACTTGGATCATTTGGAGGGACAATGCAAGCAGGAAGAAGAAAAAAATTAAAAAACGATAATACATTCATTTCTTATTTTTCATTATATCACAATTATGCTTTATATTAAAAAAATGCAATTTGCAACAAGAGGATTCAATTCAATATAAATCAGCCTATAATAAAAGTCATGCAAGATTCCAAATTTCTGTAGCTGCACATTTCAAATTTAACTCAGTTAGTATTAAAGATGTGTCATGTATGATATGAAAATTAAACATACATTTATCGTACAAGTGTATTCTAAATACACTGAATATGCGATATTATGTGTTACCTTTTGACTATGCATTATTGTATGTTTTTATGAAACACTCTGAATAGCTACGACTGCGAAGTAAAAGTCTATACGAATCGAATACAGTGTGTATTAGTTAATCTATGTTACATTCATTTATTCAATCATTCATTCATTCATTCATGTATTCATGTATTATGATGTTTTTTACTATTAAATAAGTAGCCACATTATCAAGTTTAAAGGTGGGAAATTGAACTTCATTCAAACAAATATTTCTTATGTAGCAAACATGCAATCATAATTCGCATCCTTTTAGTTTCTTTTGTCGCCAACAGTCTTTCTACGCTGTCAGCATTTGTATGTTAATAGAATGTTGAGTTTCAAGTCAATACCTTTTACAGGTTTTCAGAAATTCGACCTAAAGCTAACATTCAAAGATGAAAAAAGGGCAATAACTCTGCTAAAAATCCTAGATATAATTACCTCATCTTGTCTTGAATGGGTTCATAACTGTGATCAAGTATTTTGAGTTTCAAATCAATACCTATTATAGTTATTCTGAAATTTGACCTAGAGCGAAATTTCTAAATTGAAAAAAGGGAAATAACTCCAACACAATCCTTGAACAAGTTACCTCCTCATGTCTGCAGAATGGGGTCAGCACCATAAACAAGTATCTTGAGTTACAATTTAATGTCTTAGATAGTTATTGAGAAATTTTATATTTAAAAAAAAGTAAAAAAAATATTCTAAGCTGCAAGTCCAAACAAGGGCAGATAACTGGAAATACACATCAGAGGCTTACCTGCCTTGTTGTAATGAAGTACTCTTTTGACAGTGAACAAGTATTAAAAGTTTCAAATGGATACCTTTCATAGTTTCTGAGAAATGGACAAAAAACTTAACCAACAAAATTAACTAATGCAGACGCTGACGCCTACGACAGAGCGACGACAATAACTCGATTTTTTTTCTTCAAAATGTCGAGCTAAAAGCAATAGCATAGAAAACAATGCTTGCACAAATTAAATAAACAACCTTGTCCCCATTAGTCCCACAAAACAAAACAAACACAATACAAAACAAGAGATGTTTGTGAAACATGTATGCCCCACGACTTGCAGCCAAGTTGTGGATATGTGCAATTGTTAAGACATTTTTTTAATATGCAAACCCAAGTATGAAGTTTCATTCAAATATCTTGATGCGTTCTCAAGTTATTGAGCGGAAACCGTTTTTCTATTTTTTGTAATGGTGACCTTGACCTTGACCCCACCCACCCCATATGAAATCCCAAGAAAGGTCTCAAAATAAAGTATCTATGTATGAAGTTTCATTAAAATATCTCGATGCGTTCTCAAGATATTGAGCGGAAACCGTTTTTCATTCATTCAAGTTTATTGCATTAAGCATTTACATGTTTATGGCAAATAATGCATTCTTAATACAACATCACAACATGACGGTATGAGTTAACAGTAGACCATAGAAAAATATAACGTGTATGAATTTCTCAATTTGTTGGCATGGTATATACATTTGCTTAATCCATTTATAAAAGCTACTGATGTTGATACTGATTTATAAATGTATTGTAGGCCATGTAAAGTAATAACGTTTTAAATATTGTTTTATCAAATTGGAATATTTTGGACATATGAGTAAAAAGTGATATTCATTTTATATCAAATGAAATCGGCAATTGGTACACAATCTTGTATTTCTAGGTATATCTGTAACTGTTTTTATGGCCTAATTATGAGCAGATGTTCAAAATTTTACCAAGGCTGTCTTAAAATGTTTAACCTTGATGATTTCTCGATATTTTTCTAAATCTAACGAGTATTTAAATAAACAATAAGTTTCAAGACGTGGCGAATTATGTATTTTTGCATACCATGTTTCCTTATATATGTTAAGTATTCTGGGTTTAATTGGTAAGAACTCTACAGGTGTATTTAACTGACTTTCCCATACTATTATTATTCCTATTTCATTTAATATATGTTTAATTGCAATGCCCAATTATTACCGTTAAATGAAATTTCTTGTTCTGAACGTTCCTTAGCATGTTATAAGTTTTCAATAGGATACTGTTTTTGTCGTGATTTAATGTTTTTTTGTCCAAAATTTTATCATGATAATTTTTCTTGGAGTGTACATTGGTGTTCTGCCTAATTCCCCATATAGCGCTTTGCGATTAGTTCATGTTTTTACACTTAACACTTTTCGGCAAAACATGTTGAGATAATTATCTCTACATCCGGCGCTAAGTGTGTTCCTCATATTTCCGCGCCGTAATTATGTGTGGATGCCACTAGAATTTCAAACAATTTAATTTATTGTGAAACCGGCAATTCAACTTGGTTACATATAGTAAATAAATTATGGAGCGCGAAAGACGCGGGTTGCGCAACCCGTTCTTGCGTTCGCTAACAATTACCATTTTTGAACAAATGCACTCCGAGGTATTTAAGTGTTTTAAGGATCTCGATTTTCGTATTATATAATAAGAAATCGGAGTTCATAGGGCGACCCTTTTCAAATATCATGATTTTAGTTTTGCATACAGTTTAAGTTTATATGTGTTGTAATAATTTTCTACGTCTTTAAAAATAGATTGTTGTGAATTCGGATTGTGTGAAAAGATCACAGCATCATCGGCAAATAATAGTAAAAATATTTGTAGCTCACTAAGTTTAAGGCCCATCTATATTGTTATTTATATTTTGTAAACTGTCATTTAAGAAAAGAAAACATAATAAACTGCTACAGGAGTCTCCTTGTTTGACACCTATGAATGGATTACTTGAATTTGATGTCATACTTTGATAGCATACGGTTAATTTCACCGTGTTATTCATCGATCGTAAAGCAGAATACAGTGTGTACTGACATTTGCGTTTACTAACTTTTGTCACAGCAGTATGCGATCAATTCGGTCGAACATTTTCTCCCAATCTAAAATGCAACATACAGCTTTTGTTTATTGAATAATGTTGGCATGCACTATAAAAATACAGTCTGTTGTACATATTTTTTTGGAACCCAAATCGATTGCCAATTAGATGTTTATGTTTAATAGTCTATTTTACAAGTAACTGTGAATATATTTTTGCAACTATATTATTAAGAGTAATTCCTCGAAAGTTTGTTTGTTTCATGGCTACCTCCTTTGAATATAGGGATAAGTAAGCCCTCAGCCCAATCTTGTGGAAAATATCTTTTCTTAAATATTTTTTTTTATACAACTATTTTAATAATGGAGAAATTATATAATACTTTGCTTTAAAACCTTCAGCAATTAAACGATTAGATCCAGTTCATTTCGAGTTTCCTTGAGCAAATACTGCACTTTTCATTTTTGTTTCCGTAAACTCTTTGTCAAGATCATCATCAATAATAATGTTATTTTGAGTTGCTGTATGTTTATTAATGTTAGATTCAGGTTGTTGTGTATCATATAATGTTGTACAATGCAGTACTATATCATCATATGTTATATTCGTAGGGGTAGGGGATTTTAGTTTTATCTTCGATTTTGTTTTTTTCAAAATTACTTTGGGTTTGATTTTGCTACTGCGGCAATTCTGCCACTTTCTTTATTTTAAACGCTATCTTATTTGAACGTTTTATTGCTATATATATTAGCTTTTTCTGAACATATTTTATTTTAAATATGCATTTCGTGCCCTATTGAATTCGACTCGAGTCCTATAGCATTCTGTATTGAACCAAGTATTTTATTCGCGCGTCGTTTATCGTTATTTTTGGAATGTTTATATTTTCCAAAATGGTTAAATGATTCGTCCCAAATCAATGAAGTGAACAGTCGCAGCGATTTGTCAATTCATGTGCGATTGTTATTTAAATTCGATTAAACTGTGTTCAATCCGGCGAATTTATTATTCATGTTATCATAGAAAGACGACACGCATGATTTATTTCACGATATGCGCGGTTTGCCTTGCTCGCTTAAATAATCACGCGATTTTAGTGGATGTTTGCATTTAATACCAAAATATATTGCGCAATGATCAGAACATTCGTTAATTTATTATATTTCAAAAGATGATATATATTTTTGATCATCCGAGTGTGTTTAGACATAATTAATGACGGTATTTGATCTATTATTAGTACATGTGTAATCACCGATTCACATAGATTTAACAATTGATTTCAACGTGAATCGAGCACGTGATCTTTGTTCACTCTTGTGGTGTTATAAACATTGGACTGTAATTCATCGTTATAGTCTAAATACCTGTCAAAAATAATAAAATCATTTCTATCAGAAGTTCGTGCGTTAAAATCGCCACAGATTAATTAATACCTTTCCTAACAACTGATATTTTTCTACATCAGTTTCTATGGTTAAATATGTGAACATCTGTACGTTTAAAGATTTAGGAATTTTGAGGATAAACATACGTACAACAAATGCATACATCAGCACCAAAATAAAAAATAGACTTACACATTTAAATCCATATAATGCCACACTGCTTATTGTCCACGATAGATATTTTGTCACGTATATCAAATTTATACTGTATTGAAATTCCATCTGAAAAGCGTCCTTTTCTAGTGTGTGGCGCTTTATTTCCAATAAGATGATACACATTATATCCATTAATAAAGGTTAAAACAGGTATAAAATAGATATCCAAGTTTATGTTAAGATACACAGATCACGTGATTGCATAATATACACACAATCAGTATCAGCAATTTTTCTAACAAGTACATTTATGTTCCAGCTTAAGATGTTGAGCTCTTCGCGACGTCCCTAAGCGCGCCGTTTCTGTACTGGCTCTCTACTGTGTCACGTTCAAGAATTCTTTAGTCCCGCCCACTTCTGGGAACTACTTTATGTAGGCGTCGTTAAAATGTTAATAGATCCGGGTTGGGGGATATAACTATTTAAGGATTGACCAAGTTCAAATCTCATTTCAGACATCAGCCTGAGATTGAACACAGACAATCATTGATTATAAAAAATACCTTCTATCTCAAATTCAGACTGAGTAAGAGCTATTGAGATTGGTTTCTACCTGTCGCAGCATCTATCTCAATATAATTGTGAATGCTGTAAAAATGACCAAATGAGTGATTATCTCAACAGTAAGTTAACTTTGTTTGTGTGTCAAATGCTTATCGACAAAGAATGCTGTTTATCATTGACGCATTTCGAATCCAGCTGTAAATTATCAATTATAAATTATCAATTTACGTAGAGAACCAGCTGCATTGCATGCTTTGTGATGCAACTGTTTTCTATCAAATTATCGTTACTCTTCTTGTTTTTACATTTGTCTTATTATTATCATTATGATGAGGATGACTTTATGTGGTGGGTCTCGGACAGGGCTTTCAATAAGAGATGTCGGGGAGTTATTCCATATTTTGTGCAAACTTCACCATACTTGATTGGTCTAAAACACACTTTTGATATTGACAACTTCATAAGCAGGAAATATGGTATGCATTAACAATATATGGTTACCCTACATATACTGAACCCTAATGAATCTTGTGTACAGTGCATGCCAAATCGTCAGTGTTATGTAATACACACATACATACATGTCGTTATTGCAAAATCGTTATTCTGTGCAAAATCGACCAGTTGATTCAAGTAGATTCAAGATTTCCGTCAAATATATGCAAACGTTGAAAATGTATCGGCATTCAAACTTAGCGAAAGTTTCTTGGTTGGTTCAGTATACATGCTTTTATCTTAAGTATTTGTTGTTGTCATGTTGGAAATAGTTACAAATGAAAAATAATATGACGGTAACTGTAATAATGACCGCTGATCTTCACTATTGATAGATTACTGTATGGGCTAGTATTCACCTAAAACCTATTTGCAATCTTAAGTAGCTTATAATTACGCGAAACTTTATGACCACATTTCTATGTTTAATCCAATGATTTATGTTCACAAAAAGGCATAGCATCTAAGTAATATTAACACTTTGAAACATTACAAAGAAAATTGACTTATACATTAAACCGCCTGAGACTAAAGCAACATGATGAATGTAAGAATTGTACATTCATTTCTTCTTAGGAGCTTTGTTAATATAGGTACATAAACAACAATTTCAACATCTATTACTTTTGCATGATATGGAATTGACTGAATCAAACATATCGTAATTGCAACTGTTTCAAAATACAACCTTTTCATAGCCACATTTTGAAAGTATATCAGATTCAGTGGAATGCAATATGCTCAGTAGTTAGGTTCATTATGAACAATGGTACAAAACAATATATTTTAAAATTTTATTTTAGGGCTGTAAACATCAGTGTCGTGATTTCTCCTCCTTTGAACTGATCTGCTTGTTTCATTAAAAGTCTCTTAGAAAATGAATTCCAAACCAATTATCCGCATATTGTATACGACCGCGTCATATAGGAATCATGAAACTCCAGAGACTTCATCAGGAGAGAAACACTTATTACCATCCGCTAGTCATTTATGTGAGGCAAGTGACCAATGCATATACAAAACAGGACAATACATACAATACAACACATAACATAAAAATGATTTAAGCTGCGGTCACCGCCGTGAAGTAAATGTGATGTGTTAAGCTGTCATAACGCGTTAGGGGATATGTTTTAAAGCTGCTACTGTTCAAATTAATTCGATAATATTTAAAGCTGTTTACCTAAAGATAATAGATAAATTATTTACAGTAAAAATAATCTCTTTCTCAAAACTAACATACAGTCAATCCTAGTGTGGCAAAATGTGTTGGGAGTTCCCTTTTAATGAATACATACTTATCTATACTGCATCGATAAAATACTTAAAATGATGTTGTGTATCTTTATTTACTATAGTTTTAAACAAGTGTTATAGTGCGTGGAACACATTATCTATTCTTTATGTTAAAGCCACAAAAATTAATCTAGTTTAGTTTCTAGAATATAGCAACTGACTTTCTATAAAATAAAACAATGCTAATCAAAGCCTTTAAATATAATACTATAGTATAGTGCGATTTTATTTACCTGACACTCATAACTATTCCGTTGTTTGTGTTCGTAAATCTAGCCAAAACATTTCGAATATTCGCTTGAATGATCACTATTCAAATAGTCCAATATTTGCACAATTAAATTGCTTTCAAAAGCTGATCATAAACAGTATTTTTTTTTAACATAAACAAGTATTTCACCAATTATATGTACCTAAAGTTTAACTGTGTTTTCAATAAAATGGTCCCGAAGCATGTGTCAGACTAAGAAAAATATTGAATATTTGGGGAAGTGTCACTGGTCACTCGTCTAGTTGCCAGTAAGACACGCCTTCATCAGACTGCGTGGAACCACAACAGTTAAATGTAAATTACTCCTTAAAAGTGTGACCATTTTTTTTACAGAAATTCTGTTCTGAGAACTATTGACCGAATTAAAAGTATGCTTATTTTTGCCATGCTATTATATAATTATGTTTTATTCTTTCGCAAAATACACGTTGACATAGGTGTAAATGATGTGTTTACACGATGTACTATGTGCGAGTCTCGAATAAACTGTCTGTCTGTCTGTCTGTCTGTCTGTCTGTCTGTCTGTCTGTCTGTCTGTCTGTCTATCTGTCTTCTGTCTGTCTGTCTGTCTGTCTGTCTGTCTGTTTACACGATGTACTATGTGCGAGTCATGAATAAACTGTCTGTCTGTCTGTCTGTCTGGCTGTCTGTATGTCTGTCTGTCTATCTGTATGTCTGTCTGTCTGTTTGTCTGTCTGTCTGTCTGACAAAAGAGTAATTAAAAAAGGGACCTTTATTTCTTGTATTTAATTCTTAACAGCGCGTAAGTAATTTATTCAAATGTTTGTGCAATTTTTTAATGAAGATGTGACTCGATAATTAACGATACGCTAGGTGATTAATATCCACGCCTACCTAGGATAAAGTACGTCAAACACCGTTGAGAGTGAATGAATGTTTTTTTATGCCTTTTTTGTCAAACAATTAAGTCCTATGTTTCTGAATGGCTTATCACATTGTCAATCAGATCTCAATCAGATCTCGGCGTAAGGTCAATCAAATATTTGGATATTCGATTCAATGCGAATATTCGAATACCGATTTTGGTATTCGATACCATCCCTAGCTTACTGACTCAGATAGGAGACTCAGACACGAACATGTATTGATTGAATCTTTACTCTATTACATTTTAAACTGTAGTGCAGTTGTAAGGACCCAAAGTTTTTAAGCGCTCTGTTTGGGTTCGAATCCCAGAACATATACTTTTAATTAATTTATTTGCAATATTTAATTGATTTCTTACTGACCTCATGAAACGGAATCTCATCATGGACCTCAATTTTTACACAGAAAAGATTTGAAGAGAGATGCTGTGAGCGATACAGAGTTTTTGTTAATGCATTTTATGTAGATAAAACGAATTACCGAAAAAAAAAAGAACATATGAAGAAGTGACAAAAAAAAGAAACATTTTGGCAGGACTCGAACCACAGACATTGTGTTTCAAAGTCTAAAACACTATCCAGCGCGCTATTCTTCTCGAAAGTTGTTGATGGGCGCTTTTGTTATAGGAGTATGACCTCCGTTCTTTAGTCGCTAGATAATTGTTAAACCGATATTAATAGAACAGTCGATCGCTACCGGAGTTAATGAGTGCCAGGTCAATAAAATCGCACAATTTTTTTTTTTTCATTCGTCTGATGTACCTGTATCGACTTGTCCATGTTAATATCGGTTCTCACTTGCATTGTTACCGACTGTTTTTGTAGATATAACCACGTTATCTGAATCCAAAAACAAAGGAAACATACAAGTTGTTCATCAAAATTGAGTATGTTTACATATATGAATAGTGTTTAACCACAATGATTAACTATCTGATCCGGGAAACACGTGTATTACTAATTCTAAACATGAAACTCGAAAATGTCATTATAGACAATTAACAAATTTATCGTTGTTAATCTACCCAATAAACAACGCAAAAATAAGTCCCGGTTCTGAGCAGAGCATAGTAAAATGTAGTTACAATCGCAAAAAAAATATGTCCAATCATGTTAGAATGGAATAAATTTCGCATTATGGTTATTTATCGACCAATAAACAACTCTTTGTCGTTCTGATGCGTGGCTATTAATCGACTCGAGCTAACGGCCCCATGGCTTTATTCCTACTTATCAGAACTCCGAACCGTTGTTTACTGGCCGATAAACAACGCTAAATCGAAAAGTATTTATTTTATATTCTGTATTTGGTTTCATAACATGTCACAAAACTTATGCGGATATTCTCCACTCAATAGAGATTTCAGTTCCATGTCAAGATCATGCAAGATATCAACAAATAAACATGTAAAATACGAAAAAAAAAGTTTAATAGTATGTTTAAATGCATTTGATAAGTTAATGTTTTGATTCATATACTTCTATTCTAAATCCAGTAAGAATATTATTATCTTCGAAATAGTTTTAAATCCAAGCGGACCGTGTGTCTTTAATGTTCAGTTAAATGTCGTTGTTTTTCCAGAAGGACCGATACACATACATGATAATATATTTGGTGTTTTGACAGCGCTATCGTTCAATAGGTAAAAGGGAGATAACATGTTATGAATAGGCATTTGAAATCGAAAGTAGCATAACCGCCATTTTACCGATTAGTGAAATTTTCATGTTTTATTATCACGTTTTGTTGAACCATTCGTCATGAGTGTAATTTTCAGTGAATAAAGTAGTAGGATTATTCAACCTTAACGTAGTGTGACTAAAGGTTTTAATCAAACGGTAAGTAACTACAGCCAACGTGTATTTATCATGTATCAGTCTTCAGTTGATAATCATAAGAAAACGGAATAAACATTTACATATATATCAAGTTTATCAATATTCTAACATGTATAGTATTCATGCTAACGTGTTCGTAGTTGTGTATTATTTATCACGTTGATATCTAAATCCTTATTTATGACAAAATACTTGATGTGGTTGGTGTATAACTTGTTTACAACTGTACTACATGCTAGTGTTCGTACAATTATCGATTGTCCATTATACGATATTGCTTTACGTCAAGTGTGTTATATGCCCTATGAAAAGGTTTTGCCTTTCAAAACTGCTTCAGCGAATAACAGGCCCAAGTCATTCCATTATAAGTCCCGTATATTATTTAACTGGAAGATCATGTATGTAGGATTTTCGATTGTAATTACTCAATATTTGCGTTTCCTATTTTATTTATTTGCAACAGTCATTTTCAACAATATTATTTGATTAACAACTCTTGTTTTCTAATAAATTCAATGAAAATTGTCAAACTGATTTTGTTAAAACATATAGTATCTCTTACTCACAAATTCCTGAACTCCTTTAGTAACATATGGTATTACATAACAACTCGTGTTTGATTTGTTTGGGACATTATGAATATGATGAGAATAAAGCTATTGAAAAATCACGCGTCACTCCGTCATTTTATTATTAAAGTAAAGATCTTCTCGTTTATCCACAACATTATTTTTTTTGTTTTATTCTAGTTGTTTAAGGCCTGTTATCATTTATATCAAAGAATGAGTGCTGAAAATTGACTTTCTACTGCTTTCTCTTTTAATAGTTGCAATTACCTTAAACAGCAGAAGGTAATTGTATTCATATTTGTGTAATTAAAGTTTGATTTCATTATATCATTATTTAAAACGAACATAACAATTAAACTATTAAGTTCACATGAAATATCAAATGTAAAGCTCTTCTCATTCTTCCACAGCAATAATGATTGTAACAAAAGAGTTGTTATAGTTAACTGACTAATGCTTTCTCTTTTAATAGTTCAAATGACTCTAAACAACAAAATGCAAGATCCCAGTCTACAATTATTCCTCAAATGTAATTTTATTCATACTTGTGTTATACAGAAATGACACAATATTAACTTTTATTATATATTTAACAATATTTTGCCGTTATGAACAATTTTGCAATGACTATAGTTATTACTCTCACTTAAATATAAAAAAAGCGAAACTCCAGTTGCGACAGCTTTGGAAACGGTCGATGAAAAGCATTGGGGGTTTAAACCGGTTTACGTGCGAACGAACCTCACGCTTGGACCAGAATTAACCACAAAATATGTAAGTGTAAATAACAATTACCCTCATAGCATCGCAATTCAAATTTAAAAGTAATAACGTTGAATACTATTGAATTTAATTACTATTTAATTATTCAATGGCTATAGTCAAACCAGCGTAGCAGAATTGCAACTTTCTGAGGCACGATGAAATGAAACAAAAAACAAGTGATCAACTACATCTCGTCTTTTTATAAAAAGCTTTAAAGACACATGATCATATAGTTCAATTTTCAGATCATCGCCATGCAATTTAAGTTATGAATAAAACAATTAATCCCTTATCAAAATTGTTTCTATATATAACACGAAATAAAACACAATTAGGTAACACGGTTTGTTATTGGCATCAAATATAGTTTACAACATAATTTCAATTGAAGATCCTTGTCGTCAATCCCGTTCGGACCTTAGCGTTGTCTGCTCTCTGTGCACTGTCACTGTGTCGGTCTGAACAAAGCCATCGAAAACTGAAACGACACAAATACAACAATTCACCCTAAACTAAACTAAATAAGATTCCTATATCTGGTGTGTATGATATTTGTAAAACCGCGCAAGTAACTCAATTAAAATATTTTCACTGATAAAACACTTTCCAATTATATAAAAATTAAGCAGTCACTAAGTTATCTTACTATTCCGATGCATACTATCATCACAAACAATTTATAATTATTTTAGTAATTTTGTGCGGGTGGGGGGACATTGTTACTTGCTGCCAATAAAGACCTCGAATGGCGATTTACGCCCAATCAACGCTTATATGCTTAGCCAAAGTCACCACTTTCACGTGCAACTAACGCGCCAAAGACAAACCCGGTATAATTAATTTAACCAAACAAATAGCACCGAAAAAAAGTGTGAAAGATAATTTGTTTTATTTACTCACACTTAAAGATACGGAACTCAAGCTGTGCATACATATGCGTTATCTGTCGATATGCCTAAACGGGAAAAACATTGTACAGAACACGAATAAATGATATTACAAACTGAATATTTCATTGAAAAAATAGAAATTGAGAAATAGAAATTGAGTTAGCTCGCACTTTCTTTGAACCCGGTATTCCCGATTTAAAAAAAAACGCGGCTTTCTCCAATACACGCACCTGATTCAATTGTGCGCATGAGCGACTCGATAAAAACTGTCACGTGATTATCCCATATATAAACGGTGCTATATTTTGAATTACTTGATGGGTTTTAGCTTCTGTAGACGCTATTGATTCTAGAACGAAAGAAAGGACGAACAATATATAAAATCATTGTTTTTCAGGTAAATAAAAACATACGTGTCTATTTTTTGTGCATACGATTGTATAAGAAAATCGTGTATGTGTGATAATTGTCTTTAGTGTTTTAGGATCGGACCATCCGGAGTTCAGTCCCTGTAAGTTGGATGCAATGCAATTATTTCCGAATCTAAATTATTTCAATAAATATCACGAAATACAACAAAATTAAGTTACACGGTTTGTTATTTGCATCAAACATATTTACCAACAAAGAGGGTTAAATAATACTACAGAAAATCCATTCGCAACTCTTTACTAATCAGTTTGCAAAAGGCAAATATACTCCCCATCGCTGTGTTCTAAGTTTTGTGTGTCAACAAACTGAAAGAAATCTTTTTTTCCGTTACATATAGTGTATTATCCTCGTCGACAGATGTGTGGGGGTCGAGGGTATCCAGCTCCACACAGTACATCATACATTAAATGCATGCACAATTTTACATGTTCAATGTAAACAAGTGTCGTCCACAACATAGAAAATATATTTTTTTAAATGTTTGATTCATTTTATAATTATAAATATTTTAGTGAGAAAGAATATTAGATTCAAAGGACGATATGTATTTTTATGTCCCAAGATGAAATAAGGTGCGTTTATGAGATTTTCAAAGATTTTACAATCTACAAATTATTCTGAAATAAATTTATTTACGATTTTACAGACCAAAAAAGTATATTCAATTGTTTTGCACATGTTTATACTATATATACTGTAACTATTGTAGATAAGAATGATTAGTTATACAAAACGGCATATTAAAATTATGTAGCCAGTTCTTTATCTCAATATTTTTAAAAGTGCTTGCACATTTTGATATACATGCTGGTAAAATTTCATTAATTTCAATTATATTATAAATGGTCGAGCTCGTTTTGCATATTTTAAAATGGATCGCAACTGAATGGGGACAAATGGTTTAACAAATCATACTTTAACTCCGACCTAAATCATATGTTTAATCAAACAAGCAACACCTCTTCAAGTATTTTGTCACTGCCTTAACCGTACCTAGAAAAAGCAAGCACTTTGGATAGAACTTATATATTTTCTACATTCTTCATAACTATGCAATTCTAAAGTTCGTTTTTACTTATCAAAAAAATCTCCAGTAAAATGTACACAATTTCAAACCATGATTTGAAAAATACACATGTTTTACCAATCGTAATTTCAGGGTTATAGAATATTGGATTTACTTTTGATTTAATGTTTCCGCTTTGAGGTAATTGATGAAATATTTCAGTGTATCTTTCAAAAATCATTATCTATTATATTGATTATTATCATTGTTTGCAATATTCATCTATTTACCATTTAAGGTGACAATTCTATGGATCCAATAACACTTGAAAGGAATTATGAATGAAAAAAGGTTGACCATACATTTCCTTCAGCATATTGTTTTATAAGTACATTTTTGTTAATTTTTGACCTCCAATTCCACACAAAATTAAACAAATAGATCATTTAACTCTGCCAATGTTTTATGCGGCGGATTAGGAAGCGAAACTAAAAGATGATTTAGCACTGGTAAAGCATTCGTTTTAATTACTTGTATTCGGTCAATGGGCGTTAGTATCCTTCTTGACCAGTTTCAAATTATTGGCTGTGGGGCAATTTGACCATATAATGAACATTTTACATTTTGTCAAGGTCAATGAGAAAAGATAAACCAAGCATGTCAAACGTATGATGGTTCCATTTGAATTTCCATCGTGTTTTTTATAATTTCGGAACTGAATTTATGCCTTACTATCCTAACAAATTTGATTTTCTCAAAATTAACTTTCAAACCGGAATACAATGTGAAATGCGACAATACATATAAAACCTGCCGCCCACAAGGCCCCCGAAGGTTTCCCGAAAGCGAATTTGGCAAAATCGGGGTCTTTCGGCATGTCTTCGCGATGTTCTGGAACCATTCCGTGTCCTTTCCTTAAAAATTCTGGAACCTTCTTGGAATTTCGGGGCCTGATCGAGATTGAAAGAACGCCGAGTAGAAGAGTTATGTTTGCGTGAACACGCAGAAGCTATGCCGATTGTGTAACGAAAGATGCCGAATCGTCGCTGAACAAGCCGATTGTCAGCGGAAGGGACGCCGAGCGTTAAACTTGTTTCACGAACTATAAAAGAGCGGTAGCAGAAGTGATGCCGTATATTTGCCGATAGTGTTTGAAGTGAGAAAATCGGCATTGTTCTTGTGGATTGAACACTTATCATCGTGCAAGTCATGAACAAGCTACTCAATAAGAAGTTTTGGTATTACAGAAGGTATGATCCTTAGCCTTGGTTTTGAAGGCTAAAACCTTTATCTGAAAGCCTAAGCTGAGAAGAAAATCTATCAAAAAGTATCAAAGGTATACCCATAATCGTCCCACTCTTTTTGCTATTAACGTAGACTATTCCAGATGAAAGCCAACAGTATAGGACATGTTCCACCTTCTCTCAAATTGGGCGGCCATTTCACGTCAGGCCTATGGAGTATTTGGAGTGACCATCATTCATCATTATACTGATATCATATAACTCAGTGCCTTTGCAAGCTTTAGGTCAGCAGGAAGGGCGCTACGGAACCTTTTTTTCTGAATGCGAGGCGTTGGACGCCGGAGTATGTCATCCAAAATTGTTGGCGTGATCCTCAAATACTGTTTGATTCATACTCGATGTTGTCTTCTTATCTGTGTCAGCTTAAATGCCAAGACAAGCATGATATGAAAGGCAATGAGAATGCAACTTAAGATCCATTGTCGAGCTAGCAGCTGGTAATCAGAGTGTAGTTGTTCGGCGTCGTTCATATACCCAGAACTTCCTATTGGCAACATTTCAGCATTCTGTCGACAACAAATCGGCGTACGGGTTGCCTATGAATGAAATGGACGGAGCTTGGACATCGTGCGTGTTCGACATTTATTCGCGGAGGGCATTGCGATGATGCCGAGTCAATTGCGATGGGTTCCCGAACATCCAGAATGGTTGCCGATGGTTTGCCGAAGACCCCGAAGCCGTCCCGAACATCCGGCGTTTAAATTTTGCAACTTTTGAAATTTGGGAGCCGAAGGTTTTTTTTATTATCTCGATCAGGCCCCGAAGTACAAAGAAGGTTCCATAATTATTAAGAATTTACACGCAGAGATCCAGAACATCGCAGAGACATGCCAAAACACCCCGATTTTGCCGAATTTGCTTTCTGGAAATCTTTAGGGGCCTAGTGGACGGCAGGTTTAAGAGATTCTACAGAGCCATCCAGGCGTATAGATGTGTCATCAGCAAATTGCGACAACTTATATTTAATATCGTTTATTTTGAATCCTTTAATGTTTGGGTTTGACCTGAGTTTAATGAATACTTCAACATCACATATTTGAACAACACAAATGAAAGGACGAATATAATGGAGGAAAGTTAAACAATAGTTAGTTATATGTACAATACTTCATTTGTTTTTCAATATAATTCTTCATGACGACACATTTATTCCCAGCGCCATGCCGATACTGACACGTTTAATCGTATTGGTGGATGAAACACCGAATAAATACCACTTGAAACATCCGCATAGTCAATGAAATGTGCACTATTTACATGGATAAATCGTGCTAATTAAGCACGTGCTTTACGTAGTGAACCGTTTATAGTGAGGCCCAAACCACAAAACTATATGCTTTATATATTGAGTCTATAACACTGTAATAAAATTATTGCATTTACGAAAGGACTGCAAAGACGTGTTGTTACTGACAAAATGGTGGAACAGACTACTTAATCATGTGTGAAACAATACAAAGATGCATTTGTAAATTGTAGTTTAACATTAATATAATAATGCATTTATATCAGACTTATCATAGCGGATGGATCACCCTCTGTTGTTCTTTGATTGTAATTACCGCTGCCTTGTATGAATTGGCTCTGTCAATGTCTTAAGTCAACTTACAACGAATGTTGGAGTTTCCCTAATATTGTACATGTCTCCGTGGCCTAGTGGTTAGGGCGTTCGCCTACGGAGCGGGAGGTCGAAGGTTCGAGTCCTACACAGGGCGAGTTCTGATATGGCCGGTTGCCGACCCAGCAGCTAGTTAAATTAAGGGGTACCGATTGCCTTCCTGCCAAGCGCCCGGCATATAGGATAGGAATCGGGAGTAAAGATGTTCATCAGTAAAGGTGTCTCATAAGTCAAAACTGGCTGGCTCTTAATCGCGAGGGGTGACACTATAATAATAAACAAACACTTTATATGAATGGATTTTAGACTGGAATACGAAAAGAGGTTTAACGGCGTAAAGCTCTAATTTCGAACATTTTTGAATATCAGTTCTTCAGAAAGTTTTTTTCCCGTTTTTAATTCATCAACGTTTTATCGGTTTTAATTTACTTTCATATTTTTTGTGTGAAAATTGGATAAGATCGTACATATCCCCTTTAATTGAACTGAATATGTAAATACACAACATGTGGTTTATTGTTTTGTTTAAGTACTAATATGCATATTTAAGCTCTTTTCTTCTGTTTTGTTTGATGTTTGATTTCTTAGCTGTGTTTGTTTCCTAAACGCCGACGCCATTTGGAAGGAACTACAGTGGGTTTCCCACTTACGAAAGTCATTGCATATTAGCATTGTATGTACTTCTTTTTACATTATTATACATAAGTGGCATGTTCGTTGCTTGCAAATGAAAGTCTTTGCAGTTGTAATATATTGAATGAGAAATTGACGCCTCCTTACTTTATAAAGCTTTTAAGTTCATGTTAAGTATTTTGTACAGTTTAGCAGATGCATTTAACGTAAATTATGTTTTTATATGAATTTACCACTTACTTAAAAAAGTCACTTTTTCACTTCCATTCGATATAAGGTTAAGAGGGTTCTCTACACCGTTCATTTAATATGATATTTTTGTAAAGCTCTATGAATCACACGTACCGCAGAGCAGCTGTCCACTTAATAGACAGAATGATACTTGGATAACATGTAATAGAATATCGAGCGATTCGTCTTTCGGCCACAAAAATGTTGGATAATTGTATTGTGCGACATGATTGTTAGTCATCATTTTCCTTAAGATCAAGAGTTGCCTAATGTGATTCTCCCAATACAATATTGGTTAAGCGTAAAAAAATTGTTTGATCCAGGTAACATGCTCCAAAAAATAAGGGTAGTTAGGTCGGGATTTTTTTTTTGTAAATGGTTAACTTGAAGATTCTAAACATGAATAAATATTCAAGACATATCAGTAATATCCGTAAACATCGTTTATAAGTGGATACTATCAAAACAAATCACCTATTTATACAAAAACACATTTAATTATTGAAGAAGGTAAAACCCTGACAAACCCAATAAAATGTTCTAGGGTCGAGGCATTTTTTTAGGGTAGGTCGGGTTACCTGAAACAAACATTTTTTGTACGCCTTACTTTAGATAACAACTTATTTGAAGGTCAATAAAACGGACCATATTTCAGTTAATGCGGATATCTTGTCGATAGTTTTCAGCCTTCTTTTTCTCGTTATATCAGTTTCAAGCATTATTGTAGAATTTAAATATCTGCCTAAACGCAATCAGGATCAAATTTGATCATGTGTGGTATACAATAGAATGAAGTTTCAACAATAAGGGATCATTTTTCGACGAAACGATATAACTTCAGATTTGATTAAGATTTTTAATAAGAACAACAATCTATCTAATATATCCGTCTTAACATTTATAGTATTGATTTTGGTTTTTTGACTGTTAATCAAAATAATACGTATTACATACTTTTTTATAAACAATAAGAGATATAAACCTCCATTTATAGTTGTTGTAAAATCGATTTATTTCCATTACAACTAGAACGAAAATTGTAAACATGCAGTTAATTGTACGTTGATGATCACGTTAACAAGGTTATGTAAAAGAAATAATTGTGTTCCCTAGATATCCCCTTGTCAAATAATGTGTTCGATTGTTAAAATATTAAAAGTCATGCGTTTACTGTTTATGGTTTTCGAAGAATAAAAGGGATTATTTTCGTGTTTATAAAATGTCATTCACATTCTCCACGACATTTGCGAAGGTTATTGTGTTCATAGTTGTGTAATTAAAGTTTAATTCCATTATATCATTATTTAAAACGAACATTACAATTAAACTATTAAGTTCACCTGAAATATCAAATGTAAAGCTCTTCTCATTCTTCCACAGCAACAATGATTGTAAAAAAAGAGGTGTTATAGTTAACTGTCTAATGCTTTCTCTTTTGATAGTTCAAATTACCGTCAACAGCAAAATGCAAGATCCCAGTCTACAATTATTATTATTTGTGTATTTAAAAAAATTGATTTCATTATATCATTATTTAAAATGTATATTACAATTGAAATATTACGTCAACATTACATATGTATTTTGCTGACAACGAATAGACAGGTATCAACGTCTCCACACCGAGAAACGGAGTTACTAGCTTCTATAATAAACAATACAGACGTTGATCACTTACACATAGACATAGGCATTTCTTCACCAGTGGAGCAGTTGTAGCAGATCCTTTTAAATGATCAGTTATTTGCATTGTGTACACGTTTGTCAGACGTTGATCCGTGTAATTTCGTGCGAATATTCTGTTGAAGCAATAACATTTGTTCTCTGCGAAAGTATGTGATTACGGACAATTTTTAACAACAACGTCACCTGTCATTCCAGGTAAAACAAACCCGGTCACAAGACAAGTGGATAACGTGGATAAAGAGATTGAACATAATCATGTTTCAATGAGTATGGATGCATCACCAAGTACTATAGTCCGTTTGAAATACGATGGTATGTACGGTTATTAATTTTATTGCTGTTTCAAAGGTCCTTTTATTGGTATTTACGGAAGTGACACAATATCAACTTTTATTTTATATGTAACAATATTTTGCCGTTATGAACCATTTTGCAATGGCAATACTTATTATCACTCTCACTTAAATATATAAAAGCAAAACTCCAGTTGTGACAGCCTTGGAAACGGTCGATGAATAGCATTGGGGGGTTTAAACAAAGTAGAATTGCAAACATTCCAATCCTAAATATTCTTTTCACTGTCGTGCGTTGCATATTTACACTTTATTTGTTCTATAATACAAGTATATACCATGCTAAAAATGCTTAATAATGAACATAAATCGAGACACAAATAAAAAAGCATAACAGACGTTCGATAAATTTGCCTCGCTTTCGATTGTCTTCTGATTGAATAATTGTCGCTTCGGAATAATGAGGCAACGAACCATGGGGACCTTTGTGACTAGTCTGTAAAAAGCGGTCATGTCATTATATTCCTTTTATATATTGATTTCTTTTTTTTTCTCAGAAATACTTAAAATACATATAATAGTCATATATGTATATCAGAGATCATGTGCTTAAGTCATGTTGCAAATGAGTACTATTTTAATAGATTTGCATTTAAGTTATACAAATGCATAGAGACGCGTCATTTTACTGAAATTCCTTGATTGTATGTTCCATCCTATTATTTAAAACAAATGGGAATCTCTTTACGGATCTCTACTCTAAGGTCATTTTATAAACGCTCTTTTTTGCAATAGATTTTATCACTGCCAAAATTGGAGAATCACGTATACATTGTTTACATTATGCCATGACATAATCCTTATGGAGGTAGGAAATGAACTACCAAATGAATGTTTAGGTTGAAGTCAAACACACAAATGACACTTTTCCAATAAATCGATTTTTTTTATATTCTATACATTCTAGTTATGGCCTTACTAGACGCCAATAAAAGATGGCTTAGCAGACTGCCTGTTTCAGGTTTTAACACAACGCGTAGCTAGACCAAATAATTAGACGTAATCGGTGGATTCTGAGCCATTATTTGTATGGGCCAAATCCACACTACATCTAAACAATATGTCAATTTCCTGTAGCAAAGTAATTTGAAATGAACTTACGATTTGTTTGGTCAAACTTCAAAATATCAATAGCAGCATGCATATAATGATGTTATAAATTCATACTGTAGAAGAAAACAAAACATAAATCAAGCAATTATCCAAATAATCACGTAATGTTATCAAATAAATTACATTCGCGTACAAACATTACTGTAATAAAAGTGGTAAAACCAATATCGGTTTTGACAAAATCTATTAATAGCAGACACAACTTTCCACTGCGCACATCGTAAAATAGTTCGTCTAAAGATTCGATTCTTTAAGATAAATGCGATCTGTATATTTAATTTATTTTTAATAAAAAACGCAGTATGCAAGTTTTACATTTAATCAGAGCAATATAGTGATTGACCATTTTGAGAAATGTCCAACATGCTTTTTTGTTTTATTGCAGATTGTGGAAACTACCTTAACGACGAATTTATGCACTTATGTTACAACAACCAAGTTCACTGTTATGCTTCTCTGGATTGCGAAAAGAAATTTATATAATGATTACTACGTGAAGCAAGAACAAGTATTTAGTATTAACATTAAGATATATGGCTTTGAAGAAAACGCGAGGGATAGTGTATCTAACCAATTGATAATGTAACATATAAAAGTAGAAGAAAATAATAAACAATGAAATAGTTATGTGATAATTATTACTTCCATATTTTTCTATGAGGGGAAATACCACACTATGAAGTAACGCTATAATTAATGCACACAAATTAGTTTCATTATTTTTTTCAATATGTTTATTTTAATTACAGTATATGGTATCGGGTGACATTTGGTTTTAAATAATTATCGTTTGTGTGTGCATGTTATACTGCAATATATTATTTTAGAAAATTTAGAAAATTTATTTTTTAAATTCAATGTTAAAATATTTTACTGTAGGGGTTCCTTTGGGCAATAATTGAACATTATAGCAAAATCCTTTTTTTTTAAATTTTAATGCAAACTATTGTATGCATAATTTGTCAGACGGGAGATTGTTAAGTTTAATTCAAAGTGTTAACACAACTAATGGATATATTGATGACGTGTTAAATATTGATAACCTCTTTTTTTTTACAAACATATATAAAAAAGATTTACGTCATAGAACATACAATAATTAAATCGTTTTCGAAAACTGCTGCTGCGTTTCTAGATTTATGTGTAACTATTAGTTACAATAAAGTGCAAACTAGTCTGTATGACAAACGTGATATTTTCAATTTTGATATTGTAATTTCCCTTTTCCACAGATGGTATATTACTAAAAGTCCTTCGCACTGCATTTAAATTTCCAAGTTAGTTCGTTAGGCGAGAGCCTGTTTATAAGTAAATAATTTCAACAACCGTAACAATTCTCTAAGTAAGAACGTCTTACCAGTCTTTCCAATTTCGTGAACTACGCAACCAGTTTACAATGTTTCTTTTTGATTTTTTTTTTCAAAAATATTTTTGTTTGGTTTCTGGATATAAATGTTTCCTTAAAAGGGTTATTGGTTAAATGATTTTCCCACCCTTCATTTTATAGTGATGTTTGAAAACGATTGCGAAAGCGTAAATAGCGAAATTTAACAGCAGTAAAAGAGAATATTATTTAATTCAATTACCATTTAATTATTCAATGTCTAGAGGTTATCAGACTTTAAAGACATAGCATCATATAGTTCAACTTTCAGATCATCGCCATGCAATTTAAGTTATGAATAAAACAATTAATCCCTTATCAAGTAACTCAATTAAAATATTTTCACTGATAAAAGACTTCCCAATTTTATAAAAATTAAGATGTCACTAAGTTATCTAACTATTCCGATGCATATTATTTATTCACAAACAATTTATAATTATTTTAGTTATTTTGTGCGGGTGGGGGGCATTGTTACTTGCTTAAAGACCTCGAATGGCGATTTACGCCTAATCAACGCTTATATACTTAGCCAAAATCCCCACTTTCACGTGCAACTAACGCGCCAAAGCCAAACCCGGTAGAATTAATTTCGCAAAACAAATAGTACCGAAAACAATTGTGAAAGATAATTTATTTTATTTACTCACACTAAAAGATACTGAACTCGAGATGTGCATAAATGTGCGTTATCTGTAGTTATACCTAAACGGGAAAAATATTGCGCATAACACGAATACATGCTATTACAAACTGAATATTTCATTGAAAAAACAGAAGTTGAGTTAGCTCGCACTTTCCTTGAACCCGGTATTCCCTATTTAAAAATACCGCGGCTTTCTCCAATACACGCACCTAATTAAATTGTGCGCATGAGCGACTTGACAAAAACTGTCACGTGATTATCCCTAATATAAAAGGCGCTATATTTTGAATTACTTGATGGGTTTTAGCTTCTGTAGACGCTATTTATTCTAGAACAAAAGAAAGGACGAACAATATATAAAATCATTATTTTTCAGGTGAATAGAAAACATACGTGTCTATTTTTGTGTGAATACGATTGTAAAAGAAAATTGTGTATGTGTGATAATTGTCTTGAGTTGTTTAGGATCGGACCATCCGGAGTTCAGTCCCTGTAAGTTGAGATGCAATGCTATTATTTCCGAATCTAAATTATTGCAATAAATATCACCAAATACAAAAAAAAAATAAGTTACACGGTTTGTTATTTGCAGCAAACATATTGACCAACAAAGAGGGTTAAATAGTACTACAGAAAATGCATTCGCAACTCTTTACTAATCAGTTTGCAAAAGGCAAATATACTCCCCATCGCTGTGTTCTAAGTTTTGTGTGTCAACAAACTGAAAGAAAACTTTTTTTCCGTTACATATAGCTTATTATCCTCATCGACAGATGTGTGGGGGTCGAGGGTATCCCGCTCCACACAGAACATCATACATTAAATGCATGCACAAGTTTACATGATCAATATAAACAAGTGTCGTCCACAACATAGAAAATATATTTTTTTTTAATGTTTGATTCATTTTATAATTATAAATATTGTATAATGTCCCAAGATGAAATAAGGTGCGTTTATGAGATTTTCAAACATTTCACATCCTACAAATTATATGAAATAAATTAATTTACGGTTTTACAGTCCCAAAATCTATATTCAATGTTTTGCGCATGTTTATACTATCTTTTCTGTAACTTTTGTAGATAAGAATGTTTAGTTATACAAAAGGGCATATTACAAATATGTAGCCAGTTCTTTATTTCAATGAAAGTGCTCGCACATTTTGATATACATGCTGGTAAAGTTTCATTAATTTCAATTATATTATACATGGGTCGAGTTCGTTTGGCATATTTTAAAATGGATCGCAACTGAATGGGGACAAATGGTTTAACAAATCCGCAGAGCAGCTGTCCACTTAATAGACAGAATGATACTTGGATAACATGTAATAGAATATTGTGCGACATGATTGTTAGTCATCATTTTCCTTAAGATCAAGATTTGCCTAATGTGATTCTCCCAATACAATATTGGTTAAGCGTAAAAAAAATTGTTTGATCCAGGTAACATGCTCCAAAAAATAAGGGTAGTTAGGTCGGGATTTTGTTTTTGTAAATGGTTAACTTGAAGATTCTAAACATGAATAAATATTCAAGACATATCAGTAATATCCGTAAACATCGTTTATAAGTGGATACTATCAAAACAAATCACCTATTTATCCAAAAACACATTTAATTATTGAAGAAGGTAAAACCCTGACAAACCCAATAAAATGTTCTAGGGTCGAGGCATTTTTTTAGGGTAGGTCGGGTTACCTGAAACAAACATTTTTTGTACGCCTTACTTTAGATAACAACTTATTTGAAGGTCAATAAAACGGACCATATTTCAGTTAATGCGGATATCTTGTCGATAGTTTTCAGCCTTCTTTTTCTCGTTATATCAGTTTCAAGCATTATTGTAGAATTTAAATATCTGCCTAAACGCAATCAGGATCAAATTTGATCATGTGTGGTATACAATAGAATGAAGTTTCAACAATAAGGGATCATTTTTCGACGAAACGATATAACTTCAGATTTGATTAAGATTTTTAATAAGAACAACAATCTATCTAATATATCCGTCTTAACATTTATAGTATTGATTTTGGTTTTTTGACTGTTAATCTAAATAATACGTATTACATACTTTTTTATAAACAATAAGAGATATAAACCTCCATTTATAGTTGTTGTAAAATCGATTTATTTCCATTACAACTAGAACGAAAATTGTAAACATGCAGTTAATTGTACGTTGATGATCACGTTAACAAGGTTATGTAAAAGAAATAATTGTGTTCCCTAGATATCCCCTTGTCAAATAATGTGTTCGATTGTTAAAATATTAAAAGTCACGCGTTTACTGTTTATGGTTTTTGAAGAATAAAAGGGATTATTTTCGTGTTTATAAAATGTCATTCACATTCTCCACGACATTTGCGAAGGTTATTGTGTTCATAGTTGTGTAATTAAAGTTTAATTCCATTATATCATTATTTAAAACGAACATTACAATTAAACTATTAAGTTCACCTGAAATATCAAATGTAAAGCTCTTCTCATTCTTCCACAGCAACAATGATTGTAAAAAAAAGAGGTGTTATAGTTAACTGTCTAATGCTTTCTCTTTTGATAGTTCAAATTACCGTCAACAGCAAAATGCAAGATCCCAGTCTACAATTATTATTATTTGTGTATTTAAAAAAAATGATTTCATTATATCATTATTTAAAATGTATATTACAATTGAAATATTACGTCAACATTACATATGTATTTTGCTGACAACGAATAGACAGGTATCAACGTCTCCACACCGAGAAACGGAGTTACTAGCTTCTATAATAAACAATACAGACGTTGATCACTTACACATAGACATAGGCATTTCTTCACCAGTGGAGCAGTTGTAGCAGATCCTTTTAAATGATCAGTTATTTGCATTGTGTACACGTTTGTCAGACGTTGATCCGTGTAATTTCGTGCGAATATTCTGTTGAAGCAATAACATTTGTTCTCTGCGAAAGTATGTGATTACGGACAATTTTTAACAACAACGTCACCTGTCATTCCAGGTAAAACAAACCCGGTCACAAGACAAGTGGATAACGTGGATAAAGAGATTGAACATAATCATGTTTCAATGAGTATGGATGCATCACCAAGTACTATAGTCCGTTTGAAATACGATGGTATGTACGGTTATTAATTTTATTGCTGTTTCAAAGGTCCTATTATTGGTATTTACGGAAGTGACACAATATCAACTTTTATTTTATATGTAACAATATTTTGCCGTTATGAACCATTTTGCAATGGCAATACTTATTATCACTCTCACTTAAATATATAAAAGCAAAACTCCAGTTGTGACAGCCTTGGAAACGGTCGATGAATAGCATTGGGGGGTTTAAACAAAGTAGAATTGCAAACATTCCAATCCTAAATATTCTTTTCACTGTCGTGCGTTGCATATTTACACTTTATTTGTTCTATAATACAAGTATATACCATGCTAAAAATGCTTAATAATGAACATAAATCGAGACACAAATAAAAAAGCATAACAGACGTTCGATAAATTTGCCTCGCTTTCGATTGTCTTCTGATTGAATAATTGTCGCAAACTTCACATCTCACTTGCTTCGGAATAATGAGGCAACGAACCATGGGGACCTTTGTGACTAGTCTGTAAAAAGCGGTCATGTCATTATATTCCTTTTATATATGGATTTCTTTTTTTTTCTCAGAAATACTTAAAATACATATAATAGTCATATATGTATATCAGAGATCATGTGCTTAAGTCATGTTGCAAATGAGTACTATTTTAATAGATTTGCATTTAAGTTATACAAATGCATAGAGACGCGTCATTTTACTGAAATTCCTTGATTGTATGTTCCATCCTATTATTTAAAACAAATGGGAATCTCTTTACGGATCTCTACTCTAAGGTCATTTTATAAACGCTCTTTTTTGCAATAGATTTTATCACTGCCAAAATTGGAGAATCACGTATACATTGTTTACATTATGCCATGACATAATCCTTATGGAGGTAGGAAATGAACTACCAAATGAATGTTTAGGTTGAAGTCAAACACACAAATGACACTTTTCCAATAAATCGATTTTTTTTTATATTCTATACATTCTAGTTGTGGCCTTACTAGACGCCAATAAAAGATGGCTTAGCAGACTGCCTGTTTCAGGTTTTAACACAACGCGTAGCTAGACCAAATAATTAGACGTAATCGGTGGATTCTGAGCCATTATTTGTATGGGCCAAATCCACACTACATCTAAACAATATGTAAATTTCCTGTAGCAAAGTAATTTGACATGAACTTACGATTTGTTCGGTCAAACTTCAAAATATCAATAGCAGCATGCATATAATGATGTTATAAATTATACTGTAGAAGAAAACAAAACATAAATCAAGCAATTATCCAAATAACCACGTAATGTTATCAAATAAATTACATTCGCGTACAAACATTACTGTAATAAAAGTGGTAAAACCAATATCGGTTTTGACAAATCTATTAATAGCAGACACAACTTTCCACTGCGCACATCGTAAAATAGTTCGTCTAAAGATTCGATGCTTTAAGATAAATGCGATCTGTATATTTAATTTATTTTTAATAAAAACGCAGTATGCAAGTTTTACATTTACTCAGAGCAATATAGTGATTGACCATTTTGAGAAATGTCCAACATGCTTTTTTGTTTTATTGCAGATTGTGGAAAGTACCTTAACGACGAATTTATGCACTTATGTTACAACAACCAAGTTCACTGTTATGCTTCTCTGGATTGCGAAAATAAAGGTATATAATGATTACTACGTGAAGCAAGAACAATTATTTAGTATTAACATTAAGATATATGGCTTTGAAGAAAACGCGAGGGATAGTGTATCTAACCAATTGATAATGTAACATATAAAAGTAGAAGCAAAAAATAAACAATGAAATAGTTATGTGATAATTATTACTTCCATATTTTTCTATGAGGGGAAATACCACACTATGAAGTAACGCTATAATTAATGCACACAAATTAGTTTCATTATTTTTTTCAATATGTTTATTTTAATTACAGTATATGGTATCGGGTGACATTTGGTTTTAAATAATTATCGTTTGTGTGTGCATGTTATACTGCAATATATTATTTTAGAAAATTTAGAAAATTTATTTTTTAAATTCAGTGTTAAAATATTTTACTGTAGGGGTTCCTTTGGGCAATAATTGAACATTATAGCAAAATCCTTTTTTTTTTAATTTTAATGCAAACTATTGTATGCATAGTTTGTCAGACGGGAGATTGTTAAGTTTAATTCAAAGTGTTAACACAACTAATGGATATATTGATGACGTGTTAAATATTGATAACCTCTTTTTTTTACAAACATATATAAAAAAGATTTACCTCATAGAACATACAATAATTAAATCGTTTTCGAAAACTGCTGCTGCGTTTCTAGATTTATGTGTAACTATTAGTTACAATAAAGTGCAAACTAGTCTGTATGACAAACGTGATATTTTCAATTTTGATATTGTTAATTTCCCTTTTCCATAGATGGTATATTACTAAAAGTCCTTCGCACTGCATTTAAATTTCCAAGTTAGTTTGTTAGGCGAGAGCCTGTTTATAAGTAAATAATTTCAACAACCGTAACAATTCTCTAAGTAAGAACGTCTTACCAGTCTTTCCAATTTCGTGAACTACGCAACCAGTTTACAATGTTTCTTTTTGATTTTTTTTTTTCAAAAATATTTTTGTTTGGTTTCTGGATATAAATGTTTCCTTAAAAGGGTTATTGGTTAAATGATTTTCCCACCTTTCATTTTATAGTGATGTTTGAAAACGATTGCGAAAGCGTAAATTACGAAATTTAACAGCAGTAAAAGAGAATATTATTTAATTCAATTACCATTTAATTATTCAATGTCTAGAGGTTATCAGACTTTAAAGACATAGCATCATATAGTTCAACTTTCAGATCATCGCCATGCAATTTAAGTTATGAATGAAACAATTAATCCCTTATCAAGTAACTCAATTAAAATATTTTCACTGATAAAAGACTTCCCAATTTTATAAAAATTAAGATGTCACTAAGTTATCTAACTATTCCGATGCATATTATTTATTCACAAACAATTTATAATTATTTTAGTTATTTTGTGCGGGTGGGGGGCATTGTTACTTGCTTAAAGACCTCGAATGGCGATTTACGCCTAATCAACGCTTATATACTTAGCCAAAATCCCCACTTTCACGTGCAACTAACGCGCCAAAGCCAAACCCGGTAGAATTAATTTCGCAAAACAAATAGTACCGAAAACAATTGTGAAAGATAATTTATTTTATTTACTCACACTAAAAGATACTGAACTCGAGATGTGCATAAATGTGCGTTATCTGTAGTTATACCTAAACGGGAAAAATATTGCGCATAACACGAATACATGCTATTACAAACTGAATATTTCATTGAAAAAACAGAAGTTGAGTTAGCTCGCACTTTCCTTGAACCCGGTATTCCCTATTTAAAAATGAGCGACTTGACAAAAGCTGTCACGTGATTATCCCTAATATAAAAGGCGCTATATTTTGAATTACTTGATGGGTTTTAGCTTCTGTAGACGCTATTTATTCTAGAACAAAAGAAAGGACGAACAATATATAAAATCATTATTTTTCAGGTGAATAAAAAACATACGTGTCTATTTTTGTGTGAATACGATTGTAAAAGAAAATTGTGTATGTGTGATAATTTTCTTGAGTTGTTTAGGATCGGAAAGTCCGGAGTTCAGTCCCTGTAAGTTGAGATGCAATGCAATTATTTCCGAATCTAAATTATTTCAATAAATATCACCAAATACAAAAAAAAAATAAGTTACACGGTTTGTTATTTGCAGCAAACATATTGACCAACAAAGAGGGTTAAATAGTACTATAGAAAATGCATTCGCAACTCTTTACTAATCAGTATGCAAAAGGCAAATATACTCCCCATCGCTGTGTTCTAAGTTTTGTGTGTCAACAAACTGAAAGAAAACTTTTTTTCCGTTACATATAGCTTATTATCCTCATCGACAGATGTGTGGGGTTCGATGGTATCCCGCTCCACACAGAACATCATACATTAAATGCATGCACAAGTTTACATGATCAATATAAACAAGTGTCGTCCACAACATAGAAAATATATTTTTTTTTAATGTTTGATTCATTTTATAATTATAAATATTGTATAATGTCCCAAGATGAAATAAGGTGCGTTTATGAGATTTTCAAACATTTCACATCCTACAAACTATTCTGAAAGAAATTAATTTACGGTTTTACAGTCCCAAAAACTGTATTCAATGTTTTGCGCATGTTTATACTATATTTTCTGTAACTATTGTAGATAAGAATATTTAGTTATACAAAAGGGCATATTAAAAATATGTAGCCAGTTCTTTACTTCAATATGTTTAAAAGTGCTCGCACATTTTGATATACATGCTGGTAAAGTTTCATTAATTTCAATTATATTATACATGAGTCGAGGTCGTTTGGCATATTTTAAAATGGATCGCAACTGAATGGGGACAAATGGTTTAACAAATCCGCAGAGCAGCTGTCCACTTAATAGACAGAATGATACTTGGATAAAATGTAATAGACTATCGAGCGATTCGTCTTTCGGCCACAGACTTATAAAATAATCGTATTGGGCGACATGATCGTTAGTCATCATTTTCTTTAAGATCAAGATTTGCCTAATGTGATTCTCTCAATACAATATTTGTTACTTTAGATAACAACGTATTTGAAGTTCAATAACACGGACAATATTTCAGGTAATGCGGATATCGTGCCGATAGTTTGCAGCATATTTTTTCTCGTCAGATCAGTTTCATGCAATCAAATTTGAGCATGTGTGGTATACAATAGAACACTCTCACATTATTCCTAAGTTTCAACAATTTTGGAAGAAACGATAGTACTTCAGAGATCATTTTGTAGTCCGTTTAATTTGAATTGAGATTTTTAATGACACCAATCTATCTAATGTTTTCGCCCTATCATGTATAGTATTGATTTGTTAACTGTTAATATAACTATTACGTATAACATTACTTTTTAAACACTAACACATATAAACCTCCATTTATATTTGTTGGAAAATCGATTTATTTCCATTAGACATGAAACGAAATTGAAAACACGCAGTTAATTGCACGTTTGTGATCATATTAACAAGGTTATGTAACCAGTAATAATTGTGTTCCCTATATATTCCTTTGTCAAATGATTTGCTTGATTGTTAAAAAAAATTAAAGTAATGCATTGACTGTTTGTCATTTTTGAAGGATTGAAGGGATTTTTAAACCGAAAGAAAGCACTTAAATCCATAGGAAAGATTCACTTTTAAAAGTTACTTGTTCAAAGATGTTCGTATTTTTTGAATGTGATTAAATGCCCTTACATCATGATATGTGTAATGATAAGTCGACGCCTCCTTACTTCATAAAGCTTTTGATTTCATGGTAAGTATTGTGTAACCTTTAATAAATACATTTGACGTAATACATATATAAATTTACCACTTATTTAAAAACAGGCCTGTTCATAGGAATATAATATGTTATTTAAAATGCAAAATACAGTTTACACAGCTTTGAGTCATATGGAAGTATAATATTGTAAGGTTAATTATCATAAACAATTGTGAGTGTATATTTATTCTTAAAGTTTAAATAAATACTTATATCGACAACTAAAAGGGGGTTGTTTCTGTGCCCATTTTTATTACAAATAGTCCATTAGAATGAGTTTAATAAATTCAAAATGACCATTTTATTATGTATTTAAACACGTTTAAATTTCCGTGTGCGTTATCATCGCTGGTATTTGACATTAATAAGTGAACGACATTTAAAATACTGATACTTTTCTATACACATATGAACAATTCCCGAACTCGGCCAAGATATCATAACAACGCACGTTTTGAGCAGATTTGAAGAAGATTGGGCAAAACATGTGACTTCTAGTGTTAACAAGCTTTTTCATTAATTGACCTAGTAACAAAGTGTTTGACCTCACATGACCCAGTTTCAAACCTGGTCGAGATATCATTGGAACACATGTTCTGAGCAAGTTTCATTTTGATTGGGCAAACAACGTTGCCTCTTGAGTGTAAACAATCTTTATAATGTTTTCAAAATGGCCTTATAAAAAAACAGCCTCGCTCCCTGGCGGCCATGCTTTTCAAAGCAGGGCAACCATTTTCGAACTCGGCCAAGATATCATCAAAACAATTGTTCTGAGAAAGTTTAAAAAAGATTGGGCAATTAAGTGATTTATAGAGTGTCCTGGGCAAGTTTTATGACGATTGGGCAATAAATGCGGTCTCTAGTGTGTTAACAAGGTACATGTTGACGAACGACTAACGACGGACGACTGAAAATAGGCCATCACAATAGCTCACCATGAGCGCGTTGTAAAATATTTATTTTGATGATACGATGTGTTCAACTTACGCAATCACGCGTTTGGTTTTGTTTCTTGTTGATTGAAGTGAACATGTACATAAACTACATGTTATTTATTGTTTTGTTTAAGTACGAATATATATATATTGTCTACTCTTTTCTTCTGGTTTGTTTGATGTTTGATTTCTTAGCAGTGTTTGTTTACTTATTCCTAGTTGAAATTGCAAAACGAAACCCCATTCGGAAGGAATTTCTACGGAAAGTTTCAAAATTCAGTAAATCATTACATATTAGCATTGTATTTCATGTCTTTTTACATTCTTATACATACATGACATGTTTGTTGCCTGCAAGTGAAATTTGTTGCAGTTGTAATATATTGAATGAGAAATCGACGCCTTGTTACTTTATACATCTTTTAAGTTAATGTTAAGCATTTTGTAAAGTTTAGCAGATGCATGAAACGTAATGCATTTATTTGAATGTGCCACTTAATTAAAAAATCCACTTTTCTCACTTTTATTCGATATAGGTTAAGAGGGTCTCTTCACCGTTCATATAATATAATATTTGTGTAAAGCTGTATGAATCGCATGTACTGCAGCTTTTCACTTAATAGATAGAATGATAAATTGATAAAATGTAATAGAATATCGAGCGGTTTGCCTTTCGGCCACACAATTATAAATATTGTGCGACATGATCGTTAGTCATCATAATTCTTAAGATCAAGATTTGGCTAATGTGATTCTCTCAATACAACATCGGTTACTTTAGATACAACTTATCTGAAGGTCAATAAACGGACAATATTTCAGTTAATGCGGATATCTTGTCGATAGTTTGCAGCCTAATTTGTCGGCAGATCAGTTTCAAGCATTAGTGGAGTATTTAATATCTGCCTCAACGCAATCAAGATCAAAGTTGAGCATGTGTGTTAAAAAATAGAAAACTGTCACATTATTCCTAAATTTTAACAATAAGGGAATCATTTTCGGAAGAAACGATATTACTTCAGAGATGATTTTGTAGACCGTTTAATTTTAATTAAGATTTTTAATGAACACAATCTATCCAATGCATCCGTCTTATTATGTATAGTATTGATTTAGGAATTTTGACTGTTAAAGTAAATAATACGTTTTACATTACTTTTTAAACACTAACAGATATAAACCTCCATTTATATTTTTCGATAAACGATTTATTTCTATTACAAATAGAACGAAATGAAAACATGCAGTTAATTGCACGTTCGTGATCATATTAACAAGGTTATGTAATAACTAATAATTGTGTTCCCTATATATCCCGTTGTGAAATGATTTGTTTGATTGTTAAAAAATAAAAGTAATGCATTGACTGTTTGTCAATATCAAGGATTTTCTTTTAAAAGATACTTGTTCAAAAATATTCGTAGATGTTAAATGTCACTAACTGTCCTAATATCTGTATATGTTTAATGAGAATTCGACGTCTGCTTACTTCATAAAGCTTCTAAGTTCATGGTAAGTCTTTTGTAACGTTTAGTAGATACATTTGACGTAATACATATATAAATTTACCACTTATTTACAAAAGGCATGTTCATAGCAATATAATATGTTATGTAAAATGCAAAATACAGTTTACACAGCTTTGAGTCATATGGAAGTATAATATTGTAAGGTTAATTATCATGAACCATTGTGAGTGTATATTTATTCTAAACGTTGAAATAACTACATATATTGACAAATAATAAGGTTTTGTTTCTGTGTGCATGTATATTACAAATAGTCCAGTAGAATGAGTGTAATAAATTTTAAAATTACCAATTTATTATTGATTTAAACACGTTTAAATGTCCGTGTGCGTTATCATCGCTGGTATATGGCATTAATAAGTGAACGACATTTAAAATACTGATACTTTTCTATACACATATGTACTATAGTAATGTTATGTCGTGACTGATTTTTTAAGAATGAAGACATGTCATTATGGTTCAAAACGTTTGAACAACCTTAATTACAAATCACAAAACTACGAGTACGTTCTTTACGATCACTAATTTATTAAAACGCATCGTAGATTGATGTCGTACAAACTGTTTAGTAAATTACATCACGCTATGATGTTCACCAGGTAACTGAATTGAATATCAACTGTTTATCGGAAATGGTGTCCTTCGCTAGGACTCGAACCGAGGAACTACGGGATTAAATGTATCAGCCGCTTACCAATTGGGCTGTCGGATTTTGTTATTGTATTTTTAACGTAATGTGAGTGATACACGTTTTTTTTTCCAACATACCGAAGAAAAGTGTTACAAACGCTTTATAATTGTATCCATTACAAGTTTTGATTGTCCATAAACGAAACGATATGTTAAATAGATTTCTGATTGCACTAATGAACTAATGCATTTATAACCAATATATATATCCAAAGTGGAGCATTGAAATTTCAAACGTGCACACGTCACCAACCACAAACACTATTACGTTTCATATTATTTCTGGTACGTGTATTTGGAAGGTCGCTCCCTTCATTGCGACTAGCACTACATCCTTTATATCCCGTCATCGAAATCAAACGCTTTACAATTCCCAATTTGATGTGTACCAGACTCCTTTTCAAAGCAGTGAAAAAATAGATGGGTAGTCAAATATTCAATGCTTATGAAAATGGATTAATTAGGAATTGATACCCAGTTGTACCGGTATACAGTTGTATAGTACCCAATTTGGAAAAGGGTGATTTCTGTGAAGTAAGAAGAGGAAGTTAAGTAGTTGATTGGTTTGTATTCGATACTATTGATTAACACTTTGTCCTTGATTATACCCCCTATCAGATAATATTGGTGTGTTATCTGATATTGAACTACTAAAATAGATAATTATGTTGGTATTGCGATCTCATTAGATTGTTTCATGCGATTTTATTTAATTGTGTTAAACTATATTATTGTATTGAATACTGTTAGCAACAAGGAAGTTCTGCTACTTCCAAACAACTAACAAAACATGTCATATCTGATAACCAAAGTTCATTGTTAAGGTTTTAGTCAGTGAGATAAAGATCATGTAAGATTGAACTTTTATTAAAGTGGCCATGCCAATATACAATTTTTAAGAGATCCATGTCAGCTTATTGATATCTTTTCAATCACAGACCAAGAACTTTTACATATTGTTATGCCCCAGGCATAACTTGATTTGATCAACTAAATTTTACCATTTCGTCTAGCACCAGCACCACGAACTACAGCACTTGGGTACTTACATACCTGTTTCTTATGACCGTTCCCAATTCACCCATATCACCCAACCGTACTTTGACCTTGACCTAATTTAGGCAGATATAGCCGATAGAGCGTATACATTTGAGATTATCGATTATTAATGCTTCCTAGCCTGCAAAGTAAACTGAAGGTCACATGATTCAATCTCTCAATATCGCCATACTAAAGACCGTTGGCTTTTGCCAAAATCCTTTTCTCTGAAAACGCCAGACCAAGTTGTTTCATATGAGGTATGTTGCATCTTCTAGTGGTCCTCTGCACATATTTTTTAAATGATGCCACTGGGATCAAAACTGGCCACGCCCCGGGGTCGCATTGTTTATACAGACCTAAATAGCAAAATTACTTCGCAAATCTTTTTTTTTTGAAACCGCCAGGCCCAGTTGTTTTATATGAAGTATGTGGCATGTTCTAGTGGTCCTCTGTACAGATTGGTCAAATTATGCCCATGTGGTCAAAACTGGCCACGCCACGCGGGTCACATGTTTATTCAGACTTACATAGCAAAATTATTTTAAAAATATGAAACCGCAAGGTCCAGAGGTGTCATATTTGGTAGGTAACATTGCATAGTGGTCCTCTACAAAGTTTGTTCAAATGATGCCCCTGGGATCGAAACGGGGCACGCTCCGGGGGTCCCATATTTCATATAGACTTAAATAACAAAATTACTGCAAACAGCTATTCTCTGAAACCGCAAAGCCTAGTGGTTTCATATTTGGTAGGTTGCATTCTCTAGTGGTCCTCTACAAAGATTGTTCAAATGATGCCATTGTGTTAAAACTGACCATGCCCCAGGGGTCACATGGTATATATAGACATAAACAGCAAAATGATTTAAAAAGTCTTCTCCCCAGAAACCGCAAGGTCCAGAGGTTTCATATTTGGTTTCAAATATTTATATTTGTAATGTAAACTTGCATAGTGGTGCTCTATAAAGATTGTTCAAATGATGCCCCTTGTGTTGAAACTGGCCACTCCGCGGTGGTCACATAGTTTATACATATTCTTAGATAGCTAAATGACTTTGAAAGTCCTCTACACAGACTGAATCTTCTCTTCTAAAACCGCAACGCCCAGAGGTTTCATATTTGGTATGTAACATTGTATACCTTTATATATTAAATTGAATACAAAAACAAAACACTGTATACTGGTCTTCCTACAACAATTGTTCAGATGATGCCCCTGATGACAAAACTGGGATGCCTTAAACCCAGGTGAGCAACATAGGGCCATCGTAGCCCTCTTGTATGGAGGATCAATGCGAATAAATTGAACTTCGTCAATTGCCCATCTGCGAACAGTCCCCTTTATAGTATTACGCTTTTGTTTCTTGTCAATTGAATGTAATATGTTTATAAACAGCATGTGTTTAATGTGTTTTGTTTATGTACTAGTATGTATGTCTGAAGCTCTTTTCTTCTATTTGGAGTTTACTGTGTTTATATTTGATGTGTGATTCATTAGCTGTGTTTGATTTCTTATTCCTAGCTAAATACCTGAACGCCGTGGAGATTCCAAATAAAGGCGTATTCATTCAGAAATCAGTTCGCGATCAACTGAAATTGATCTGCTTCGATAAGTATTTACATATAAGCATTGAATTTAATGGTTTTTGTTTTACATTCGTATACAAAAGTGACATTTCCAATTCTTGCGAATGAAATTCATTGCATTTGTTATATGTTTAATGATAATTCGTTTAGAAGATAAATTTGACGTAATAATTATACATATTTACCTCTTTTTTTTAAAAAAAGGGCCTGTTCATAGAAAAAGAATGTGTTATATCAAATGCAAAATGCAGTTTACACAGCTTGGATCCATATGGAAGTATACACTTGTAAGGTTAATTATCATAAACGATATTGAGTGTATATTGCTGTTATTGGAAGCAATCGTTAATGTATTGACTCTAAAAGTTGAAATAACTACAAATACCGACAGCTAATACAGGTTGTTTTCTGTATGCATTTGTATTATAAATAGTCCAATAGTATGAGTGTAATAAATTCAAAATTACCATTTAATTGTTAATTTAATCACGTAAACAGGCCTTACGTAAACAGGCCTCACGTAAACTCAATTCTTGAGTTTTTAAAAAAGGAAATCATTGTTACGAAGAATGCGTGTTGAATAAATGGATGGTGGTGTTTAAATGTTTAAATTGCTGATTTTTGTGAATAACCCAGCGATCACCCTTGGTAAAACGAAAATAGGGAAGTACAAGATAAAAAATGGTCGCGGTGGCGTAGTGGATATGGTGTCCGCCTAGCGATCGGGAGGTCCCGGGTTCGATCCCCACTCTGGGAGCGTTCTCAGTGTCTCCCCCGAAGACACCAAGTACTGGTTCTACCCAGGAAACGGACTCGAGAGTGTCTCTATAAGCCTAAGGCTTTCGATGCAATCGAGCTAAAATAAATAGGTTTAAACTAAACTAAACTAAGATAAAAAAGTGGTCAAATAATAGATTAATGCGCCTGCGCAAAGACGTGCGCGTGAATTCCCCGCGAGGAGTTAAGTTGTTTTAAGATTGTATTTAACAAAAATGTAAATATCTTGAAAAATAAGAAGTTTTGGAGACTTCAACTTATCTGCGTTTGGAAAAGCTGCTAGATATTATGTGTAAACTCCAAATTCAATGCTGGAGAGCTTTTACACCTTTTTATATTCAAATCACGGATACTGCTAGTTCACGGATACTACTCGCAAACCAGTATAGAGTAATTCTTGTTTTCAACTTGCATGCAGTTATCAGATATATTTGTATGGAATAAAATTGTTAGAGCTCTTTAAAGGTTCATGTTACCGCATTGTTCATGGTCGTATAGGTATTAGTGATCAATACACTTTTTTTCGAATAATGAATGTTCAGTTATTGACTGTGTATTGACAAAGCAATGCAATCTTTCACAGATTAAAGAATTTACAATTAACTCGTTCAATGAATAGAGTCATCACGCACCACTGCAGTTTTCAATAAATTGTAACATATTGATCGTAGCATTGCTAATTAATCAGAGATTAGGAATAAATGGGATGTCATATTTTGAGAGCAGTTTAGCTCACAGATTATTTCACAATTACCTAGGTTTAACAATATTGTTAATACTACAGATTGTTAAAGAAGGGGTTATATCAATAACATGTTATTATCGTTTACAAACACTATTTAAGAAATAGCTGACTCATTATTTTTTTTAAATAGTATATTTATAAAGATGATGTTTATTTTGACAATTATCAAAGTAGAGATAAAGACTGGTTTGGCCAAGATTGTAAAGATGCCCGTAATTTGTATATGACTACAAACTGATCGTTATAATATAAATAATATTGCTAGAAATTACAGATAATGTCTTTGTTGCAATTCCATGGATATTGAGGACGAATTTCACGTTGTTTGTATTTGTTCGTCTGTTAATGAAATACGAAAGTACGAAATTAAAAAAATATTACATCATTAAACAATTTGTATTTAAGTATATTCAACTGTTACAATAGCAATTAAATTACGAGGATGTTAGCCCAAGAGGTTTAATATACCGCATCAGAACGACAATTCCTTTTTTATTATATGATCAAGAACGAGAATGCGATTTTAACTTAACCGGACAACATTTTCTGCGATTACATCGCTAACAATATTTTACAGTTTCGGAACTACTTTTTCGGGTTGTGTATTGGTAGTTTAACAACGATCAATTGTGTTCGTTGCCTATCGAAAACACTGCGCGTGTAATGTCAGAATAAATATTTATCCCCAAGTCAAATGGTAAAGTCCGTATTAAATAATCAGGCTTTAAATTTATTTATTGTTTTAACTTTAAAGATCGAACTGACAAACACCTTACGAAGGAACATGCATAGGCCTTTAGCGATTACTTATTAACAAAAAATAACAATAATCTACGCAGTTTGTTTTAATGGTAATGTTATGCCCGCAACACTGTTCAGGGTTCTCTCAACTGGAAACGACCCAATGGAATAGATACATGTATATGTCATTATCAAAGCTCATATCTCGTATTCACTTAGAATAGTATCTCTTCACGGGAAGACACAAAATGGACACGTTTTATTGAGCTTCAATGAATTTAATTTATTTTCATTAATATTTTATATTGGTTCTTTGTTAGTAAACAATCGAAACAAGATGCACATGGATGCTATAAGTGCACTTTACAAGTTAACCTTTAATAATATTTTATCGAAATTAAATTTAATGTACAGGCACACCAATTAACAATGTATGCATTATCTGTCGTTAATTATTCCAAAGTAATCATCACATTGTATTGGTAAATTAAGGCCTTATGCCAGTTATACAGAGTGCATGTACAGCAAAATCTTGTTTGCTTTTTGTGTCAGAATGATACTATAAATACTTTCTTAGTTCAAATATATTATATTTCTGCACACATTAATTGTTTACAAACATTTTTGTCCGCGTAAACAGATTCATTTTCGTCTACGAATTTCTTATAAAAGTTACCTAAACTTGTCCTCTATTCCATGAGGACAATAGTTAAGGTTATTTGATTATAACATCATTATATACATTTTTGAGACACATTTTTTAATGGAGTGTACTTTTTGTCCAATATTAACAGTTAATAGAATGTGTAATATGTCATCACACAAGTGTTCCATAGTACAAAATATGTACTTGCAATTGTACCTTGATGATAAATCACGTATATTTTATTAGATGCCAATACTCTATAAAGATTAATGTTCAAAAACACTGTATAAATGAGACCATCGCTTTATTGAAAAATATTGGGTACTAATGTGTATAATATATTATGTCTGCTCCGTCAAATCAAAGCTTCCGACTATAACAGAAACTTGTTTGTGTACATGAAGGCCTAACGGGTAATAAAACAAAGTATTGCAAACACTATACTTTTATACAATTGTATAACTTATATTACAGGTGTACAATAATTTAACAATATATGAAGCCAGTTGACGTTTACTTGGTGTTAGTCGGCGAACGATTGTCTTTAGAGTGATATTAAGACAAAGGCATGGAATGTTTAAAATTTATGCTTCTTCCTTGTTTTGTTTGCTTTAACATAAACAATTATTATCTAAGCCAAGTTTTTATTTAAGAACTGAAATGCCGTTTTATTATAATGCAAACTATAAAGCCCGCCATTTAATGTTCGACATGTGGTTAAAACGACTCGCACATAGATAATACTCTACGGTTTTATTTTACTGATACTTCACTTTTAAATAATATTTAAAAAATATCAATATAATCTTACGAAAAACTGTCACCTACCCCTGGCGGTCATGTTTTTTTAACGGAGGGCAACCCTTTTCAAACTCGGCCGAGATTTGTAACAACAAACGTTTTGAGCAAAGTTTCAAGAATATTGGGCAAAAAATGTAGCCTCTAGAATACGAACAATCTTTATAATGTTTTTAATATGGCCATCATAGGAAAACTGCCCCTCTCCCCTGGTGGCCATGTTTATCAACAGAGGGCAACCATTTTCAAACTTGGCCAAGATACCATAAAAACTAATGTTTTCAGAAAGTTTCAAGAAGATTGGGCAATTCTGGGCATTTATAGAGTATTCTGGGCAAGTTTTATGAAGATTGGGCAATAAATGTGGCCTCAAGTTTGTTCACAAGTAAATGTTGACAAACAACTAACCACGGACGACTGAAATTAGGCTATCACAATAGCTCACTATGAGCACGTTGTAAACTATTTATTTTGACGATACAATTTGTTGTTCTTATTCAATCACTCGTTTGTTTTTGGTTCTTGTTAATGGAACTGAATATGTAAATACAACACGTGCGTTATTGTTTTGTTTAAGTACTAATATGTATATTGTCTGTTCTTTTCTTCTGTTTGGTTTGATGTTTTATTTCTTATCTGTGTGTGTTTTCTTAGTCCTAGTTTCAAACACCATTGAGAATGAATATCAAAGGAACTTTTCCGAATTAAATAAGTCGTGACATATTAGCATTGTATTTATTGTCTTTGTACAGTCTTATACATAAGTGACATGTTCGTTGATCGCAAATGAAATTCGTTTTAGTTATAATATATTGACTGAAAAATCGACGCCTCCTTTCTTTATGAAGCTTTTACATTTTCATGTTAAGTATTTTGTAAAGTTTAGCAGATGCATTTAACGTAATGCATTTATTTGAATTTACCACTTACCTAAAAATCCACTTTTCTCACTTCTATTCGATATTAAGCTAAGAGGGGTCTCAATACCATTTATTTTATATTATATTTTTGTAAAGCTCTATGAATTGCATGTACCGCAGAGCAGCTTGTCTCTTAATAGATAGAACGCTACCTGGATAAAATGTAATAGAATATCGAACGATTCGTCTTTCGGCCATTAACTCATATTTGGCGACATCATCGTTTGTCATCATTTTTCTTAAGATCAAGATTTACCTAATGTGATTCGTTCAATACAATATTGGTTACTTTATATAACAACTTCTTTGAAGTTCAATTAAACGGACACTATTTCAGTTAATGCGGATATCTTGTCGATAGTGTGCAGCATTTTCTTTTCTCGTCGGATCTGATTTAAGCATTAGTGCAGAATTTAATATGTGCTTAAACGCAATCAAAATCAAGTTTCAACAATAAGGGGATCATTTTTGGAAGAAACAGTATTACTTCAGAGATGATTGTGTAAACGTTTAATTTGAAATAAGATTTTTAAAGACAACAATATATCAAAAGTTTCCGCCTCATCATGTATAGTATTGATTTGTTGACTGTTAATGTAAATAATACGTGTTACATTACTTTTTAAACAATTAAAAATATAAACCTTCATTAATCTTTGTTGGAAAATCGATATACTTCTATTACAAATGAAACGAAATTGAAAATATGCAAGTTAATTGCACGTTTGTGATCATATTAACAAGGTTATGTAAACAGTAATAATTGTGTTCCCTATATATCCCGTTGTCAAATGATGTGTTTGATTGTTAAAGAATTAAAAGTAATGCATTGACTTTTTGTCGTTTTTGAAGGATTGATGAGGATTTACTTTTAAAGGGACTTGTTCAAAGATGATCGTATTAATGTTCTTTATATCTTTATATGTTTAATAAGAATTCGACGCCTCCTTACTTCATAAAGCGTTTAATTTCATGGTACGTCTTTTGTAACGTTTAGCAGACACATTTGACGTAATACGTATATAAATGTACCACTTCTTTTAAAAAAGGCCTGTTCATAGAAATAGAATATGTTATATAAAATGCAAAATACAGTTTACACAGCGTTGAATCATATGGAAGTATAATGTTGTAAGGTCAATTATCATAAACAATTGTAAGTGTATATTGCTGTAATTGGAAGTAATGTTAAAGATATTGATTCTAAAAGTTGAAAAAACTACATATATCGACAGCTAATAGGGGGTTGTTTCTGTGTGCATTTTTATTACAAATAGTCCAGTTGAATGAGTGTTTTAAATTCAAAATTACCATTGTATTGTTTATTTAAACACGTTTAAATGTCCTTGTTCGTTATCGTCGCTGGTATTTGACATTAATAAGTTAACGACATATAAAATACTGACACTTTTCTATACACATATGTACTATAGTAATGTTATGTCTTTACTGATTTTTTATAATTGAGACATGTCATAAGGGTTCAAAACGTTTAAACAACCTAAATTACAAATCACAGAACTACGAGTACGTTCTTATCGATCACTATTTTATTAAAACGTATCGTAGATTGATGTCGTGCCAACTGTTAATTAAATTACATGACCCTATGATGTTCCGCATGTAACTGAATTGAAAATCAAGCGAAATTAAAAAATTGCCTTCGCCGGGACTCAATCCGAGGAACAACTGGATTAAAAGTCTCATCCGCTAACCAACTGGCCATTCCGTTTTTGTTATTGTATTTTTAATGCTATGTGAGTGATACCCGTATTTTCCAAAATACCGAAGAAAGTGTTACAAACGCTTTATAATTGTATCCATTACAAATTATGATTGTCCATAAACGAAACGATATTTTAAATATGTTTTTTTGTCATTAGAAGTATAGTGCTTGTTTGAACATAATGTACAATCTCTTTCTGGGATCTATGCGAAATGTTTTAAAGTTGTTCGTTTTCCCATCTGTTAACAGATTTCCATGACACGGCACTTTCAGCACGACGCATATTTGTTAAATTGGCAATCCAACCTTATTTATATATGTTATTCGAACGTTTGTATTTCATTCAAATTGTATACAATATGGTCTGACTTTATTGACTGTTAATGGCACATAAACGTGAACGATCCATTGAATTTAGTCTTATTTGAACCCATCTTTAAAATTCGCTATTCGTAAAATAATGAATATAATGCAGCTTCATCCATAAATTAACACGAAACACGTATGAAAAAGTTAGGGACAGCTGGCTTATAAAATTTATAAAATGTTTATGATAATGCTAAATACGTGTTTTTACACGAAGATCAGTTTTGGAGCATCGTATTTCTATAAAGCCGAGTTATGAAAGTTATAACAACTAATATGCAAATATTAGCATCTAACTTTGAAGTTAGTATTAATGACAACTAATTTCTAATTAAAAAAAATAAGAATGTCATTGTTCGGCTGACGTATAAAACAAATACGAAGAACTGTTCCTGTGACACGTGTCTCATATTTTTTAATATCCGTCTAATGTTTTAATGCATTGAACCTCATCGAAACCGTTTTTACAATCTTGCTGTATTTCTTTAAGAGTCATGTCTTTAAAATATTTCGTTTGAAACATCTCTTTTCATGTTACAGATCTGATCATCAAAGACCTTTATGGTATGTATTGTTTTATTATGTTTAGTGTTTATAATTATGCAAAATATAGTATTATTCTTTATAAAAGAATAATTCAATAATATGTTTTTTAGTCAAGCTGAGTTTGATCTTCATCTTATACTTAATCACAACAAGTAAGGCCCTGTGCCAATATTGAGCTACTTTTATATTGGACATATTTGCGGGGCCTAACCGGAGAAAGACCAGTTCTGTGATGGAAATTTCTTTCTTCATGTCTATAGAGTAGCGACAGGATTTTCGTCGCTACTTTCATGCGCTGAAATGGCATGGTTTGCATTAATATTTCTTAATAAAATTTCCATACCTGCAAAGACAATTTATTTCTCAAAAATTTGTCATAAATATTTGTACGATAGCACTCCCATTTTGGATGCAACACCAATTTAAACCTACACACTAATGCATTTCCAACACATATCACTGTCCTCCACTGTGTAAACTGTAATCGATATTGTACTACACTGAAACGATTGCGTCATTTCGATTGGTCATTCATCATCCGATCATTAGAAGCATATTTGAAGGGTTTAACGAGGCAAGGTTAATATGATGGACTGTACATGAATGTAGATATATTCGCAAGTTTAAATCGGAAATACAATTAACGCATGGTCTAGGTAAATTTCGGCACATGTTAAGCAGTTTAGGGTTGTTTAAGTAAAATGTCGTAAATAATGAATGAATGAACTAAATTCGAAGCGCGTCTTATGAATTAGACTACTTATACTTAATCCTTTGTTAGCCTCTTGATCAGGCACTCAAGTCAAGTTGGAAATGATTTGTTTTCTACTTAATGGGATTAGTATTTAAGAAATATAATTGCATTCTTATCAGATCTGTTAGCCTTTTTATTAGGCACTCAAATCAAGTTCGACATGTTTTGTTTTCTAATTAACGGGATTAGTATTTAAGAAATATAATTGCATTCTTATCAGATGTTTAAATTTCGGCGGTCCCGATTTAAAATGAAATATGGCACACTGCGTTTGGAATACGCCAGTGTTACAAATGATCATGTTTATTTCGTTAAAAGTCTTAAGTAGGGTTTATTTGTAAAACGAATTGAAAAACTCCTTGTTTGATGTGTTGCAAGCCTGTTGATTAAGTGACCAAAATGATAATATGTAGACGAATTATTTAACGACTTTCATAAGATGCATGTGCTATTAAATTAAATTGAACTCACATTTATAGCACAATACACATTAAAATAACGCATTATTTTTTATTTGATTTCGGTATGCGCTATTAAATTATATTACAACCAAAATAATATCAAAATATAAAAAACAATAAATACCTCATCTGAGACTCGTCTTATTAGACATCGTAGGATATTTTTATATTACTATATAATTTTGGAAGAAGCATAAATGAAAAGCACCAAAATCTTTGATTACTTAATTTCAGTAATAGTATTCATTTCCTTGGTATCTGTCGCATGTCCTTTACTTCAGGAACATACTGATAATAAATGTCTTTTTTTTAAGCTACACAATTCAGTCGTAACTTAAACTTCTCGTAATATCTTTGATAAGACTGGGCCCTGTATACATTAATTGAAATAACAGCTCGATGAAGACATACTAATGACTGTTCTTTATTTGCGTTTAATGAACGATAAATACTAGGGAATTAACAACAACTTGTTAACACTAATTAGTAAATTGATATAGTAAGACATCAACAGATAAAATAAATGTATAATTGAAATTATATTTAGCATACTTGCATGCTTGTTATTCTAAGGCAAACTACAAAGCCCACCATTTAATGTTCGACATGTGGTTTGAAATGACCATCACATAGATAATAATCTACGGCTTTATGTTACTGATACTGAACCTAAATAAATAATAATTAAATAATAACAATAGAATCCAAATACGGAAAACTGCCCCGCCCCCTGGTGGTCATGTTTATTTAATGGAGGACAACCATTTCCAAACTCGGCCGAGATATCATATCAACAAACGTCTTGAGCAAATTTGAAGACGATTGGGCAAAAAATGTGACTTCTAGTGTTAACAAGCTTTTTTTCAATTGACCTAGTAACCTAGTTTTTGACCTCACATGACCCAGTTTCAAACTCGGCCGGGATATCATTTGAACAAATGTTCGGAGCAAGTTTCATTTTGATTGGGCATAAAACGTTGCATCTAGAGTGCAAACAATATTTATAATGTTTCCAATATGGCCATATAAAAAAATTGCCCCGCCCCCTGGTGGCCATGTTTTTCAACGGAGGGCAACCATATTCGAACTCGGCCAAGATATCATGAAAACAATTGTTCTGAGAACGTTTCAAAAAGATTGGGCAATTAAGTGCTTTATAGAGTGTTCTGGGCAAGTTTTATGAAGATTGGGCATTTATTTATTTGTAGTTAATGCGGATATCCTGTCGATAGTTTGCAACCTTATTTTCTCGGCGGATCAGTTTCAAGCATTAGTGTAGTATTTAATATCTGCTTAAACGCAATCAAGATCCAACTTGAGCATGTGTGTTATACAATAGAACACTCTCACATTATTCCTAAGTTTTAACAATAAGGGGATCATTTTCGAAAGAAATGATATTACTTCAGAGATCATTTTGTACGCCGTTTAATTTAATTAAGATTTTTAATGACAACAATCTATCTAATGTATCCGTCCTAGTATGTATAGTATTGATTTAGGAATTTTGAATGTTAATGTAAATAATACGCATTACATTACCTTTTAAACACTAACAAATATTAACCTCCATTTATATTTTTTGAAAACAAAAAAAAAACGATTTATTTCCATTACAAATGGAACGAAATGAAACATGCAGTTATTGCACGTTCGTATTCATATTAACAAGGTTATGTAAAAAGAAATAATTGTGTTCCCTATATATTCCGCCGTCAAATGATTTGTTCGATTGTTTAAAAAATAAAAGTAATGCATTGACTGTTTATAATTTTTGAAGGGTTAAGGGATTTTTAAACCGAAAGAAAGCAATTAAATCCATATGAAGGATTTGCTTTTAATAATTACTTGTTCAATGTTCGTTTTTTTAAATGTCATTGAATGTCCTAATATCTGTATATGTTTAATGAGAATTCGACGCCTCCTTATTTCATAAAGCTTTTAATTTCATGGTAAGTCTTTCGTAACCTTTAACAGATACATTTGACGTAATACATATATAAACGTACCACTTATATTAATAATAAAATGCAAAATATAGTTTATACAGCTTTGAGTCATATGGAAGTATAATATTGTAAGGTTAATTATCATAAACAATTGTGAGTGTATATTGATTCTAAAACTTAAAATAAGTAGATATATCGACAGCTAATATGGGGTTGTTTCTGTGCGCATTTTATTACAAATAGTCCAGTAGAATGAGTGTTATAAATTCAAAATTACCATTTTATTATTTATTTAAACACGTTATAGTGTCCGTGTTCTTTATCATCGCTGGTATATGGCATTAATAAGTGAACGACATATGTACTATAGTAATGTTTGGCCGTTACTGATTTTTTTTTAAATTGAGACATGTCACTATAGTTCAAAACGTTTGAACAACCTTAATTACAAATCACAAAACTACGAGTACGTCCTTTACGATCACTAATTTATTAAAACGCATCGTAGATTGATGTCGTGCAAACTGTTAATTAAATTACATCACGCTATGATGTTCACCAGGTAATTGAATTGAAAATCAAGCGTTTATCCGAAATTAAAAAAATTGTGCTTCGCTCGGACTCGAACCGAGGAACTACGGCATCAAAGTCTCAGCTGCTTACCAATTGGGCTGTCGGATTGTGTTATTGTATTTTTAACGTTATGTGAGTGATACATGTTTTTTTCCCAAAATATCGAAGACAAGTGTTACAAACGCTTTATAATTGTATCCATTACAAATTTTGATTGTCCAGAAACGAAATGATATTTTAAATAGATTTCTGCTTGCACTAATGAACTAATGCATGTATAACCAATATATATATCCAAAGTGTAGCATTGAAATTGTAAACGTGCATACGGCACCAACCACAAACACTATTACGTTTCATATTATTTCTGTTAAGTGTATTTGGAAGGTCGCTCCCTCCATTGCGACTAGCAATTAATCCTTTATATCCCGTCTTCGAAATCAAACGCATTACAATTCCCTATTTGATGTGTACCAGACTCATTTTCAAAGCAGTTAAACAATTGATGGGTAGTCAAATATTAAATGCTTATAAAAATGGATTTATTAGGGATTGATACCCAGTTGTACCGGTATACAGTTGTATAGTACCCAATTTGGAAAAAAAAAAGATTTCTGTGAAGTAAGAAGAGGATGTTAAGTAGTTGATTGGTTTGTATTCGATACTATTGATTAACACTTTGTCCTTGATTATACCCCCCTCAATAAGATAATATTGTTGTGTTATCTGATATTGAACTACTAGTATATATAATTATGTTGGTATTGCGATCTCATTAGATTGTGTCATGCGATTTTATTTAATTGTGTTAAGCTATTTTATTGTATTGAATACTGTTAGCAACAAGGACGTTCTGCTACCTCCAAACAACTAACAAAACATGTCATATCTGATAACCAAAGTTCATTGTTAGGTTTTAGTCAGTGAGATAAAGATCATGTAAGAGTGAAATTTTATTAAAGTGGCCATGCCAATGTACAATTTTTAAGAGATCCTTGTCAGCTCATTGATATCTTTTCAATCACAGACCAAGTACTTTTACATAGTTTTATGCCCCAGGCATAACTTGATTTGATCAACTAAATTTTACCATTTCGTCTAGCACCAGCACCACGAACTACAGCACTTGGGTACTTACATACCTGTTGCTTATGACCGTTCCCAATCCACCCATATCACCCAACCGTACTTTGACCATGACTTAATTTAGGCAGATATAGCCGATAGAGCGTATACATTTGAGATTATCGATTATTAATGCTTCCTAGCCTGCAAAGTAAACTGAATGTCACATGATTCAATCTCTCAATATCGCCATACTAAAGACCGTTGGCTTTTGCCAAAATCCTTTACTCTGAAACCGCCAGACCAAGTTGTTTCATATGAGGTATGTGGCATCTTCTAGTGGTCCTCTGCACATATTTTTCAAATAATGACACTTTGATCAAAACTGGCGACGCCCCGGGGGTCGCATTGTTTATACAGACCTAAATAGCAAAATTACTTCGAAAATCTTTTTTTTTTTTAACCGCCAGGCCCAGTTGTTTTATATGAAGTATTTGGCATATTCTAGTGGTCCTCTGCACAGATTTCTCAAATTATGCCCATGTGGTCAAAACTGGCCACGCCCCTGGGGTCAAATTTTTATACAGACTTACATAGCAAAATTATTTTAAAAATATGAAACCGCAAGGTCCAGAGGTTTCATATTTGGTAGGTAACATTGCATAGTGGTCCTGTACAAAGATTGTTCAAATGCTGCCCCTGGGATAGTAACTGGGCACGCCCCGGGGGTCCCATATTTCATATAGACTTAAATAACAAAATTACTGCAAACATCTATTCTCTGAAACCGCAAAGCCTAGTGGTTTCATATTTGGTAGGTTGCATTCTCTAGTTGTCCTCTACAAAGATTGTTCAAATGATGCCCTTGTGTTAAAACTGACCATGCCCCAGGGGTCACATGGTATATATAGACTTAAACACCAAAATGACTTAAAAAGTCTTCTCCCCAGAAACCGCAAGGCCCAGAGGTTTCATAAATGGTTTCAAATATTTATATTTGGTATGTAAAATTGCATAGTGGTCCTCTATAAAGATTGTTCAAATGATGCCCCTAGTGTTAAAACTGGCCACTCCGCGGTGGTCACATAGTTTATACATATTCTTAAATAGCTAAATGACTTTGAAAGTCCTCTATACAGACTGTTCAAATGATACCCCTTGGGTCAAACTGTCCACACCCCGGGGTCACATGGATTATGTAGATTTTTACAGCACAATTACTGCTAAAATGGTCTCCTCTAAAACCGCAAGGCCCAGGGGTTTCATATTTAGTATGTAACATTGCATAGTGGTCCTTTGCAAAGATTGTTCACCTGATGCCCCGTGGTTAAAACTGGCCACGCCCCGGGGGTCACATTGTTTGTATATACTTCAATAGCAAAATTACTTAAAGAATCTTCTCTTCGAAAACCGCAACGCCCAGAGGTTTCATATTTCGGAATGAAATGGACGGAGATTGGACATCGTGCGTGTTTGACATTTATTCGGTTTGCCGAAGACCCCAAAGCCGTCCCGAACATCCGGCGTTCGAATTGTACAACGTTTAAAATTTGGAAGCCGAAGTTTTCTTTTATCCCAATCAGGCCCCGAAGTACAAAGACGGTTCCAGAAATATTAATGAATTACCCTTCAGAACTCCAGAACATCGCGAAGACATGCCAAAACACCTCGAAGTTGCCAATTTCGCTTTCTGGAAACCTTTGGGACCCTTGTGGACAACAGGTTTAAGCGATTCTACAGAGCCATCCAGGCGTATAGATGTGTCATCATCAAATTGCGACAACTTAGATTTAATATCGTTTATTTTGAACCTTTAATGTTTAGGTTTGACCTGAGTTTAATGGATACAATTTTGGCGCATAGGATAAATATATAGCAATTAAAGGAGGTATTACAATCTGACTACTTCAACATGACATATTTGAACAACACAAATGAAAGGACGAATATAATAGAGGAAACTTAAACAATAGTCAGTTATATGTACAATACTTCATATGTTTTTCAATGTAATTCTTCATGACGACATATTTATTCCTAGCGCGATGCCGATACTGACACGTTTAATCGAATTTGTGGATGAAACACCGCATGAATACCACTTGACACATCCGCATAGTCAATGAAATGTGCACTATTTACATGGATAAATCGTGCTAATTAAGCATGTGCTTTACGTAGTGAACCGTTTATAGTGAGGCCCAAACCACAAAACTAAATGCTTTATAGATTGAGTCTATAACACTGTGATGAAATTATTGCATTTACGAAAGGACTGCAAAGACGTGTTGTTACTGACAAAATTGTGGAACAGGCTACTAAATAATGTGTGAAACAATACAAAGATGCATTTGTAAATTGTAGTTTAATATTAATATATTAATGCATTTATATCGGACTTATCATTACGGATGGAGGACCCTCTGTTGTTCTTTGATTGTAATTACCGCTGCCTTGTATGAATAGGCTCTGTCAATGTCTTCAGTCAACTTACAACGAATATTGGGGTTTCCATAATATTGTACATGTCTAACGTATATGAATGGATTTACGACTGGAATACGAAAATAGGTTTAACGGCGTAAAGCTCTAATTTCGAACATTTTTGAATTTCATTTATTTAGAACTTTTATTATAGTTTTTAATTCATCAACGTTTTATAGGTTTTAAGTTACTTTCATATTTGTTGTATGAAAACGTGATAAGATCCTACATATCCCCGTTTATTTAACTGAATATGTAGATACACCACATGTGCTTTATTGTTTTGTTTAAGTACAAATATGTATATTGTAAGGTCTTTTCTTCTGTTTTGTTTGATGTTTGATTTCTAAGCTGTGTTTGCTTTCTTTTTCCTAAACGCAAACGCCATTTGGAAGGAACTACAGTCGGTTTCCCACTTACGAAAGTCATTGCATATTAGCATTGTATTTACTGTCTTTTTACATTATTATACATATGTGACATGTTCGTTGCTTGCAAATGAAATTCGTTGCAGTTGCAATATATTGAATAAGAAATTGACGCCTCCTTACGTTATAAAGATTTTAAGTTCATGTTAAGTATTTTGTAAAGTTTAGCAGATGCATTTAACGTAAATAATGTTTTTATTTGAATTTACCACTTACTTAAAAAAGTCACTTTTTCACTTTCATTCGATATAAGGTTAAGAGGGGTCTCTACACCGTTCATTTAATATGATATTTTTTGTAAAGATCTATGAATCGCATGTACCGCAGAGCAGCTGTTCACTTAATAGACAGAATGATATTTGGATAACATGTAATATAATATCGAGCGGTTCGTCTTTCGGCCACAAACTTGTTGAATAATCGTATTGTGCTACATGATCGTTTTCCTTGAGATCAAGATTTGCCTAATGTGATTCTCGCAATACAATATTGGTTAAGCGTAAAAACAATATGTTTGTTCCAAGTGACATGCCCAAAAAACATAAGGGTAGGTAGTTGGGATTTTTTTTTTTTTTTAAATGGTTAACTTGAAGATTCTAAACATGAATACATATTCAAAACATATCAGTAATATCCGTAAACATCGTTTATAAGTGGATACTTTCAAAACAAAACACTTTTTTTATCCAAAAACACATTTAATTATTGAAGAAGGTAAATAGGGTAGCCTTACTTTAGATAACAACTTCTTTGAAGGTCAATAAAACGGACCATATTTCAGTTAATGCGGATATCTTGTCGATAGTGTTCAGCCTTGTTTTTCTCGTTAGATCAGCTTCAAGCATTATTGTAGTATTTAATATCTGCCTAAACGCAATAAGAATCAACTTTGATCATGTGTGAATGCTCTGACAGTATGTCTAAGTTTCAACAATAAGGGGATCTTTTTTCGACGAAACGATATCACTTCAGAGTTGATTAAAATTTTTAATAAGAACAACAATATATCTAATGTATCCGTCTTAAAATTTATAGTATTGATTTTGGTGTTTTGACTGTTAATGTAAATAATACGCATTACATTACTTTATAAACAATAACAGATATAAACCTCCATTTATAGTTATTGGAAAACCGATTTATTTCCATTACTCCTATAACGAAATTGTAAAAATGCAGTTAATGGCACGTTCGTGATCACATTAACAAGGTTATGTACACAGTAATAATTGTGTTCCCTAGATATCCCGTTGTCAAATGATTTGTTTGATATAAAAAAATAAAAGTAATTCATTGACTGTTTGTCATTTTTGAAGGATTAAAGGGATTTTTAAACCGACATAAAGCACTTAAATCCATATGAAGGATTCACTTTGAAAAGACACTTGTTCAAAGATGTTCGTCTTTTTTAAATGTCATTAACTGTCCTAATATCTGTATATGTTTAATGAGAATTCGACGCCTCCTTACTTCATAAAGCTTTTAAGTTCATGGTAAGTCTTTTGTAAACTTTAGCAGATGCATTTGACGTAATACATATATAAATGTACCACTTATTTTAAAAATAGGCCTGTTCATATAAAAATGTTATGTAAAATGCAAAACACAGTTTACACAGCTTTGAGTGATATGGACGTATAATAGTGTCAGGTTAATTATCATAAACAAGTGTGAGTGTATATTGATTTTAAAAGTTAAAATAAGTACATATTACATAAACATGTAACGAAGATGTATCTTCGCTACTTTCAAATAAAAATCACCACACATGGGATGGGTCACTTTAAGTAGTTTCGAACGTGAATCGACCAGGCAGAGCTGCAACACTTGGTAATAACGTTTCGTTAATGAGTAATCGTCATTTGAAGTGAATAAACTTCTAAAACGTTTGTAACGCTAAACGATTGAATATTTTGGAGTGCTTCTAATGTTTCCGTTGCGATTGTTGAAAACAATTGAATCACTTGCTTTTTCTTGGAGTTATAGGACTTTGACGGTTGCTGAAATTATTGTACAGTGCGCAGTTCTTGTATGGACTGTTTTTCAGCAAATACTAGCTGATATTTAATGAAACGTTATGGAAAGCTCCATTACCAAGAGGAGATGTGCATTATACCAACATGCTCCGCTTCAATTAATTTTCTTACAGTTATTGTACTTTGATGTTTGCAGATATTAATATATAGAGCACAATAGGGCGTAAAAAAATAAGTTTGTTTCAGGTTACCCGACCTACCCTAACAAATGCCCCGACTCTAGAACATATTATTGGGTTTGTCAGATTGAGTTTTGTTGTATTTACCCTTTTCAAACATAAAATGTGTTTTTGGATCAATAAGTGTTTTGTTTTGATCGTATCCACCTATAAACAATGTTTAAGGATATTACTGATATGTTTTGAATATTTATTCAGTTTTAGAATCTTCAAGTTGACCATTTACCAAATAAAAAAATAAATAAATAAAAAATAAATCCCGACCTACCTACCCTGATTTGTTTGGGCATGTAATCCGAAACAAACATATTTGTTTACACCTTGTTTGGTCTCTGCTCTTCTGAGTGCATTACCATTGCTTCCAAAGCGTGTTAGGGAGCATACATCAGTTCACTGATATCCTTGTTAGGTATGCGACGGGTACTCGAAAATAACCGAATCCTCGTTTCCATTCAAATTAACTCGAGATCGGTTCCTCTTTGGACAATTTGCGTCCGATCAAGTATTAAAATAAAAGTGTAATTTAACATTTGTAATCGCCATCATCTTTGTTAAACTTTTTTTTTATCAAAACCCATATTCAGCAAATTAATATAACCAAGACCCAAAAGGCAAGGGTGTTTGTATTTGACAGGTATTTTAATTTTCAAAATAAAAAAAAGTAATTTGCTGGGGCTCTTGGATATTGGAGTGCATTGCTGAACGAACCCCACTGAACAGCTCGATTGAGGGACGTCTTAAACCAAAGAAAGAGTTTCAAACCGTCCAGTTGAGGAAATAGGCCTATGTGTGGCAGTGTGCATTGGCATATACTTGTTTGTTTGGATTTTTCGCCGTATTCTAAATACACTCAGAGCATCGTTATCTATATCACGATTTAAGTAAATGTCAGACTGATCGTTAATAAAAAGAAGCGATCAAATTTTACAGCGAAAGAAACTGTTTAAGGATGGCAGGGCGGATTATTTTCAATCTAGGCTTTCTTTGTCCTGCTTCATATCTTTTCCCCCTCAAATACATATCTCGAATAACAAATCAATACCTTTACCACGTATGTATATATGCGTACCCGAGAAGCCCGTGCATTATGCAGTCCGCACAGGCTAATCCTAGACGGCACTTTCCGCTTTTATGGTATTTTATGTTTCAATGAAGTGTCTTCTAGCCATAAATCCACTTTAGGCGGAAAGTGGCGTCCCGGATTAGCCTGTGCGGACTGCACAGGCTAATCCGGGATGACACTACGCACATGCATTAAGTCCGGTTTTCCCACGATACGCCTCATATATTTGACTACTTTCGAGCCCCCGTTCTTATGCGTATACACAATAGAAATAGCAATTGTGTCTAGTAATACAACTGCACGGTTTGAATAAACTGACCCGACGCTCATGAACGAATTCATCCTTGGCTTCAAGGACTGTGTCATGTCAAACATTTTGAGCTATAAACAATATATGCAGTTGAGTAGGCTATGAACTTAAGGAACTGTAGATCGCAAATTTATATTATCAATGATTTAAGAAAGTAACGTTAAATTACATAATAATATGTAATAATAAGTATATATGTTTAAAGTATAAATTAGAATGTGAATATTGTGTGCAGCGCTGAGCTAGGCATACATGTTACCAATACATGCAGTAACGTTTATAAAACTAACCGAGACACATATTTATCAGTTTCAATATGTATATAAGAAGTTTAGTTTACTTTTTTTTTGTATTACCGCTAACGCCGAATTTCTTGTTAAAGATATTACTTGTTCGCCTCATAACACTTGATGAATAAATTGTGAGAACGTTTTAATACAAATCTTTTGTGTATGCATGTATGACATTTTTGAGATTAATTTGTTGTCAAATAAATTACGCCCTATAATTTTCATTCTAACAAGATACTCGCTAATTGTTCTATAGACAAAGTAAACAATTGTCAGCTCTTAAACAACCCAATAAACAATGCAAAAAGAAGTCCCGATTATGAGCAAAGCATAGTAAAAAATAGTTCAAATTACAACTCCAAAAATATGTCAAATCATTTTCGCACTATCGTTGTTTATCTCCCAATAAACAACTCTTTGTCGTTCTGATGCGTGGCTATTAAACAACTACGGATAACGCCCTCGTGGTTTTATTCCTACGCATAACTTCTTATCGTTGTTTATTGGTGGATAAACAACCATACTTCGATCATTATTTCTTAATTAAAGATTTACAGTTCGTGTTCTAATACTTTGAAGAAAGAAATTTAACGGCCAACCATATCGATGTCGCTCTCGATGTCAAGATTTTACGCTTAAACTCTAAATTCATTGGCCCCTTGTTTTGCCTGCGAATATACGTTAAGATAGAGTCATTAATACAACACTTGTCGACCTTGTCACTTTGCGTTTTGTTTGTTACAAAACTGTGATTAACATTTTTTATTATTGTATTTAATACTCTTAAACATGCGGTTTCTTATTCCATAATATACAAAAAGGGTAATTAAATACGTATTACATGTACCTGCACACATTTGCAAAAGCAAGATCGGTAGATAACACATTCTTATGTATTTCAGATTCTCACCGGCAGGCGTTCCTCAAGTACATAGGTAATGATGCAAATGTATAAATAATTGGATTATGGATATTGAGTGAAAATAATAAACATGAAGTTTATTAAATAGGTTAAAATTGTTTATGATATCATATACATGCAAAAAAAAATTAATCCCACTAGACAATCTTGATCTAAAGTTTATTCGGAAACTGGTTTAAGTTATGTTAGACTAACTCAAGGTGATCCGCATGTAGATGTATTTTTGGGGAATTTTCAAGAAAGCATTGCAGATGTGTGTATACACAGGTGGAACTCCTTATTGTGTGAGTAAAGTAGAACTACAACAAACATAGCGACATCAGATATTAAATTTGAATCCTATTTATATGATGTAAATATATTCAAGTAATGAATAGCCATATATACAATATGAGTGTTTGCACATATAGGCTACAAGTGAAAACTGGTAGATGGAAAAGGCACCAGCTATAATTCATGCGCCGAGAAAATTTCGCTTATGAAGATGATTTGCATGTTATCCTTAAATGTGCACCGAATCACGATGTTAAAAATGGCAGTGTTTATTTATAACGCATTTCAAATTCTACGTATAGAGTCTTATTGCAAATAAGTAAATAATACGTATGATGTGAACTACATATAACATATTTGAGTGGTATAATTGACTGGTTTTATTTATCATAATATGATAAATAAAACCAGTCAATTATACCACTCAAATATGTAATATGTATTTTTTTAATTATTTTTTTAATTCACATATAAGCACTTTAGGGCTTTCACAATTTTCTCTTGTATCGCACCAATGTTTCATAAATCTATCACTCACAGGTTTCTTTGCAATATTGGTTAAAGAATCATCGAAATTTTGTCATGCAAACCAAAATGTATAAAATGAATTCTAATGTCAGACCCAGACATTACGAGTGCATTGAAAGGTGAGTGAAACTAATGAAGGAGCTACTTTCGTTTTTAGATTAATAAAATGAAGAGTATACAGTACATATTTAAAGAAAGCATGCACCCCGAACATTATTTTGGTGTGTACGAAGCGCAAATTATTCTTGGTGCTGTTCATAGTTTTAAAACCATCGAAATTGCACTGAGCAGAAGATACATATCACAATAAGGTTTCGTTGTGAAAATTGTAACACTTTATTTCAATAAACAGTATGCTCACAGGTGTATTTGTTCTATAACTACTATAACTGAATATTGTCTTACTCCATTTGTGTCAAGTAGGTAAAAGAAAATACTTACTGAAATTGTATAACAGTATTATCCAGATTGTAACCGAGAACTCGCATTTCACATTCCGTCTGAAAATCATTCACAATCACAAACTCGTCACAGTGGTTTCCCCAGCGGAGCTGCTTTGTGAATACTTTAGTCATCATTATTTTTTATTAAATATATATATTTTAGATTTATTCAATTGAAATATAAGTGTATTTTTATCTAAACTTAAAATTTATATCAATAGTGCAATGAAACAAAAGAAAGTGAAACTAGCAAACACGTTTTCAGAATTGATTATTATTTTTTTAGTAAATGTGCGTGCTTAAACGTACAACACTGATCTGTATTTTACAATTATCAAATCAACTTAAAGTGCATTTCCAATCTATGCAAACTGCGTTTAAATGTTGTTAAAATTTACGGTTACACAGCGAATACTTTGTTGTGGTATATTTCAAATGACAAATTTAGAATGCAAATAACGATGTTATTCAACGCTGAGTCAGTGACTTTAATATGTTGCTGTACATATTTAACATAACCTTAACCATGTTCTTATTTAGGTAACATGCATGCGTTCAAACTATTTCAGACATTATAGATCAAAGAATAACAGACAAAGGTATAGTTCAAGTATATGCAAAATGTATGTTTTATTTCAGTTCAATGTTCGAATCATATGTTGTTGTGTCCCAGCATAATTACACGTTCAATTACACTGTGTTTTGTTTAAAATAACCACTTAGTAAATAGTTGTATCAAACTCCGAAACACATACCTGTGAGTTTGTACGGAATAAATGATGTTTTAATATGTGTCTGCATAGATATTAAGGCATTTGTTATTCAATATTAAACACTTGATTTCAATTGTATTAATAACAAAAGTTGATCATATACATCCAAGCTAGGTAAAATGGCCTTTGACACCACATATTACAACTTATTTCTAGAACACACTAAGGTGATCTTTATGATGCTATGTCTTGAAATCTTGTGAACAAGTAAGTACATGTATATTCTTCATTTTATCGTGCCTCATAAAGTTACAAATCTGTTCCTCTGGTGAACATTAAACTTGAATTATTAAATTGTAATGAAATTGAATTAATATAATATTTGATTACTATTTAAATTGAATCGCAATACTATGAGGCTTAATTGTATATACACAGTGTTCGGGGCTAAGTGTGAGGTTCGGCATGCCTTTTAACCGGTTTAAACCCCCAATGCTATGTATTTACCGGCCCAAGGCCGTGACCAAAATTTCAATCTTTTTATGTGTTGTGTTGTGCTGTGTTGTGCGGATATCCCTGTAAGTTATAGGCAATTGGTCACTGGCCTTACATAAAGGACTAGCCGATGTTTACATTGGTTTCTCTCCTCCATTTCTCTGGAGTTATTTGATTCTTAAGTTCAATGTGTTTTCTATTTTCCCAAAAATAAAAGTAGGTAACGACCGTGTTGTTCAAATCACTCAATAAAGAGTTGACGTATACAAATAACTTAAAAGCGGACACGTTTGTATAAAAACAGGACAACAAGTTTAAAAGACACGTATGACAATTCGTTTTTCTTCTAAATAATGTTTACGTACAGCTACACGGAAAATCGTGCAAAATTATGGACAATAAAACATAATAAAGGATTGTCACTCTTTGTGGGAATACTCTTTGTGTCACACATGTAAACATAACATATTTATATTCATCAGCTTGAATTTGCTTCATTTGTTGAGAATTTCATCTGAATATGTATAAATATAATTAGTATTTCGTGATTTGGGTATTATAATGGTTAATTTTTCATCAACACATTTAAATGCCCCAAACATGTTAATCAAGTTCAGCGTTATGTTTTACTGTTTATTTGGACTACATCCCTTAAGGTTTATACCTTTTATGACACAATGTTTTCCAGAAGACTTGATACAACAACCTTCTCAAATAATTACATGGAGGTACTGATATGACACACTACAAAATAAAGTTTAACAGTTTTAATCTTACTCGTTATCTGTCATGCACAAGATGTTTAATATTACCTTGCCATCTCTTTCTATGGAATAATTCCACTAATTTCCAGATATTTGTAATAAAATTCATGTGTTGAGTAAGACAATATTAATATTCAAACTGTGGCCTTGGGATTTCTTGCGGAGCATATTGTATCGGGATTTAACGCCATGTTGTATCGGGATTTAACGCCATGGTGAAACGGAAATTATTGTTAATTTTGTTACTGTTATGCAGTACATATACTCAAATTGGAACGATACAAAGAAGATTAGAATATAATGTGCAAAAGTTTGAAGTGTGTGTTTCTCGATAATGTAACAACGTTATACATATATATATACATACGAACATAAAAATCTTGTTTGAGTCATGTGTCAACATTAATTATTTGATACAAATTATAAATCGGTTGTAATGCTAAACAATGCAATAATTTGGACTATTTGCTTTGTTTTCGTTAAAATTGTTGGTAACAGGTGGATCATTTGTCGGTCAGGAGGTCGGCGGTTCGTTTTCTTATGTATCCTTTTCGTTAACTATTCTACTTTAGTAATTTAGTTGCGATGCATTAATCTGTCAAGTAAAGACATTGTATGGCATACTTAGACATACAAAAATATGTAAACAAGTCCGTGAAATAAATTGTTATTTATTTTGAAGTCGTTTTCCTTTTTCCTTTGCTATTAGACTAAACGCATGACATATCAAAATCGATAATCTGTGTCATTCAATGCAATTTGGCTTTAACTTACAGTTTTGATGATTTTCGACATAAACTATATCACTGTTTCAAAGTTGTTCTGTTGGAAAGGGCCGAGTTCTTGTTTAAACTCTATTCAGCCATAACGTCAGTTGATGTTCTTTTATAAAGCCATTAAATTAACATTACGAGTTTTAAAGATTGCAATCTATATATATTCGTTTGTTTTGTCGGCTGTTGAATAAAATTAGATGTGCGTGTTTTGACTAAACATTCAACACGTTTGTTACACCCGACCTGCCATTCTAAGCACAGACGGGCATTGTCAGCGTATTTCGTCGAGTCATTGCATGACCCTTGTCTTTCTGGGGAGACCAACCAAACAGTCTGGGTTCTTGGTGTCGCCTTAGTGTTGGGCATCTCTCTGCAAGTATACACGCACTAGTTTCGATCGCATTGGATAACCTGGCCACTTCCATTATGTCAACAGTTAACGCGATATAAAACCGGCGACAGTTTTGCTCTACACCATCCGTTTTAAACTTCAACACGTTCAGAGCACATAACCTTTGTCCCATACATTAAATGGTTTCGAATGAGACCTTAGATCATGTGATACCTTCTGGCGCTTCATTGATATACCTTTGTTCTTCGGTAAGTGACTTTGCGCGCTTTCTATGTTTTCCTATATATAACATTTCCACCTAAAGGCCTCCGTGTTTATGCTCATCGGCATCTCCTACATCAAACCCAAAGATGTCATTTACTTCCGACCCATCAAAAGTGTCCGATTTAAATGGTCGGCCCTTCAATTAGACTGCGGGTGATTGGGAGTGGATCGGATCTTGTCAATCTAAAGTAGCTTGCTCATTTCCGTAAACTGCAAGCTTTTGCACTGTCTCTTATCAGAGTGAACATTTCGGGGCACTCCAAATCGAGTTTCATCTTGTTAAAGCAGTATTATTGTAACTCTATGTTGGGCATTGCATTATATTCCATCTACTGGGTGTAGTAATTACGAATATACAAACAATATGTGTTTCCTCTCTCCTTGACAGTACCAAGAATTGAAAACTCACTTCTGGTGATTTCCGTGGGCGCTCTATTGGTTTTCCACGTTTTCCACGTGTACACATGCCTCACAGTCATTTACGTACGTCGTCACATCCCTTGACAAATCAAGCCAACAATAAGCCTGTTGAACTCTTACAATAGTCTTTATACTTCCCTGTATACAAGTGTCCTGAGGCTCGTATGTCATGGGAGTAGTTCAACATCTCCCTTATCTTCTTCAGAGTAACTACAGCTTGATAGTAAACTTGGTCTCTTCCGAGTGTTTCGCATTTCCGGAACAGGACGCCCTGTTGGACTTCTAGCCGTTCCCACTATGCTCAGTTTTTTTTAAATTACGAGAACTCTCAAATAAGCTTTCTACTAAGTCAAAATTCAAAATTGTACAATGTCTCCAATTAGCGACATCCTTCTTTGTCGAATAATAATGGTTTAAAGCGATATTAACCACTGCATACCTAGATATAATATATGTCAAAAGAACACATTTATTTTGAAAAATTTAAGAAAATGAAGTATTCGAAATAAGTATTACTGCTTCCACGAACAAATGTATCTAAAGTGGTGTGAGAATACAGTTTAGTAAAATACAATCAAACAGGGTGCATGTAAAAATATAGTGGATTTGTATTATGGCCGATGTAATACAAAGTTTGTTTCATTTTATGTAATGCATAACATTTTATACAAAGTAACTTGCAAATAAACCCTACGCATAAGAAAGACACAGGCAAGTTTGTGGTAGTATCAGCTTTAATTCTAAGGCCAATTGCAGGCAGAAAAGCTAAAGTGATGTTTGTTTTTATCGAAGCAAAATATACGAAGAATTATGTGTTGTTTTGACTACAAAGAAAACTATTTTAAATTAGCATAAAGCCTTAAAACCACATTAAACGATTTAAAACTGTATGTTTCAGATGTCCACAATTATTGTATTGCTACGATTATTATATTGCTATTTAAAATTAGCATTCTTCAGAACGAACATGTCTATCAAAAACAGATATTAGAATCAAACATATGTTCTTTGACATCATTCATTATACCTTACTGGTACACTTATATGCATATATACAGGTGCCTATTCGAACATATTTGTTTTCACAATGTGAACAATTGTATTGCTATTGGATATGTGGTTTGGACTTGAGAGCAGAAGGTTCGGGGCTCAATTCCCGGTCCTGAAACTGGTCTCCGCATTTCATTCTTCACTTTCTTCCCCAATCATTACCCTCATTTATCATCAATACAAACATCGGTTTATAAAATATCCTACACAAATTCTACGCCCTATATTTACAATATTAAGTGTACATGTCCTTTTTTACGTTTTTTTTAACTTTATTCGCTTGATATTTCGCTTCTGGTGTTTACAGAATTGAAAGAGAAACTCTACGCAGGTGAGTATCGCTGAAAATTTTAAACGTTAAGTTATATTTTTTGTAAAATAGCGCATTCATAACCTAAAAGTAACATTGTTTTAAAATTGAAAATGCAATACAAATGTCTGGTTCACAAACCTGTAAGCAATGTTCTTTTAAAGAATATAACTTTACCAGTTTTTTTTCTTTGAACTTGAAAAGTTTCTTGTTCAATATTGTTAGGTATCTTTAATGTTTTTTTGAAGTTTTATCGAAGAAGTTCCTTTACCTTAAAAATAATATGGTATTTCAATTATATGTTTATTGAATAAAAGTAACCGTGTCCAAAATAAGGAAAACCATGAATCCTTTGACACTATTTGATTTACCTGAAATAAAATGTTAAAAGTAAAAACTATAAGATATAAAATAAATCAATAAATGTTCATAACTAAATCGTAATGTTTTGAACATCATAAACATGGGTATATGAAAGTAGTTAAAGTACAGTCTCTGACGGCATTTTATTCCGATTAAGACATATATATGTGTGTATTGCACTGCGTGCATGTTTGGTCAAAGGAATACATCTTAACGAATCAGAGTTGTTTTTTTATGTGGCATATCAGTTTGTTCTGCCTTGAGAAAGCCACACATAACTCTTACAGCATCCCTTGTGTCAATTATTGCTATTTTAAATTGTATTCCTACCATTTTAATTAAAATGTGATTCGGTGTAATGGATGGTGTTCAGCCCCAATTCAAACAGTGTGTTTTCAAAAATATACAGCTATTTTTCACAATACCTATAACTAAACATATCGTGAAAATGTATTTAATAGTTTTGACGAAACACATGTTTTCTTTATGCAATCGCTTTTTTTCTGTCTTGTTATTTAAATTAAACGTGTAGGTCAACATGATGTAATGCTTAGTTTTGTATAAGTTCAAATATGTATGTTGTACGCTCTTTTCATCTGATGTTTGTCGTTTGATTTCTCAGTGTGATGTTTTTATATTCCGGATTGTTTACGCTGTGTTGTAATTTGCAATGAGCTTGGCTACGGCTATGGCTAAAGGGAACATTGCCCACATTTGAAATACAGTACATATTAGGGGTATATTATGAACAAATACTTTACAATGCTATAAGAGAAGTTTCCATTGATAAAAAAATTAAATTCCTTGACATGTTTAAATGGTGAATAAAAAATCGAATAACCCACTTACAGTCAACGGAGTATTTAAAAACACACTGCACTGGTTAGCGTTGTATTGAAAGCTGTTAGAAAATTCAATGCCGAGAAGTGCAATTACACAGGATAACAATATCTTTTAAATTCAATAAACGTTTTTATAAACATACTTTAAACTGAGTAGTTTTTTCTCTGTCCCAACATTCTTATGGGCTATGCATTTATTGTATCAAATGGCTAAATATTTAAACCTATTGTAACCGTTTCAATTTGTAGACAGTGGGTCCCGCTAAATCATCCGTCACTAATTCACAAATTTTACTGCTGTCCGTGGTCCGACAGCCCCTAAAATCAAATTTGTCAAAAGTCGGGATGAGGTACTGTGTCACTGATTTGGATCTGACGTGTACCGACCATTACCGATCCTCCCGACATCGTTTTGGAAGCGTCTCTTATTTATCCCGTTTTCAATCCGATTCTGATAGAATTCGTTGCATTGTCGGAATCTGTTTGGAAGCTATCAAGACAATGCCAGGCGGATCAGGAAAAAAACAGAGCTATATGTAACATGTGAGAACATTGTGTTGTATTATGTATGACTGGAATGCGTGCAATTGGATAATGAAGCGAGCGGTGTAAAATTAAACATGTTTATTGTTATACGGGTGCAACAGTAAAAACCAGTTTCTTAGCTTATACAAAGCTACTGGAATTCATCTCAACAATGCATACGGCTTCATTTTGTTGCGGACCATGTATAAAGTACATTCAATTTCTTTACTTAACGCACTTGTGATGGCAGTTTAAGTGCTAAAACATTTCAGTGACCAGTCAGGGGCATCCGTGTCCTATAGACTCATTTCTAGTTTGATATTTCATTCAACATATATATATGCGTTACAACGATAAAACTGTATAGAATAATAAATATTAATAAAATATTTAAATACGTAGGAAGATAAGAAAATACATATTTTCGTAAAAACTAAACGTAATGACATGATACCCGTCTTCAACTTTTCTTTAGAACAAAACAGTCACTTCAATATTCAATGGCTACTCATATGATCATAAATTTTGCAACTGAGGTTTTAAATAAATTTCATTGCTTTGCAATTTCATTTTTATATGTGTGCACGTGAGCTTACTAATAACACTTATATTTTAGTACGACTATACTATGGTTTTCCGGCCTAGCTAGCTCAGTTGGGAGAGCGCTGGACTGTCCGGGGATCGTCAGTTTCGCCCAAGCAGGGTCACATAACTTGTATTATGATTGGTTATAACAATTATGTTTATGTCCATTCTCTCACCCACACCCCCTACCTCAAGTAGGGCAGTTGTCAGTTACTGGTATCGGTATGTGCACTGGTAAACCGCTTAGATCGTTTAAGATTGCCCAGGAAAAGTGTGAGTTACTTAAGTAACCGCCATTATATCACTGAATTACTATTAAAACTTCGAAAATCCAACCAAACATACTTTGGGTTGTTGATTTCGCTACAAGGGTGATACTTTTTTGCCAAATGTTTTGAAGAAAATATTCGGATATTATATCCGCGTATGTCTTTGGTCGGGCGGTTGGCAGGGCTTCGTGACACTTTTCGTCTCCGCTCTCGAAGTCGATAACGGATTTAGCTATTGTAATATAATGTCATTCATAGAAACCTTATAACGACTCCTCGCTTGGCATTGCATATGGACTGGGTGGGGTTAAGGTCAAGGTCACTGTTACCAAAAATATAAAAACGGTATCCGCTGAATAACTTAACAACGCATTAAGATATTTCGAGGGAATTTATTATATTACTAACTGATATCTAGACCTAGTATGTGATTGCATATAGGGTGGGTGGGGTTAAGATCAAAGTCACTGTTAATGAAAATATAAAAACGGTTTCCGCTCAATACCTTGAGAACGCATTGAGATATTTCAATGATACTTCATACAGTCGACTCCCGATAGCTCGAATTCGGAGGGACATGTGAGGAAAATTCGAGCCATCGACACTTCGAGCGAAACGAAGTCCGAGTTTGTTTACTACCACAGGCAGAAATTTGTCCGCTTCTTATTCAAATCTCCAAAATGAAGAGTATTCAGATAGCCTAAGCCCCGTACTATTAAATTCAAAGGAATTAACAAACACCAACTATTTATTTACATATTTTATTACCATTATTTTATAATTTAATTTTATACAAACATCAATTAATCAAATTTTAAATATTCATGTACTATAGAAAAACGATGAAAGTCATAATGGCTTCGCATTTTACATTTAATTTTCGTTCGTAACCTTAGTTCCTACGGCTGACCCCTTCGGTGTTGCTGATGAAGATCTTGCCTTCATTGCAAAGCAATTGGTGATGCAAACGTTTCGGCCACTTTTTCTGTATTCGTATCTAAGCAGTTTCTTTTTATGCACCAACATGTGAGAATGCTGATTCTTCCCAAAACACTCGCTTTTATACAAAATCTCTTTACTTAAACCATTGAGCAATTGTATAAATGCTAAGTTTGCAACAGCTGTAAAATAAATTGAGAGTAATCACGCGCGTCCAATTGATTAGCGACCTGATGCGACCCGAAGCTAATTCGAGCCAAACACAAGAAAAATTGAGGTGTGTAAACCATGACTAGGGCCGTACAACACACTTCGAGCCATAAAAAATTTCGACCGTCGCTATTTCGAGCCAAAAGACAGACATTTATATGAATATATAGCAATGAAAAATCGATCCCGCGAAGAAAGTTCGAGCCAACGACAAATTCGAGACCAGCGAGTTCGAGCCATCGGATGTCGACTATACATAGACACTTTATCCCAAGACCACGCTTGGGATTGCGTGTGAGATGTATTAGGTCAAAAATACCGTAACTAAAAAATAGGGATTCGCTCAATAAGCAGAGATCGCATTGAGTTATTTTAATGAAACTTAATGCGTATATACTTTATATCAACACCTCGCTCCGGATTTCGTATAGGGTGGGTAGGGTCAAGGTCGATATCACCATTACTAAAACTAAAATTAAAAAAAAGTTTCTGCTCAATAACTAAAGAACATAATAAAATATTTTACTGAATGTTCATACACATATATCTTATATCTAGACCTCGCTTGGGGTTGCATATGGGGTAGATGGGATTAAGGTCAAGGTCACCGTTACTAAAATAGACACACAGTTTCCGCTCAATAGCTTGAGAAGGCATTGGGCTAATTTACTGAAACTTCATATGTAGATACCATATACTTCATATCTAGGCCTCACTCGGGATTTCATAAGGTGTTCGTGGGGTCAAGGTTAAGGTCGACATTACTAAACAATTATTTTTGTGCTGACTTTAATAATGCATTTCGTTTGAAGAATTACTTTATTGTGGAATTTGTTTTGTTGTTGCTTCACAGAGACATACTTTAGTTCTTAAAAATGAACATAAAGCGTATTGATACTTTTCTGATATTCTATTTGAAAAGTTATACCAGTATGATTATTATAGAACAAGTAACATATAATCGCAATTGTTTCCAGTAAATCAAATTTACGTTTGTTTTACTAATTGACAAGTTACTCTACATGCAAATTTAATTGGGATACCAACGATTTGCAGTTATCATTGTTCTGGAAATGATGTAGGCATGCATGATTGCATTTCGTATTAGATGACATTACATATTAATATTGTTATATATTTTGACCAAATGACTAGCCGTGACTTTGGAAGAGAATAGCGATTAATTTATGCACAGCGATTAACGCTTGTCGCTGTCAACACTGTTAAATAATGGCTAAGCGTAATTCATTGTTAAGCTTGCGCGATCAATAGAGCTGTGCTCAACAAAGTTTTGTCCGTGAATCTTACAAATCTCCAGTAACTATCAGACAGCTAGTTATCGCAAAGTTGATTTACTTCGACATCCACTAAATCTCAATAAAACGAAGCACCTCAATTGGCCATCTAACTTGATGTTTTATTTATATGAAGAGTAGTTATATCAAAAATGGGTTTTGTGCCACACTCGCAATCTAAATACCTTATTTATACCACTATACTTGTATTTATTATTTTACATGCATTCAATAATGTGCAAATACGTTAAGGTTGTTTAAGTATACATATTGGATTCGTCAGTGACTGTCTTATAAAGTTACATACAGTTACATAAACGTGTTTTCCATAACGTCAACTGTGTAGATAATTCGTTGATAATTATGTATTTTCAGAGCTGTCCAAGATACGGTCGGAGTCAAAACATTATTTGGTATCAAAGCTGCACAACTACACACCTTTTCATCTGTATCAAAGCGGTATGTTCGGGGATAGATCACCTTAAGTTGTATACATTTATCAAGTTATATAAAATATGTGTGTGCGCTTGGTTCTACACTTATCATATAATTACATTATTTATACACATACACTGCACTTGTTATTTTGCATGCATAAAAACGTACAAATGCGTAAAGCTTGTGTACGTATACATCTTGATTTTGTCGGTGATTGTTACATAATAGTTACTTACAGTTCCATAAACTTCTTTTCCGTAAGGCCAAATGTTTATTCGTCCATGATATATGTATTTTCAGCACTGACTATCATAACGAAGATGTTTGACGCAAGCAATATACATGGTATGTGATTTTTGTATTTGTTTGTCAACATTAAATGTCCGTAATGGTAACCAAGCTATATTATTATTTAAATTATTATTTTTTTGATAAATATGTCGTTAATAGAATATGTAAATATAATCACATATGTGTTCCATAGTACCTAGTGTAAATTGACACGGTGTTGTTTGTGTGAGTTTAATATTTTACTTGGGATGCTAATCGGAAAAGTGTAATACTTTAATTATAGTTTCAAAAGGTTTGAACACTTGCAGCGAATTTTCAGAGCGGTGCAAATACTGATAATCATTGCAATCAACAGATTTACATTGCTATGTATTTTAGCATTATTATTGATGAGGATTTAATTGACCCATATCAATTGTCTGGCGTTATACATAGTAATCAGCTCCAGTTACCTAAGCAAACGCACGTTCAATTAACAATGATACATACTTATACAAATATATAAAGCTTTTTCACAACCTTACCGAAAGTAATACATGAAATTTTATAATTTCAGCGTATATTGTTAGTTCTAAAACGTGTAATGGAAAACGTTTTTTTTTTATGAATGGTGCAGTTTTGCTACACATAAGCATTTTGTTGTGATGTTGTTTATTACTATTGTTTATAGCAAGTAATTTGTATAATATATACGTTGCTTGTCTTTCACTGACAGCGCTATGCAATAGGTTTCATTGATAAAAATGTTACTTGTGTCATGCGTCATAATTCAATTCATTACCCGAGAAGAATTGCAAACATTTTAATCCGTAACTTTCTTCCGAATGATTCACGGTGCATATGTACGCTTCTTTTGTTCTATAATAAAATTATATAACACGGAAAGACTGCTTAATAAAGGACATCCATTGAGACCCAATAAAACAGTCGATAAATTGTCTTCGCTTTCGAATGTCTTTTGATTCTTTAAATGTCGAACACTTCACATCTCCTATGCTCGGAATAATGCGGCAACGAAACAGGCGGCCATTGTGACTAGTCTGTTAACAATGAATTATGCGTAATTATATTCTTCTCGGAAATACTTGAAATTAATTGTCACATTTGATTATTTGAGATCATGTGTTTAACTCAATTTGCATATATGTACTAACTTTTCTGGAATTATCATTTGAGTAATATAAATACATTATTGTTATTATATATTTAAATTTTTACATTAAACAGCCCATGTTTAACATGCGGTGTAACACACAGCTTTTAAAATAATCGAATGTCAGTTATCTTTCCTATTCCGCTATATGTGTACAATAGGGTTTTGATTTTCTGCTTCCAATCTACAGTCGAATACTGTTATATCTACATGTTCAGCATATTTTAGAAATGTTCTCCTTAGCTTTTCTGCGAGCATGCCGCTTAAGTGGCTCAGATAAAATATCAAGTAGACAAGATTCATAAAATGCATAATCCATTATATTAGGTTTTGAATATGATATATTAGCATAACTACAAAGCAGGCATCTGTGTATAACAATGGACAATACTGCATGATAAAGATCCACTCTTAACGGTTGTTCAATATAGGGTCATATTTTATAAACGCTTATCTTTACGCTAGATTTGCATGAGCAAAATAGATAAACGGCTGTACATTGTTTACATTATGGCATGACTTACACATAGATAATATTCGTGGTGTTAGGAAACGAATTACAAATTAGGCCGCTTTTCCATATGCCCGTATCAGTAACCGCATCCGTATATATATCCGCATAAATGTGATACGGACGCGCTTGAATCCGCAAATGAACGTCTAATATTTTTGTTTTATTCTTATTTTAAAATAGTTACAATGTCTGAGTATGAAGATTTTATACATTTTTAATTACGTCGGCTGCAAATATTTATGGCAGTAAGTAAAAACATTCACATGAGGCGGATTATTATTATTATGATTGTTATTATTATTATTAGTATTATTATTATTATTATTATTATTATTATTATTATTATTATTATTATTATTATTATTGTCATTATTATTATTGTTATTTTATTATTATTATTGGTCTTATTAATTTTATTATTATTATTATTATTTTTTTTTTTTTTTTTATTTATTTATTATTTTTTTTTTATATATTATTATTATTATTGTTCTTATTCATTTTTATTATTATTATTATTATTATTATTATTATTATTTGGAAATGACTTATAACATTTATATTTTAGGCCAGTACCACGATCTGTTGTGTTCCAATTTAGGTATGTACTTTTTGTGCTATTACGTTGTTGTTTTGGTTCTTTTTGCTATTGTTTTTAACTATAAGAGTTGTAACAGAAATCAAAGTTTATATCATAAATATGAACATTGGGGTACCGAAAATGTCCACACATCTGCGATCTTGAAATGATATAGTTATACATGATTGTTTTTAATATTAGATGACGTTAACTGTTAAAAATGTTTTCCAAAACAATCAAATTAAAATTACAGATATACAGATTTGTTTGAAACGACCAGGATGTTCATGGTCATGGACATTTACTTGTATCGATCATTGAGATATAATACGTAGATTGTATAGAGCATTATATATTTTATTTTGTTGACTTTGAATGTAATTTTACTGTTAACAGTATGATTCAAGTTTATTATATGCTTTTCAGTGTAATGTATTTTTTTATTTGTTGGAATACAATTTGATATTTTCAAATCTGGAACAGTGAACATTTATATATTTTATATATTTATATATACAACGACGCACAAATTACGGCACTTTCATCCCACCGCTACAATTTTTGAATCATTTATGACGTCATTTTTATGACGTCCGAATATGCAAACGTGTGACGTTTAAGCTTATCTCGCGCAATTTTATTTATGTATTGTCCAAAATCATAAAAAACAGAACATGTGCTGATTTAGGTGAGTCGAATAATTATTTCACTCGTGGTCATATATAATTTCGTTGTGTACATGTTACAAATCTTAACAAAATACATGCTTTATCAATCGGTGAAATTACATGTCGGTAGAAAAAAATCCCGTATTATGCTACTCGCTATATTACCGATCCCGTGTTACCATATTAGCTGGAATACTTTTTAATGGCGTCAGCATAGTGTTATGTAAACAAATATAATCTATAGATCAACAAGGCGCTAAACTAAAGCATCACGGTCACCAAAATCAATGTCAGCTACAATGTCTCCGAAATTCACGATCAACATTGGAAAACATAATACTTACGTTGTCATTTCAAAATGAGTATTGTCTTAGCTCACATGAGCACAAAATGGTCATGGTGAGCTATTGTGATCGACTTTTGTCGTCCGTCGTCCGTCGTTAGTCGTTCGTCGTCAACATTTACCTCGTTAACACACTATAGGCCACATTATTTGTCAAATCTTTATGACATTATCCCAGGACAATTGTCTCAATAATATCTCAGCCGCTTTCGAACTGGGTTATGTGGGGTCAAAAACAAGGTAATTCGGTCCAATTGAAGAAAAAGCGTGTTAACATCCTAGAAGTCACTTCTTTTGTCCAATCGTTTTGAAACTTGCTCAAAACAGTTGTTGTTTTGATATCGTTGCCCTCCATTGAAAAACATTTCCACCAGTGTCGGGGAAGTTTTCCTTTTATGTCTATTTTGAAAACTTTATAAAGTTCGTTAACACTCTAGAGGTCACATTCTCTGCCCAATCAACATAAAACTTGCTCAGAATATTTGTTCCAATGATATCTGGGCCGATTGCGAAACTGGGTCATGTGAAGTTAAAAAATAAGTCACGAGCTTAAATTGAAGTAAAAGCTTGTTGAACTCAATGTGCTCAAAACCTGTGTAGGTATGATAACTTGGCCGAGTTTTAAAATCTTTTCCCGCCGTTTAAAAACATAAACTCTATTGAGCGGGTCAGGTTTCCTAATGTGGATATATACAAAACTTTTAAAGCTTATTTGGGGTGTGGAAATCCTACGCCCGACTTGTCCGACGCGGGTAAATGTACGCAGGGACAAGTTATTTTTTCCTGTCTATTTGTCCACAGATAAGCACAATTTCAGGGTGTGAAAATGATATAAAAGTTGAAAGTTAATTACCATATGATTATATATTGAAATATTGAATAACTTATTGTGTTTTGTGTATTATTTAAAGCAAAAATATATGATGAAGGCCTGGAATAATTAAAACTCCGCGAGTCGGATGTGTCGCCTGACGGGGCATAACTCAAGTGCGATTATGCCGTAAACCGAACTTAATCTTTACACCTACTTACAAGTCCCTAAAGTTTCATACTGATTGCTCGAATCTCCTCAAGTTATCGTCTGAATAAACTACAGGGACGCTGCCGCCAACACCGCAAGAGTAGCACCTATATGTAATCTTTTTCAGACAACAAAAAAATATTTTTTTTATTTTTAACAAGTGACTGTTGCTTGTGGACAAGCAGATTTTTGCAATGAACTTTTGATTTCTAAACCCATGATTTGTAACACCCTAGAGGCCATATTTTGTGCAAAATCAACCATGATTGTCCGTCATATATAATGACTTTAGATTATTAGTCCCCATGACAAGACGATGTGTCGCACACATGATCCATGCTTATGCATCAAAGATCACAATTCAAGGTCAAATAGAAGATACGTGTACATTGTTTTCGCTCCATGTCTTCGTAATGCTTGGAAAGATTTCAATTTAACTTCAGATTATTATTCCCCCAAACCAGGCTATGTTTCGTGTAAATGACCCATGCTTGTCCTTTAAAGGTCTTTGTCACAATTCAATATCAAAGGTCGAATACATTGCTTTTCCGAGCCATAACTTCGTAACGCATAGACGGATTTTAATAAACCTTCAGATTGTTATTTCCCAAGAACAGACGAAGTGTCTCGTAAATTACTAATGCTTGTTTGTCAAGGACAAAGGCACATTATAAGGTCTTTTTTTTTTCCCTCCATCATTTTTAAATGTCTAAAATTATTTTATACCTGAGTGTATTATTCCCTATGACCAGATTATGTGTCATAAACGTGACCCATGCTATTGTATCAATGGTCAATGTCACAATTCAAGGTTAAATGTGAAATATACTTGTTTTGTTTCTTAAACTTTCCATCACTTCGAAATGCTTGGAAATTGTATTATATAACTTTACATTATTATTCCACATAATCTGGTGATGTGTCGCGTAGATGATACATTCGGGTCTGTCAAAGATCAAGGTCACAGTTTGAGGTTAAAAGTCAATTATTAAGTCTGGAGTATAATAATTTCTGAAATGGAGGTATTTTCAAATGACTTGGTTGAAATGATGGTCATTTAGAGATTTTTTTCCAACGCGCAACAGCCAAGTATGTAGCTTAAAGGTAAAGGTCACATATATGAAATATATATTTGTTTCGGGCCATGTTTTGTATCTACAAAGAATGATTCTTTGATTCTTTTGTAACTTGCAACAAAATGATCCCAATCATGACAGGATGTCTCCCGGGTAAGAATAAGTTATGTGAATCAAAGATTGCACTCAAAGGGCAAATATAATACAGAAGGTTTTGTAGAAATCAAAGGCTTGTCTAACGTTTGACATTATTTGATATATGAGATATCACGATGAGAAACACGCAGGGATCAGGTCTGTTGCTAAAAGTTCCAGTTCACTCTCCAAGGTGAAAGGTCATAATAGTTGTCCAGCACGAATAATGTGCTCTTGCGTTTTCATTTCAAGCCAATTTTTCATCGTCAACTAACAGCCCTAGGAAACCGTTTTCGACAATACTCTATTTAAAATCAGTATTTATTGTATTTATCTTCATTGTCAAATATTTTGTTTCGATATGTTCACAAAGATGGAAGAAGAATTCGTTAGTCGGTAAAGGATAAATAGTATTAAAGAAGGTATGTGTGATAATTAGCACAAATGGCTCATAATCAACTTGTCTGATCGAGCTGTTTCCGACACTGCATGTCTTCAACAACTTCATTCAAAAGACATGTTCTCCGATCTATAGGAGTCAATAAAGTAACAAAGTCTTTCAGATATTTATGATTATATGAAAAACTTAGCCAACATGGGGGCGGGGGACGTTTCTTTATTTGACTATAGTGAGAATGTTAAAGTGTTGTAGTCAAGTGCCACTTTTTAGTTTTCGAACTATATGTAGTGAAATGTGAGTTGGGTTGCCAACTACCTATATTCTCCAAGTTGATTTTCATTTCTTATAAAACATGGCTACCAGGAGTCGGGGCATTTTCCGTTTGGAAGGTTTAAATAAAATCATAATACTGCGTCTAGGTTAACCTCTAACATTTGTTGTTTCAAATAATTGGATTCTAAACAAATATGGTCGCTAGGGATCGGACACGTGCGTATATATCTCTGGAGTTTCAAAATTAAAATTAGGATTTCTTCTATTGATCTGCATTGTCAAATATTTTGTTTAGATATGTTCACGCAGAATAAAGAAGAACTCATTAGTCTGCTAAGGATGACTAGTAATACAGAAGGTATGTGTGATAATAGACCTTTCCCGAAACTAGTCGATCTCCCTTGGAAATTACCTTCCGTTATTATGAATTCATATCCGCCATATTTGAAACCCGACTTCCGGCGACGTTTTCCATAGCTTGCCATGTAAGGTATTATAGATCTAAGACCAAGCGATATCAAAACTAGTAAAGGAAAGTTTTAAAACTATATGTTTTTGACTTAATATTATAAAAACACGCATAGAGGATAGATCTTACAAAAATAAATTAATAACTCAACGCCGTATCGTTTTAAACTCATTACTAAGGCCACGTGTCCGTATGACAGGCATCCGGAAAAAAAAGACGCAGTCTCCTTGTCTCGTCTTTAACGGTTGTTTTCCATACATAAATACCACCACATGTTCTCTCAATGACTACTTAGTTATTTGACTGAAGAGGGGGTCATGAAAATACCAAAGCCACATTCCGCTGGGATCTTATCAAATTGCCCTTAAAACAATACCGCTAATCCGTGCAATTTCGTAATGCTTTAATGAAAAAGATCTACATGCAGAGGCAACAGAACAGAACATAATTAAAGCATTAAACACTTTTTATAATTAATAAATTGGTTTAAATTGAAGAATGAACTAATATAGCACAGCATTTAATTTTCAATTCTGAAGAATTGAAAGGTGGTGAACTTGTAAGAGCTCATCGCGTTTTATTTTTCTAAAACATACGGGAATTACCCTAGCTGCTGCGAGAATAAAATGTTGTTTGACTACTATGATTCCGACAGAAATGAAGAACTAATCTCAGTTAGAGTTATACATAAAGGAAAACTAAATACTGGATCAAACAGACTCAACAAGTATACAATATTTATTCAAACGTATATTAGACTCTTCTGTTGTCTTAGTTAATTACTTACTATGAATTATGTAAACTTTTTTCAAACTGTATATAATATATCTATGTCCGTTTTATTTTAGATACTCACCCTATTATGTACATAATAATCACGAAATATATATTTCCTGGTGACATATAGACCCATCGGGTCGGTTTTCATTTGTTTCGTTGATTATATGAAGTTGTCATGAACATTTTTCAAACACATGACACATTAATAAACAAATTACTTACTTAATCTCTTTAATACAACATTAGTTATGACATTTCATGAGGAGTGACATCATCTTTAGTTATTGCAATATTGTGTTAACAGTAATTAAAAAGATAGTTGTTTTGTTACATTATTTTTCAAGATAAAAGCGAAGCCTGTTGAAGCACCGTATATTAGCACACCGCAAGAATATCTGCAACGAAAAAAGATTTAAAATTAAGCACAAATGTGTATGGTATGTAAATAAGAAGTTGCTGTCAAAAACATCGGAATTACGCTCAAACTTTCTGTGATGGTACTTTATTTTCGTATTTTTTGTCGCCAGAAGAAGGATAACTTAGAATAACTTAGCAAAATCATTTTACTAAATCAGCTATTTATTAATTGTATTTAATAATGCTCATTTAATACATGATGAAGGCATAGGCTGTTTAGATACTGACATTGCTATTTTTGTTTTTTGTTGCATAATGACCGTTACACGTGTGTACAGTGTGTTTGTCAATCTGCAAAGAGTAGACAATATTGTTAAAAATCAAAATAATAATTTAATTAAATTGATAAATAAAGTGCATGAAGTATATTATATACGAATGTTGATATTTGTAAATTAATTTATACGACATCAACACCATTTTAAGATTGAAAATGAAATATATTGCACGTTTTTCGGTAAATATCAATACGCTTATCCCGCCATATAATCAATAGACGTCGCCGGAAGTTAACAGGGGACATCACTCGTGATTACGCAAGGGAAGTAACCTAGTTTTGAGAAAGGCCTATTAGCACAAATGGCTAATAATCAACTTGCCTGATCATGCTGTTTCCGACACTGCGTGTCTTCAACAACTTCATTCAAATACATGTCCTCTGAAACCGCTCTATAGAAGTAAATAAGGAAACAAAGTCTTTCAAATATGTATGATTATATGAAAAAACACAGCCTCCATGGGGGTGGGCAACGTTTGCTTATTTGGCTATAGTGGAAATGTTAAAGTCTTATAGTCAAGTGCCACTTTTTAGTTTTTTGAAATAAGTGTAGTGAAATGTGACTTGGGTTACCAAATACCTTCATTATACCTTACTTTTGTCTACAACGATAAATGCCCATTACTCGAGAAAGATATATTTTGACGGTTAAACACATCTCAACCTTTTCGACACGTGATCAAGCGAAAAAATGCTCTCAGGTCATGTGACAGCGATGACATATTAAATGCCATATAAGGGCAAGTAACTGTTGTTTTTTTTTTTAAACGCATCATGAAAATATTACCTCCCTTATCGTAACGTAATATAGTAATGGAGTAACTATTATATGTTAATACATGCGATTTTCTTCAAAGTTATTTTAAGAAAGACAGTTTGCAAGTATTTCTGAAGATGAAAGAAGATTCAGGCATTGTTTCGTCTTGATGGGCAGAATTTAGCAAGTGTTTAACTTTTTTAAAACTCAATTTCGTTCGGTATAAAAAATAAATATTATATCGAAGCGTGTGTGACATAGATATTGTCAACCCTCGAAACAGAATGTCACTACTCGGCATTCGCCTTGGGTGACATTCTGTCCTCGGGTTGACACTATCAATGTCATACACGCTGCCATGTGATATTTATATAATATTATCCAAGTTATATTTAATTTCTTATAAAAAACGGCTACCAGGAGTAAGGGCATTTTCGTTTGGAAGGTTTAAATTAAATCATAATACTGCGCTAATACTAAGTTAACCTCTAACATTTGTTGTTTCAAATAAATTGATTCTTAAGCAGACATGGCCGCTAGGGCTCGGGAACGTGCTTGCATGTCTCTGGAGTTTCAATATTCGTACATTTACATGAATATGTGTGTATGGAAAATTGCAAAATCTTCTTGCCGTAATTATTGGTTTGATTTCAAAATGAATGCACACAAACGTTCCTTGATAAACCATAACTTAGTAGATTAACGCCGTATTTCGCTTATATTGAAATCTATCATTCTTCCTTTTGTGTCGCCTGACTACGCGACATATAGGTGTTACTATTGTCGGCGGCGGCGTCAGCGGCGGCGTAGGCGGTGTCGGATGTGTCGGTGGTGTTGGCGGCGGCGGCGTGCCCTTTCGCCTTTCCGGAGCATGACTCTTAGATTAATAAAGCTATCAATATGAAACTTCATAGGTAGATAGATCTTGAGGGGAAATGCGTGCACAAGAACCGTTACTCTGCACCTCATAGCTTTGGAGTTATTGCCTTTTGTTTATTTTCATACTTCATTTTTGTCCGGAGCATAACTCTAAGACTATAAAAGCTATCAACTTAAAACATCATAGGTAGATAGATCTGATTGAGGAAAAGAGAGTGCACAAGAACCGTTACTCTGCCTCACATATTATTGGAGTTATTGACCTTTGTTTATTTTCGTACTTAACTTTTGTCCGGAGCATAACTCTAAGACTTTGAAAGCTATCAACTTGAAACTCCATAGGTAGATAGATCTTATTGAGGAGAAGTGCAGTGCACAAGAACCGTAAATGTTCATACTTTTTTTTGTGTCGCATTTTTGGTCTTAATTAGTCTTTTCTTCGCATTTAGCCAGAGTGCAGTTCTTTAAGATTTCAAAAAATCTGTTTGAAGATTTCAATAAATAAAAAATTTGAGCATTAACATTAAGTGTTTCTACATTTGGATTCACGTTAGCTATCCGGCGTCAGGCGACACATCCGACTTGCGGAGTTCTATTTAAACTAACTCGCCAATAATTTGCAGGATAAACTTCTACCACATTCCATTACATCATTTGATTACTTAACATGGTCACCAAGGTGCTCACTGACGTTTCTCTATATCACGGAGTATGTACGTCAAGATATACATTGCCTGACTTCTATACGTATATGCACCGCATACTATATGTTGAATATAAATAATGTGAAACTCACATGTCGACTATAGTTGCATTTCTTTTCTATACTTTCATATAAATGCACACTTTGATGTCACTGGAAATTACACCGCGGATAAATGCTCGGTTGTGGTACGAATTACTCAAGTATTTGGAATTAGATGCGACGTCCTAATTAACGAGTTTTCACAGCTGTAAATGATAGGAATGCGATACGATACGATACTATTTATTTATTGCATTAAACACGTATACAATGCTTTTTGCAAAAATAACAAATGTAAATGGAGGAAGAACAGAAACATTTTCTAGAGCAGCAATATTCAAAATATAAAACAGAGTTATGGGGAATGTTGCCCCTGATACTGGAGTTGATGATAAAGGTAATTTTCAAGTTTTAAGTAACTAGTTTTTTGTAGCATTGAAGTAACGAAACTTTTGAATATAAACTTTAACCAGAAAATCAATGTGAAAAAGGGGAATAACTCTGTCAAAATACAAAACAGAGTTATAGTGAATGTTTCCCTTGCTACTGGAATTGATGAAAAAGGTTAGTTCCGAGTTTCAAGTTAATAACTTTTGTAGTTTTGAAATTACAAAACTTTGTAATATAAACTTTAACCAGAAAATCTATGTAAAAAGTGGCATAACTCTTTCAAAATACAAAACAGAGTTACGGGGAATGTTGCCCCTGACACTGGAGTTGATATATTCCAAGTTTCAAGTGAACAACTTATGTAGTTTTGAAGTTACAAGACTTGTGAATGAAAACTTTAACCAAATTCAGACACGGACGCGAACGCCGACGTCAACGCCGACGCCGAGGGTAGTAGGAAACCTCACCTATTGTTCGAATAGTCGAGCTAAAAATGTTATTCAGATTCTAAGATATTCATTGTGTACGAGACATACTATATGTCAGTTACAGATGTATTTGTATATCTGCCTGTTTCAGTCGCTAATTGATATGAAGATGTTCGGACCGAGCGAGAGGTGTTCGAAATTTATTTGTCTATATATCGCTAGTGAAATGCGACCGAGTTCACTGTATAATTTCTTGGCCCCAATATATTTCGAAGAAATTTAACATGAATCATTTCAATGCCGATGCTTGGATTAACACCCCATATTTCGCAAACAATATTTTGTAAAGAGCCCACATTATGTGTTCTGACATGGGCGTGAGATAGTTTTATTTGTGTATTGATTGTAATTCTGTGTTCTGAAATGTTTGATAAAGTTTATTCAATGCAAAATACGTATGCTGAACTATACGTTTTGTAGACCTATTAAGATTCCCATTCTTAAACAAATGGAGTCCAAAATATTTAACGAAGTAATACTTCTTTTGGGCTCCACATATAGATTAATCAATACTTGTTGCCCTACCGTTTTCAAAACTCATGGCTTTAGTCTTTGAAACATTGATTGTTAGTCCACACACGTTGCAATAATTTTCTACGTCCTTTACATGGAGCGTAAAGATTCGGGAAATTTGGCAAACAGTACCATGTCATCAAAATTGATACTATGTCCGAGAGGTTTGAATTTGTAGAATGAACAAGAATAAATAAGATCAGTAACGAAGAACATGGCAAGTAAAGGGGAACTAGGGTCTCCCTGTTTGACCCCTATGAATGAGTCAAAGGAAACCGTTAATGAGGAATGATAACGTACACATGTCTTAACGCACGTGTACATTTCCTTAACGGCATTTACAAAGTGGCGACTTATATTTTCGTGTATTAATTTTTGCCATAGAAGGGAGTGATTAACACCATCAAAACATTGTTCGTAGTCAATAAACACGCAATACGCTTATTTTTTCACTTAATACTTTAGTAGTGATCGACTGCAAAATAAAATGCAGGCAGATATAGACTTTCTCTTTTTGAAAACTAATTAATTTTGTATTAATTTATTGCTGTCAGTTGACTACTAATGAAGTATATTCATTAGAATTCAAGAGTATACTTTTGCGATGATATTACTCAATGTGATAGCTCTGTAATTGTTTGCATGTCGCCTTTTTTGAAAACTGCAATTATTATGCCGATTCACCATGATTCAGGTTACTTTAGCTTGAGAAAAATATGATTGTATAGAGACTTAAGAAAAGACGTAATAATATTATATAAGATGCTTTGAATAATTATGCTGGCAATCGGTCAGTGCCGGGGCTTTTTTATTATTTTGTGAAAGGAAGGCAGTTCCAACTTCCGCTTCGCAAATATTTGCATCTATGAATCGCAGTTTATTGTAGAATCATTTCGGTCGGTTTTATTCGATTCTTCGTAACTGGAATTCAATGGTTGTTTGCCAAACATATCTTTAAAGTGGCTGTTCAGTTCATCAATTTTTAAAGTATTCGCCCACTGTTTGTTTTTTTCGGCGACGCCTATTTTGATCGATTTCCACAATTTGCGGGGATTTTGTCTTAGCTAGAGTACTTTTTCGTATTACTTCATTTATGCGATAATAAAATATCGCCTTCATTTTCGGTTTATTATATTTGATCCTCTATTTAATGAAATTATTTATATTTTGTACAGTTTTATTTATGTTACATGTATTTCTTAATGTTTTAAACTCGTGTTTGTCTTCGCGACATTTGTAATCGAACCACGGTTTACTTGCGTGTATACATTCGTTCCGCAGTAGTAAACAGTAGGTCTACACATTGTTTGTTGATCCCTTGGGCATTTAGTACGTCACTTTTTCGTTTACAGTTGACCTTGAAATTCAGCGTTTTTACAATTATCGAAAAATAGTTTTGTTTATGTCTGCTCTGGCATATCATATAAACTGTTGATATTAATATTGCTGAATTCCGAGCGCAAGGAGAAGGATATGTTAACGTGGTCAGAACATTAATTAACAGGGAAAGTATTTATAAGTTTGGAATGTTCGTCCTTTCAAATTAAATAATCTACAACGCTCACTCATCTTGTCGAGCAAAATGTGAAATCGCCTACAGTGTCATCATTCCTTAGCATCCTATTGCCAATAAAAAAAAAACAGGGTCCTGACACAGGTTAAGTAAAACGCGCCCTGGTGTATCAATACCTTTATCTTTATTGCTACGGGGTAATGTAGAGTAACTATTATCATTATTTCTTTACATCAAAATAGGTGTCAAATATTATGTAATCATTGTCTTTAGCCATGCGACAGTTCAAATCACCTGGTAAAAATGCTATTCCTAAGTTATCGTATTTGATAAGATATTATTGTTTCAAAAGATCAAAATCACTCGAATATTGTGAAACATTTGAAGTACTAAGCACGTCGATATGCATGGCAAATATATACACCATTTTTATGTAAACAAATAGAGTTATCAAACTCTACCCATATAATTCCATTTATGTTTTTGCTTATTGCTTATTATTAAATGTGGCTTAAAATTAGTTTGTTTTTTTTACTTTACTGAGATACTACCACTATGGCGTCCGAGGATTTTTGGCCGTATTTCTTGTCATTGAGCAAATACTCATTCATTTAGACAATATTTTAAATAATAATTTGTTAACTTATCTTTAACATGCTCACGTTTTTTATTCCGAATGTGTTAAAGGGAATATGTCAACGGAAAGGGCCTCAACGGGTAATTTTTTTTTGATCTGAAAGTAAGACTTCACTAATGGCATATAATAAATAAAGAATATAATGTTAATATAGAGTTCTGAGAACATGTATCAGTCGAGCTGGTTGTGTCAAGTCGTATCGCACGAGAGGGGATGTCGATATTGTGTTTATTTGTTCGCCTAAATTCAATTAAACATTTATTTATTTCAACAAATAATAATCAAAACATAATCGATCTTGATATTTAAAGGAAAAAATAATCATACATATTTAATGTAAGACTACACATGTATTGTGCGGAGTGTTTTTAGCACAAAACGATTCTATCTGGGTAGTTAACATCTCAAAATGAACTATCATACCAACACATATGATTTTTACTGTTTATTGACAGAGATAACATACCGTATGCAAACTTGGAAGTGTGCGTTAAACATATACATGTTAAATCATATCATTAAATATAGCAATCAGGTTTATGCAAATAGTGATGTTAATTTATATTGGTCAATGCAATTCATCTGGAGTTATTTCCGCACTGTCTTATTAAAGATAAACTTGTATAGCTTATTAAAAAAACTCTTCTAGAGAAAAATGTTCCTACTTAGCCGTTAATAATAAAACATCATCCTTATTGAGATATAATATGTACTATATGATGCTAGGTCTTGAAATCTTGTGAACAAGTAGGTACTTGTATATACTTCATTTCATCGTGCCTCATCGTGCTACGGAATTTTTTGTTTCCGCTTCGTTACTTCTTAACGCTTGGAATAATTTTGATATAACTTTATATTATTATTTCCCATGACCAGACAATGTGTCGCATATAACTCCCATGCTCGTTTGTCAAAGGTCAAAGTCACAATTCAAGGTCAAAGGTCAAGTATTTATGTTTCTCTTCCACAACTCCCTAACGTCCGGAAGAATTTTAATATTACTTAAGATTATTATTTCTCATGACCAGCCGATGTGTCGTGTACATCTCCCATGGCCCTAAGTCAAAGATCAATATCACAATTCAAGGTTAAATATCTATGATTTTGCTTTCTGCTCTATAACTTCCAAAAGCTTTGAAGGAATTTATTATTACTTCAGATTATTTTTTCCGATGAGTAATCGATGTGTCTCATCCCACTTACATGCGCTGTGTGTCCATTGTTACACTTAAAATGTCAAATATTAGAAGGAACTTTTTGTAGGAAGCATCATTTTTTTGCCAACATGTAAAGAATGTAAAAACTTGGTGGAAATGAAGACCATTATGAGGCAGTGTGTCACAACAACAAACAGCTGTGTTGCTGAAATCTTAAGATATTTCTCCAGGGCATAATATTGTACTCTGGAATTGTTTTGCCTTCCTCTGACAAGCATATGCTTCGGGCCATATGCCACATCCTGTGACAAGCCTTGTTGTTAATATCTATTCGAACAATATTATCTAGACCATAGAATAAGTAAAAGATAATAACAAATGAGTATTGAATTGTATGTTTCGTTCCGTTGTAAAAGGTCAGAAATAGTTGATTCTATACATGTATGTAAAGGTAAGTAATATACACACATAGTTTTATCCCATCATTACCCCTATATTTATAAAATAACACCCTATGTGATAAACTTAGCTGTATTTCTACACTGCGGAATAAAGCATACAAAAACATTATTATGATGTCATTTTGTATGTTAGGCTCGACGTCAGTTTATGTTTTACATGTTATTTAATGTTCTTCTTATGAATGTTTTCAACTTAAACACAAACATGGTTTGATGAAGTAAATACTTGGTAAGTGTTGATTATAAGATAAGTTAATTTGCTCTGTAGGAATACGTTAGCAACACGTCAAGGTATGTGGTTCAGATTTTGTAAACCTCGATTTTGAGCGTTTCTTAATTTTTTTTAAATGAACAGACCATGTATGCGCTTGTTTTACATTACCGCTGGTTGGAATTAGACGAAACGTCAAGATTAATAAATATCAAGTACAGTTGTGCATATCGTCAGCATGTTGAGGTCGAGTGTTTTTGGGTGGAGTTATGACCATTTTAAGTGTTTCACCAAACATACCTTGTCTGCGATTGTTCTCTGTAATCCATGGCCGGATTTGGATAACACGTCATAGGGTTCATCATTATGGAGTTTATGTGTGCATATTGTAAGAACGTCACAATCTGCAGATTTGGGGCGGAGAAATGGCCGTTTGAAGTACAGTCGAAACGCGACACTACGAATAGTCACGGGAGACATTGATTTATTTGTTTTATCTCGATTTTCGAAGTATCGCATCTTTCGGAAATTACGGTATTAACGTGTTTTTTTGCAGTTGACATAACAATTCTGTATGTATTGCATTATAAGTAAAAACCCACGCACAGTCATCGAATTTGCAGTGACTTATACGAACGTCATTTAGTCAAACGCAAATCTCACACTGCATCATTTATAGTGGCTTAAAATGGTTAATGCATTTGTTAACAACAATTTTGTCCACGGTGCACACAAACTGGCTATGTTTCTGACTAGGCAGAAGTGTGGACACTTCGCTGAGAATGTGTAAAAAGTCTCATAGAAAATATGATTCGTAGTAACGCGTTAACATTTCAGTACAAACATTATGATGGGACGGGATAAATTGTTTGTAGTAACGCAACTTTTGTATTATCGCAAATTTGTAGTAAAACATATAAGGAAAACGGACGGAACCAGCAGCCTTATTCGTAGTATACCGTCATTTCGTAGTATCGCGATTTGTACATAACAAACCTTTCTGTGCTTGATTTCCGTAACCACTGGACATTTGATGATTTAGGCTAACACATAATAAAATTGATGATATTCATTACGGTGAAAAGAATAAACAACATATTGTAAACGATTACGTAAATCCGCCAAGAAAGGAACAAACATATAACATTAATTTTGTTTCAGTTTAACTAATGTTTCATACATATTTTTCCAAGATTTTAAAGAATTATTACCCATTACTTTTTCACAAAAAAATGACGCAACTTCGCAAAACATAAAGCGTTAAAACAGAATACGTTCGTTTCGTTCTTTAAATCTTTTATTATTGAACATTACAAAAATGATTTAATCGATAGCTGATTTGAATACAAATTAAGTAGGAGTAGTTTTGTACCGAATACACAATACATTTCTTCACAGTCTGTTCACCCATTTAAGGGCACGTGTATTTTGAGCACATATCTAAAGTGAGACCGTGCCTCTTGTAAAATGCGGTTGACTTATGACGTTTGATTCACAGTAAAGGTTTCTGATAATCTGTAACCACATATACCGTGTGCCCGGGTCTTATTTCTGGAACTACAGGAACTGACAGAGCAAATAGGTATGTCGGGTATTGATGTGTCTAAAAATACATAATATATGTATATGTCAATGTGTGGTTGAGTGCAACTGAAGAAGATCAGTAAACGTGTGCAGTAACCTAGCACGAATATTACCCAAATGAACAATTTTTTATTTGTGAAGAAAAGACAGCCTGTAATAAATGTATAACCTATATGTAAAACAAATACATCCCTTGACATTATCGCGTATGAGCATGTAAATTAGCAGATCCCGCCCTGCCTGATTGCCTGGTAAAGCTGTTAAATGCAGTTATGTCATTTAAATAAACATGAAACATGGTTCACCTACAAATGCTTATGTACGTCTGCAATGCACGAAATGCGCAACAATGACTATGGGCAGGAAGAAGACTAGGAACACCCTAGACCACTTTAGTGTTGATCAACTGCGATTCTAGAATCACTCATATACATACAACTAGGGATAATGCAGTCTTCTCAGGTAATACCAAACGACATCGACAGCACAAAGCAATCCGTCAGAGGCTCTTTCCTGTTCCTCGCCGGCGATTCGTTTCAAACCTAAACAACTCGATTTTATTCCAGACATCATACGGATGCTCCGGAAATACCAGTTATTGCAGTATACAACACAGTTTAAAGCAAACGGGTCTTTCCCATAGCCAGCCAGGTTAAACCAGCATAAAGATCTCTCCATCTACAAAAACATGTATTAAAATATAAATGCCAACACTTGGGGAGATTGCGCGATTCCGCCCCGACAGCCTTAGACTGATGAACTTCCTATGTTGTAGGAGATTATCTGATCAACCCACACCTCGCGCCAAGTGCTCAAGGCAATTTATGAACAGAAAAATAGAGCACTTTCTCTCCGACTGCACATCGTCGTTTCTTTCGGCCGAACTAAACCCGCAGTTCATGATTTTGTTTTCAGAACCAATTCTCTCTTTATTTCCAGATGATTAATTGTATGTATTTGTAAATGAACGACACCGACCCATATTACTTTCATACATTCATGCATTTACTTTAATATTTCATTTTCGGGTGGTGTGCCGCCATGAAATGTAAATAGTTTGCTCCATAAAAAGTACTTCCATCACATTTATATAAGAATTTACAAATCATTTTAGCTAGTGTATGTAAAGTGAATATACGTCTTTGGCCTTAAACCAGAAAGGTTGGAGACACCATTTGCCTGTATTAAAACCATTCGCTTGATTTTTATAAGACACATCACCATGTTGATACTTTATGGTGTTTTTGTTTACACAAAATGCTGTTACTCTACTTCATATATTGGTTTATATCATTTGTGTTTATGTTAGATTTAGCCGCTACCATACATGTATATAGGTCAGAATTTAGACGATATATACAATGTATATACTCTTTAATTTAATTTGTAAAATACATACAACATATAATTAGTTAATTTTATTTAAAGATTAATATATAATAAAGCTTAAAATGTTCAAGTTTTTGTCGTTGAGTGGTTAATAATAATGCTTGAGCCAGGTTTTGATCTTTTATTTTCGGAAAATACAAAATCATCGGACATTCTGTACCGGTCATGACATCACTAAATTACAGAAAATAGTAGTTTTAAACTGATTGTACATTTCTCAGTTTAAACTCGATGTTATAAATCCTCTCCACTCAAGACAACAACGAATAACACATATTGGTTCGTCCAACAACAATGTCCGTTCTACTGTTGATTGTAACAAAAGAGACTTGTATTATATGAGGTATATTTATTTTTCAGGATTTCTTCAAACGCCTAGATTGCTCGTGGAAAACAACATATGGGTGACATCAACGTACCTAGCAAAATCGTCAAATTCGGCATATTTTATTGATAAAATTCTGAAAGGTACGGAGTTTTGGTAATTGTTTTTCTGTTACTTTACTCCTACTTGCTATGATGCTTCAGTATAAACAACTCCTATGTTCAGTGTACACCAGGGTAAACGTTATAAGTTTATTGTTTCAAAATCAGGTGATTAGCAGGCCACTTGTGACTGACCTTGTCGTATTCATGATGAAATAACACAGAACTTAACTACCTAAACATGCATATCACTTGAAGAAGTTATTTGAAATAAATATACGTCGAAGTAATTCTAAACATTTAGTATCGATGAGTTTCTTTATTATTATTTTTAAAAAATTTAACATATTTTCACTCACCATATGCATGAAGTAGATTCGTAAAATAGTTACAAGCAAAATGCATGCAAACCTTTTATATGAAAACTGGTAATATATTAACAGTAACGAATTACGTAGAAAATATACATCATCATCATTAATGATCATGACCTTACAAAGTTCTTATGAGCATGACTCACAGATTCAGGTCTAGGGAAAAAGTTAAGCTGCATTCGCCGCTCACACGGTACTTACATTTTGATGTGGCAGAATGGTCAATTTTTTATTGGACTTTGCTATTTATACATATCATGTTTTTAGATCCTAGTGAAATTCAAACAAACTGTTCTTATATGTTCAAATGTTTTAGTATTTGCATTGTAAGGAAGACCAAATATTCCTCTATGTTATTGTAACGTTCCGCTGTCTAGTAAGTTTGACGATTGCTATCTTAAATTTATCTGATTGTATGTGTTAAGCAACTGGTATAGGAGTGTGTGTGTGGGAGGGTGGGTAGGGGGTTCTCTCCTGCATCGTACCTCGTCCGTCAAACATAAGCAGTCTTACAAAAGGGGTCACCGGCCTTGTTCCGGACATATTGAGTTTTAAATAAGGTACCTGTTGAAGACCTTTTCAGTTTGTATGACTAGAAACATTCAATTATATAAAGCGTTTATATTCAAACAAGGACGGAGATTGTTCAATGCATCTTGTTTAATATTTCATTTGGCAATATGCAAGTGCAGTTTAATGATAAAACGCGCCTTATCTCTTATTAACCATTAACACGATTTTTTTTATCAATGGTGTAAGTATATAGGAGAGCTTTTTTCAAACAAGGTTAAGTTTCTTTCAATTGATATGTTTTCGTATGTCTCGACTGGCAATAAACAATTGGGTTTTGATACTAAAAAAAGCTTTACCTACATTGTCTGTTAAAATAATGAATTTGACTGGACATTTAAGTAAGTCAAATGGGTACTAATAATACTTTCTGAAACGTCATTTATTATGCATCAATATATTTTGTTCCAAACGACAGATTTTCTTACGTTTTCGCATATACATCCATCAATGTATACTTTTATTGGACTTACATAGGGTACCTGTGTAGCCTTATTTAATGATTCGTGTAAACGCAAACAACGTATCAATTTTCAAAATAGAATGCAGATATTTAATGGGTCTTTTCTGCACTTATTTTGTTTTGGCAATACATTATATACGTGAGCTATGTTTTTTTATGATGATTTATGAACTTTTTACCATTGACTGGAACTTAATGACTTACAAAGATTTATATTTATTGATTGAAATTAGTATGTTGTAGTATACAATAAAGAAAACAATAAAGCAAAAGGAATCAAAACTAATATGTTGTAATAAACAAGAAAGAAAAAATGAAGCAAAAGGAGAAATTAACCCAATTAATTCCTGTTCCTGCTGCGAACGTCTTTGAGTCTTGATAGAGAGTTGTCTTTTTGTTTAAATTTTACTAAACATTTGCAAAGTTTGTGCTTGACCATAAGATCTAAGTTAGTTACCCTCGTTTTGAGAAAATTTGCAATAATGGAGTAAGTGCAACACGGAAACTTCATTTTTCCTCTAGTATTGACCAAACCTACACATATTGTGTATAACTATAAGATATCAGAATACATTATTCCTATATTGGGTACAACATCAGAGTATTTGAATATTTAACTGATAAGCTGAATATCATTTATAGGACCAAAAACGCAAATATATCCAGTACAACGGTATGTTTGACTAACTTGTCCTAATCGATTAAATACTTAACGCCGACAGTCATTCGCGACTGTTTTAATTATTCTTCTGGAAAAAAAATATGGGCATGGTAAACATGTCACCGACATTCGCGTGTCAGAGTTGATCTCTGTCATTGCCAGTTCACGGACGAGCGCATTGGGCCATCATTTATTTTATTGCATGACTTGTTAACGGGGTATATGTCATATTTAATTGATCTCCAAATCAATATTTGTTCACTCAAAGTTTTCCTCGTTAATTTTACGCTATATCTAGCTAATTGGTTTGCGTTTGATTCGTGTTTTTTGTTCTGTGTATTGTGCTATATTTTATTGCCTGGACGGCATGTTTCTTTTGCTGGAGTTTCATAGCATTTCATATTATTTAATATTTGTCGTTATTATTCTAGTGGTTGTCGCTTTGAGGTTTGTGCTTCCGTTCCTGTGTATTACCGTCAATTTTCTTCTCTTTAATGCTTTATCAGTGATAAACGAACACAAGCTCAATATCCGTGAACTTCAATATGGATTCTCTAGACCGGTGTAGCGTGAAGTTTTAAGACCGTGAAAAACAGTAAAATACACATATCCTTAACAACCGATCACATACGCACCATTGCCGTGAAAACTTGCGAGTGTTTTCGGTTAGAAAATCAAAAGTTCTTTGCTTTTCAAAATAATTTGCCTACTGTCTCCTTAACACGCTATGAAACTCATAAACCACGACAATGCATGCAACATATAGTATCTATCAAACTCATAAACCACGACAATACATGCAACATATAGTACATATCAAACTCATAAACCACGACAATACATGCAACATATAGTACATATCAAACTCATAACCCACGACAATACATGCAACATATAGCACATATCAAACTCATAAACCACGACAATACGTGCAACATATAGTACATATCAAACTCATAAACCACGACAATGCATGCAACATATAGTACATATCAAACTCATAAACCACGACAATACATGCAACATATAGTACATATCAAACTCATAAACCACGACAATACATGCAACATATAGTACATATCAAACTCATAAACCACGACAATACATGCAACATATAGTACATATCAAACTCATAAACCACGACAATGCATGCAACATATAGCACATATCAAACTCATAAACCACGACAATACGTGCAACATATAGTACATATCAAACTCATAAACCACGACAATACATGCAACATATAGTACATATCAAACTCATAAACCACGACAATACATGCAACATATAGTACATATCAAACTCATGTACCACGACAATACATGCAACATATGGTACATATCAAACTCATAAACCACGACAATACATGCAACATATAGTACATATCAAACTCATAAACCACGACAATACATGCAACATATAGTACATATCAAACTCATAAACCACGACAATACATGCAACATATAGTACATATCAAACTCATAAACCACGACAATACATGCAACATATAGTACATATCAAACTCATAAACCACGACAATACGTGCAACATATAGTACATATCAAACTCATAAACCACGACAATACATGCAACATATAGTACATATCAAACTCATAAACCACGACAATACATGCAACATATAGTACATATCAAACTCATAAACCACGACAATACATGCAACATATAGTACATATCAAACTCATAAACCACGACAATACATGCAACATATAGTACATATCAAACTCATAAACCACGACAATACTTGCAACATATAGTACCTATCAAACTCTGTTACAACTGTGATAATCAGCTTTAGCGAGGATAATGTGAACCGTTTATATGTATTCGTGAAATACTCTGCCAATGCAAATGACGATACCATACATTACCCGTAACCCCACTAATGTGAGAAAAGAATGAGATAAAAATATTCATCAGGAACCATATTGAAATTCATGTTTTAATAGCATTATAATATATATAAGTAGCCGTTGCCAAAACAACACAGCACAATACAAATAAAACTGTAACCCTAATATAGTATAACTATTACCCCGTTTTAGCGGCTTAAATGTCAAAATATTCAACGAAACTCATGCAGTTTTTGTTTTCATGCGCATTGTTACTCCAGTATCCCTCTCAAATTCATAGCTAAATTTATGTATTATCTTTCGACATACTAGAATTAATTAAAATTTACAATTATGTGAATATTACAAAAGATCGTTGTACCATTTAGTATTAATGTTTAAGGGGGAAACGTGCAGTACATCTTAATAAAGCACATGATTCAAGATACATTGACATGGTTGTTGTTTCATCGACGTATTAAAATCATTAGTTTGTTGTTGTTTTTCGGAATTGCGACTAATATGTATCATAACAATTTTATTTCAGAAAATTCAAATATTAGCATAGAAGATCTACTCGAGGCATTGACGAATGTTAGTTACATGATGTTAACATTCGAAAACGTTTTTCCTGAGACGATAAGAATGTTCCTTCACCTTCCAAAGCTTCAAACAATGATCGATGAAGCATCGATGAGACTGGCAACTCTAGACAAATGCACTATTCAGTCTCTATACATACAGCGTATTGTGTGTTATACTTCAAAGATTCCAATATCTAGTATATTGAACATGTATCAAGTATCCAGTCGAAAAGACCATTGTGATTATTACATGCGAACGGCACATGCAGCTCATCTGCCTTTTGATTTCTCATGTCGACATGCAAAACAATACGTGAAACAACACGTATGTTGTCAGACAAATGTTTTGTTTTCAAGGGACATTGTACATATGACTAACAAACATATGTTTTGTCTTTTTCTATGCAACGTATACACACCATTTCACTACCCATCTGAACTCAATGAACACATGTCTAAAGTCAAAGTGCAAATTGAAATCGGACGGTCGCGGTTATTTTTTCGCGGTAGAACAAAGAAACATCGCGATTATCTGCGTTAGATTAAAACCGTCCGCGGCGATACTGCGGAAAAATGCAAAATCCGCACGAGCCGTACTGTGTATCTAGGCATCGCTTGCGATTGCAGCTCATCTGCCTTTTGATTTCTCATGTCGACATGCCAAACAATTCGTGAAACAACACGTATGTTGTCAGACAAATGTTTTGTTTTCAAAGGACATTGTACATATGACTAACAAACATATGTTTTGTCTTTTTCTATGCAACGTATACAAACCATTTCACTACCCATCTGAACTCAATGAACACATGTCTAAAGTCAAAGTGCAAATTGAAATCGGACGATCGCGGTTATTTTTTCGCGGTAGAACAAAGAAACATCGCGATTATCTGCGTTAGATTAAAACCGTCCGCGGCGATACTGCGGAAAAATGCAAAATCCGCACGAGCCGTACTGTGTATCTAGACATCGCTTGCGATTGCATAGTTATGTGGTGGGTGGGGTCAAGGTCACCACTACTAAAAATAAAAAAAACGGTTATCACTCAATAACTTGAGAACGAATTTAAATGCAACTTTATATTTAGATACCTCATATTGGGACCTCGCTTTGGATTGCAAGGTCAGGGTTACCATCTCCTAGCCATATGTGTATGACCATCACCTTGCAGCCAGAACTTTCTTTCAATATTGTGCTGACTTATTATGCATTTCGTTATAAAAATTGGTTTTCGTGGAATGTCTTGTTTGTTGTAGTTATTTTGTGCGTTTATGTAAGGGTTTGATCTAATTGTATACAGATAAAACACTTGTTTTGTATAAATGCATTTGCCATTTAAAGTTTGGCTGACTTTTGTCAAATATAACATTTGCTAACTAATGTGCCTGGAATGACTTTGTATGCCAACAACTTATTAAGAACTTTAGAGAGATTCTGCAAATTTATGTAAATAGTATGCATCTTTAAGTGGATTAGTTTTGTTTCATAATAATTTTACAAACTAATATATCTATAAAAAAGATAACATTTAGATAGTCTTTTGGGATAAAGAAGGGTTATAAGGGAAAATAAATCAAAACAGATTACCAATAATTATTTTAGGCATACAAACATATATTAAAGTGTATATTTGTATATTACATTTTGTAAAATCATTTAAACAGTATCAAGTAAGGTTTCATCGAACACAGAAAAAAAAGTATTAATATACTGAGTTTATATTTTTAAGTACTAGTGCTTCCTTGTTGTTTTCGATGGAAGCGTTTTACTCTCTACATCCTTTTTGGGGAATCTTTTAATAACATGTAATATCATATATACAAAATAAATATATAAAATGTATAATAATCAATGCAATGTATTCGCACATGTTTTTTTCATCTTCAAACTGTTAAGAAAAAAAACATAGGACGAATGTTTTTATATATTATACATTTATATGATGACAAAAATCAAATTACTTTTACTCGTCTTTTCACATATCGTCTTTTGTTAATCTTTAATGAATTGTGTATATGATTTTAGCTATTGATGCCATGTTAACCAACCTATGACTAGTCTGAAAATCCTTTCACAAACTGTAGAATACTAAAGGGATGAACAATACGAGTTTGTTTGCAAAAACAAATGTTTATGATATGCTGCCATTTTATATAGGATATGCATACTGCTGTATATAATGAATGGGAATGTGAGTATATTTTAAGTAACGGATCATCGAATTCTAGAGGAGTTGCCATACTACTATGAAAAAAAAGATTATAAAATACATAACACCGAAATTGATAGCAATGGAAATTTATGATATACATATATACCCGTTGAATAAAATAGGTTTATTTGATATCCCTTAACGGCCCAAACGTTGACTCGTCATCGTTTTATGATAATATTAATAAAACAATAGTCTTTTGAAAACGACTCATATATTATATGTTGGGATTTAAATTTGGAATTGAATCCTAAAATAGATTATAATTTTTATAAGACAATCAATACTAATAATGCAAGAATCACATTATAAAAGTACTCGTAAATATAAACAATTTATATATGTGGCCCATTCCGCATACAGTTTCCTGATTTGAGTCGATATACATCTAGAAGGTCAAACCCAATCCAGCAGGCTAGATTATATGTATTAATGAATTTAAAACGGTTTAACATTCTCGCTGCTTCTCGGCGACTTTTTATTCTCATATACGTGTCGAAGACATGTCGAAGGAATCTCGCGCACTCTCAAACACACTCGACCACATTCCGTAGACATGTCGTCCCTTGTCGTAGCTTGTCGCCGTATATTATCGTTCTACAACATATCACGAGTTTGCTGCGAGTATGCGGGACTTGCCTACTACATCTGCTAGTCCGTTGCTCGTACTCTGTCACCATAAACGCGTGCCCATGTCTTCACAAGTCGTACAGACTCGTCCACACTCGTACATTCTCGAAGACAAGTCTTCGATTGTCGAACCGATATCGTACGCATATCTCGGCTGAACTGGTGATAAAATGAGTATCTTACTTGTGTCGTGTCGACGTCGTATCAAGGTTGAATGGAACTCGAGAAATGTCGTCTTGAAACAACCCCGCGACCAATTCGTTTACTTTACTGCGAGTTATTACTCTTCAGAACTCGTACATAACTCGAAGTTCAAATTCGCCACAGTGTGACAGGGCCTGGATAAAACATGGAATGTGTTAATTCAGTATACATTGGCAATGGAGATACGAACGTGCGATGATTTCGATATGTGTTTTTGTAAGACGGATATGTTGCATGTTGGTCGACATGTAATCTGCATTGTCACAACTGCATATTTGTTCGGATATTAGTGAAATTATTATTATACAGCATGTGATTTTACAATTTGATATTTTTGGATACGCTTGTGTGGAATAACAAAATGTGCGTGTCATTTTATAATTTACTTACCATTGCTATCACACCCCGCCTGCACGTTGAACGAGTGGAAATGCTTCCTATTTACAAATGCCACTTCGTCGGATTGCCCGGGTGGCAAGATGCGGAAGTGGATGCCGTCGATACACCCGGACGGATAGAATTCCTGAAATCGTTTGGCACTCGTCGACGGTCTTCGTCGCTTGTCGGAAACTTAATAAATATGTCCTTCAGTCCGAAAATAGCGTCGACCACCGCGTTCATCAATATTACAATATTGTTATTCCACTGGACCACCTCGGGAGTCACCACCGGACATTTTATTAACACCTCAAAATGAGGTGGTCCGGTAAGTCTCCTAACCGTGATAGGCTAAATGTGATAAATTTGCTTAATTGGTTTACTTCACACACGTCAATATGATATAGATATGTGTGTTTGCACAGCATATAAATATGGTTTGTAGCGGCACATAGAAACACACACATTTCTTAAAGTAGATTCTTTATTAACTACTAAAATCGTGGTGTATGTATTAATGTATAAAGTTAATCACCACCATCATGGTATATGTTTACGTATGTAGAGTGAGAGCTGTTTAAAGAATTTAACTAGTTAACTAGTTATACGTGTGATTACATTTTGTAAAATTTGCTACCGAAGAGGGGAAGTACTTCTAACGGTCCGTTTTCTGTGCTCGTAAAGTGTCCATTTAAACGTCAACATAACATTTAATAGCGCTGAAACCATATTCGCTTCAAAATAGTATTACTTGAAAACAGTTCAATGTAAACGATTTTCCATTTACGAGCTTTCGATATTAACGCCCGTACATTAATTATTCAACAGTTCGTTTGTGGTGTCTTTTGTTATCACAAGATAGTTCCATGACTCGTTCATTTCATACGAACTGACATATTCGATAGCCCACGGAAGTGAAAACGCATCTGTGCGTATGTGTACATCTCAAGCTAATCAGGTGCAGATGACCTATAAATTGGAAAAGCCTATAAATAGATGTTGAGAAAAAAATGACTTATTAATACGCACGCTTTATCACGATTTATTTAACGCCTTTGGCCACATACATACATAGAATTATCAGATTGCCAAATAGCAAAACACAACTTTTGAAAGCATACAAATACATGACAACAGAGATGAAACATAAGTGAGATAAAAACTGAGTTTTAACGATCGTTGGCAAGTGTATAAACTGATGGTAAAGTACTGCTTAACAATGGAACCAAGAAGCAACTAATAACGTGTTAACGAACTTCTTATCTTGGCAAAGTAAACGAATTTTGCGAGGTGCCTACGCACTCTTGTATTTTCAGAGGACATAATGTTAACACACGTTCATGTATCCATATCGCTGAACCCTTTATGTATACCGTTCTTTCGTCTGAAGTCATTGTACAAAGGACACAGTTGTAATAACAATGCAAGTATGTTTGCACAACAGTACATAGTTTGCAAAGTTTCTTACTTCTATCACTATCATTATGTATACAACTTTACATATCTATTGAATTCGTTTTTATGCTATTTAATATTCATTATTTTAAATAATATTTATGTATTTTTCATATTTAATTTATATTAACATTTACATTTTCTAAATAAGTCCAATTCATATTGTAAGTTCACACAGTCGGACCATGACTGGAGATTATGCTAAGACTTATTTTTTATTGCTTTGAGATTATCATTGTTAAAATCTTTTGAAGTGATTGAACAGAAACTGAATATATCTGTTCAACATTTTAGAAAATGTTTCAAATTATCTTTTACAACTTTCGAGTTCGTATTGAATTCGTCATTTTGCAGGAAATGGCGAATAATAGTACACTGAATACTAAAGTAAGTATCCTGAACTTTCGTTACAGGAAATTTAAAAAATTCGGACAACGTAATATACAGATTTTGGCTTAAGTACTTAAATAACTTATGTTTAATTAGTACATCTGCACTACTACTTAATCTATCTAACGTTAGACGTTAACTAAACAACATACTTGTTTACTGATTCATTATCGATGACAAATAAGTCCGTTTTGACAAACGCTATATACATGTACTGCTAATTGCGAGGAAAATGGTAGTAAAAATTGTAGGCATATTTAAAGTTTTAATGTTTTAAAATTGTGGCTATTTTTTTTAGTTTTAACCTGGTTGTCAATGATAGCTGACAACTGTGAATTGTGTTTGCGGTAAACCAATCAGTGTGTCCTTTTGCTATGGGCAGTGGGCAGGTCTACATGGACCTGCACGGGTAGAGAGACGTCCCCGCCCTCCACGAGTCTCCCGCTGCCTTGCGGGAAGGTTTTGGATAACTAAAGGCTAAGGGAGTCAACCCTGACATCAAATCCGGAGCCGGAGTCCCTAAGGCGGTCTGACCTTGTCTTCATAGTCATGCCGGCAACTCCTGCGACGCCGCTGGTGCCAAGATGTATCGGTTTTACCTTTCCATTGGATCCGTCAGCTGCGTGGAGAGGGGGGATCTGCTGCATGGGCAACAGCTGATTCTCCATACCACCTTGCCCAGGCTAGCGCCCTGGAGAGGACACTCCAGCGTCGCTGCAAAGCGTCGAAACAACACGGGAAGCAACAGTTACCGGTTATAAGCCTTCCGCTTGATTGGCGTAGAGCTGGCGCCAGGGGTTGCTTTCGTCGGTGGGAGAGATCACCACGTCTCATTGGACAACTACCGCCCGCCTCAAGCTGGGCAGCCCCCAGCCAAATAGGTGTTGTCCCGCCACAGTCCACCTGCCTTACTGGGTGCGTAGGGCTTAGGGTACGGAAGTATCCAACAAGTGGACTGCGATTGCTGCACCAGGCAACAACACAAGAAATTCAACAATGAAAACAATGAAAACTTCTCCCCTCAAGCTGGGCACATGGAATGTCAGAACAATGACACCAGGACTGTCTGACGACCTCCAGGCCATCAGCGATGCCCGAAAGTCCTCGGTCATCAACGATGAACTTCTGAGACTGCAGGTTGACATCGCCGCACTGCAGGAGACGCGGCTTGCCGACTCTGGAACTCTCAGAGAAAAGAACTTTACGTTCTTCTGGCAAGGGAAGAGTGCGGAGGAAACCAGAGAGTATGGTGTTGGATTTGCTGTCCGGAACTCTCTACTGGGAATGATAGAACCCTCTCAACAAGGAACAGAAAGACTGCTATCACTCCGCCTCCACACCACCACTGGGCCCGTCAACCTGATCAGTGTCTATGCACCAACACTCGGCGCCACCAGGGATACCAAGGATGAGTTCTACAGCCAGCTAGACTCTCTTATCGACAAGATCCCCAAGGAAGAGAACCTGATATTGCTGGGTGACTTCAACGCCAGAGTGGGCGCTGACCACGACTCTTGGCCCTCCTGTCTTGGAAAGTTTGGTGTTGGAAAGATGAATGAAAATGGGCAACGACTCCTGGAGTTGTGCTCATACCATGACCTCAGCATCACCAACTCCTTCTTCCAGACAAAGCATCAGCACAAAGTGTCTTGGAGACACCCTCGCTCCAAACACTGGCACCAGCTAGACCTGATCATCACCAGACGGTCTGCGTTGAAGTGCGTCCTCCTTACCCGCACCTTTCACAGCGCTGACTAAGATACTGATCACTCGCTGGTGTACTGCAAGATGAGACTTTTGCCTAAGAAGATCCATCGCTCCAGGCCCCAGGGCAAACCCCGCATAGATGTGTGCAAGACCGCACATCCTGACAAGGTAGCGGAATTCACCCAAGCTCTCTCCGAGGTGCTTGACTCAGATCCTCCTGGTGGCTCAGCCACAGAGAGATGGGACCGCATCAGAGAGTCAGTACACAGCACTGCCATGAGGGTCTTTGGAAAAAAGCAGACAAAGAACGACGACTGGTTTGAGGCCAACTCCTCCATACTCACTCCAGCCGTAGAAGAACGCCGCAGAGCTCACCTGGAATACAAGCGATCCCCCAGCCAGAGGACTCTGCAGGTGTACAGATCTGCCAAGAGCAACGTACAGAGACTAGCAAGGCAATGTGCTAACGACTACTGGCTCCAGCTCTGCCAGAGCATCCAGTCAGCGGCTGATACTGGAAACATCAGGGGCATGTACGAAGGCATCAAGAAAGCCATGGGCCCCCCTAAGAAGGTTACAGCGCCACTGAAGTCTGCCACGGGTGAGACCATCCAGGACAAGGGCAAGCAGATGGAGAGATGGGTGGAACACTATTCCGAACTATACTCCAGACAGAACCAAGTTACAGACGATGCCCTTGCTGCCATTGTAAGCCTCCCTCTCATGGCTGAACTGGACGAGAAACCCACTGTGGCAGAACTGAAGAAGGCCATTGAGAGCCTGTCCTCAGGGAAAGCGCCTGGGAAGGATGGCATACCACCAGAAGTCATCAAGTGCGGTGACAGTACACTGAGGAAACATCTGTACGACCTCCTCTGTCAGTGCTGGGAGGAAGGAGCAGTACCTCAGGACATGAGAGACGCCAACATCGTTACCTTGTACAAGAACAAGGGTGATAGAAGCGACTGTAACAACTACAGAGGAATATCTCTCCTGAGCATCGTAGGCAAAGTCTTCGCACGTGTCGTCCTGAACAGACTGCAGAAGCTTGCTGACAGAGTATACCCAGAGTCACAATGCGGGTTCCGCTCGGGAAGATCAACCATTGACATGGTCTTCACCATCAGGCAACTGCAAGAGAAGTGCAGAGAGCAGCACAAGCCCCTCTTTCTGGCCTTCATAGACCTGACCAAGGCGTTCGACCTTGTCAGCAGGGATGGGCTCTTCACAGTCCTAGCAAAGATTGGCTGCCCACCGAGACTCCTGAGCATGATCAAGTCGTTCCATGACGACATGAAAGGCACAGTTCAATATGACGGCTTGACGTCAGATGCCTTCGACATCCGCAGTGGCGTCAAACAGGGCTGTGTCCTCGCTCCCACTCTCTTTGGCATCTTCTTTGCCGTCCTGCTGAAGCACGCCTTCGGATCATCGACCGAAGGTGTTTACCTCCACACTCGGTCAGACGGCCGACTGTTCAACCTGGCTCGCCTAAAAGCAAAGAGCAAGGTCCGGGAGGTAACCATCAGAGACATGCTGTTTGCAGATGACGCTGCTCTGGCCACCCACACAGAAGAAGAGCTACAGAGCCTGATGGTCCGCTTCGCAAAGGCATGCGACGAGCTCAGCCTGACAATCAGCCTGAAGAAGACAAATGTGATGGCCCAAGATGCTGAACCACCTTGTATCACCATCAACGACTATGAACTAGAGGTCGCCAGCCAGTTCACATACCTTGGCTCCACTATCACCGACAATCTCTCACTGGAAGCAGAGATCAACAAGAGGATCGGCAAGGCATCCACAACCTTGGCCAGGTTGTCGCAAAGAGTGTGGAACAACAGCATGCTGTCGATAAACACCAAGATCAGTGTGTATCGTGCCTGCGTGCTAAGCACTCTCTTGTATGCCAGCGAAACCTGGTCTCTGTACTCCTCGCAGGAGAGGAGGCTGAGTGCCTTCCACATGCGCTGCCTCCGTCGCATACTCGGGATTACATGGAACGATCGTGTGACAAACAACGAGGTGCTGATGCGAGCCAAGATCCCCAGCATGGTCACTCTCCTCCGTCAGCGTCGCCTTCGATGGCTGGGCCATGTGCGTCGAATGGACGATGGCCGGATCCCCAAAGACATCCTCTACGCAGAGCTTGCCTCCGGCAAGAGAACAACGGGACGGCCACATCTCCGCTTCAAGGATGTCTGCAAGCGTGACCTGAAAGCACTCGACATTGACCTGAACACCTGGGAAGAGCTTGCTCAGGACAGATCCAGCTGGAGACACACTGTAACCACTGGACTGAAAGCTGGCGAGGCGAAACTCCGCCAGCTTGCAGATGACAAGCGAGCTCAGAGAAAGAGCAAGCAACTGCATCCTGCAGCAGACTCAACCTACAATTGCACCAAGTGCAACAGAGACTGTCACTCCCGTGTGGGTCTGTACAGCCACAGCAGACGCTGCATGACCAACTAAAACATATCCAAGGGGCGCCAATCCATTGTCTTCCGAGACTTAAGGATGCCAATGAATGTGTTTTGGGAGACAAAACTATATTAAGCTTGAGTATGTTCTGGGTTTAATATTGTTGTATTCATATAAAATTGAACAAGTTTTTATTAAAGATACATAAAATGCAAATTTGAATTAGGTATGTCTCATATAGAAGATTTTACATGTTATTACTACTTATTTTCTGTTTGAAATCCTAATGTTTAAACAATATTAACAATATTGATCTTTCTAATGAAGCCATGTCCTCTACTTCTTATTTAAATTTGATGATACAAGTATACATACTTGCATACATTTGCATACATTGTATTTAAAATACTCAAACATATTTTGAAAACCAGCAGAAAGGTCATAATTCTTTATTGTGTATTGATTTATTTATAGAGCATAAATTGTACGGATCATTACGCAGTTGTCTCTTTGTTGGTCCTTTTTATTGTGAAAACTATTGTAATTCTAGAATGATGCGACTACAACTGCATTACAATATGTCCATTTCGTATTCGATATATTAAAAGCAGTTGTACCACCTGTTTATGAATACCACAGTTTGTTATAAATCTACATTTGTTGTTATAAAGTTTAAAAAAAATAAATATAATAAATAGGATACTAGGATAAGTGTTGAATATACTGAAGTCTATCTTGCTCGCGCTTCCGGTGTTATCTAAGCCTCGCAAGATAAACGGTTCTATATTTAACACTTACCTAGTAATATCTTTGTCCATTTGGCTCAAATCTACTATATTCAAAAACACAAACTGTCTATATCGTTGTGGAGTCTTGTGTTATCTGTCAAAAAACGCTTCAGTAAATTCCTCTGATTCTTCAAATGGCAATACGAGTATCGATATTATGAATGCCAACTAATCGCCTAAGTATTGCTTTCTGTGGTGATTTGCTGACTCTAATACTATGCACTAGAGTACCTTTGTCACACATTGGCCGTCACAGGAGCTTTTGGGGGATAAAGATAAAATGATTTAACAGAAACAATTTAAAAAGTGAATTAGGTAGAGCCATGGTAGGTGTACATTTGAATTCATATCCGTGTAAGTTGAAGAATAAAAATATCCCATTTACAGTCTTACATCTAGAATCAAGACAACATAAAGTCAAGGGGGTAATTATGGATAAGAATTGTTTTTTGTACATAAAGCATCTTAATTTCCTCGTGTATATGGTAATGTAAAGGTCATTAAACGTTTTGTAATGGCCAGCCAAGAACACTTTATTAACTATTTTTTGACGCTCGCGCCCGGGTTTTAATTGAGCAGTCCAGAAATATGTTAATAAAAATGAAACTTTGCAGAAAGTGTTTCTAATGGACATGTTACCCAACGAAATACAAAAACTAACCATTGAAATATGTGAATCATTAACATTTTGGTAACTTGCTATCGTCTATTTTCTGTATGCAAGTTCTGGTGATGACTTGAGTAAACCAGCATTTGAATTATAGTACATTCCGTTCGGACCAAGTGCTTTTGAACAATGTAATATCGTTATAGATCCTTATAGAGATTTCGGTATTTCCAGTAACTTTGTTCCTGTCTGATTTATCTATATAAATCGGATCTTCACAGATTGTGAACTAATGTGTGAATTTTGAAACAATCGATTTTGAACCGTTATAAATAGCGTATATTTGTTGACTTAATCTTGTGTTTTGTAGATGCTTTTCCATTTGTAATATTTAGCATTCCATATTTTTTAAGGAGATCTGTGCCAATATAAGTCCAATGGAAACAAACGAAAAAGCTAGTTGCATTTACAAGTGTTGTTTTTCCTTAACGAAAATTATTGGTAATATATTTCAAAAATAATTCCTATTTGTGACAGTTATAAGAACATAATTACGAAAAGTTACATTCTATAAATACGAGTACTTAAATGCTGAAAGTATATATATTTGAAGGTATTTATGTTAATTATGATTATTCGAATCGATTACCTTTTTACGTCAGCTTGCATAAATGACCGTTTGTGATTTATAAATCTATATTTAGAATTTAATAAAAAGGGATGCTTATGTTGTTATGTTGTTATTAAAACTCAAGATTGACTTCAATCTGCACTTATTTACTTTATAATAAGCCATTACATTCTGCCAATAGAAAAGAGTAGGAGAAAAACAATCGTCAATAACATTAATTCTCTCCTGAATTTTGGGGAAAGGTGCCTGAGAAACAATTCATTAATTGTTTTAGCCTAATGTACAATATAATATATGTTTACTATTATAGAACGACAGTATTTGTAATATAAGAGTGTATATTATGGGAAAAATAGGATGAAACAAGAGGGCCCTGAGACTCAACTTAGACCGTGTAACCCAATTGGAATTTGCATCCCTGCGGTGTGGCTTTTTTTTTTATCTCTGGGGCACAATTTGAACATTCATGAACAAACCTCTGGGCCTTGCGGTTTCAGGAAAATATTTTGCTATTTAAGTCTATATAAACTATGTGACCCCTCGGAGTGTGACCATATTTGACCTCAGGGGCATAATTTGAACAATATGTATAGAGGACCTCTATACGATGTTACATACCAACCATGAAACATCTAGGCCTTGCGGTTTCAGAGAAGAAGATTTTTAAAGACATTTTGCTATGAAAGTCTATACAAACCATATGCCCCCGGGGCGTGGCCGGATTTGACCCCTGGGGCATAATTTGAACAATCTGTTTAGAGGGCCACTATAGGATGTTACTTACCAAATAAAAACCTCTGGCCTTGTGGGCCTTGTGGATTTATTGGAGCAGATTTTTAAAGTCATTGTGCTATATATTCTATATAAACCACGTCGCGCCCGTTTTTTTCCATGGGCATAATTGAACAAACTTTGTTAAAGACCACAAAATGATGTTAAATACCAAATATGAAACCCCTGGGCCTTGCGGTTTTGGAGGAGAAGATTTTAAAAATTATTTTGCTTTTTATTCTATATAAACCATGTGACCCCCGGGGCGTGCTCAATTTTGACCACAGGGGTATAATTTGAACAATCTCTGTAGAGGTCCACTATAGGATGTTACGTACCAAATATGAAACCTCTGGGCCCAGTGGCTTTAGGCGAAAATATATGTAAAGTCATTGTACTATATATTCTATATAAACCATGTTTCCCTTAGGGCGTGTCCCGTTTTGACCTCATTGGCATTATTTTAACAAACTTTGTAAAGGACCACTAAAAGATGTTACATACCAAATATGAAAGCTCTGGGCCTTGCGGTTTCAGAGGAGAAGGGTTTTAAAGGTTTTTAATAATGTTGCTCTATATTCTATATAAGCCATGTGACCCCCGGGCGAGGCCAGTTTTGACCCAAGGCGCATAATTTGAAAAATCTTTGAAAAGAAACACTATAGGATGTTACATACCAAATGCCTGGGCCTTATGGTTTCAGAGGAGATTTTAAAAGTATTTTGCTATATATTATACATAAACCATGTGACCCCCGGGACGTGGCCCGTTTTGACGTCCGGGGCATAGTTTGAACAATCTTTGTAGAGGACCACCATAGAATGTTACATACCAAACATGAAACCTCTGGGTTCTGCGGTATTAGAGAAGAAGATTTTTATATTTTACACTTTTTAAATCTATTTTAGCTCTGGTGACCTACATATTCAGCGGACCATAACGATTTGAAGATCTTATAAAGAGGGTCACCCAATGTTTATTCCTGTGAAGTTTGGTGAAAATCTGCCACGTGGTTTAGAAGGACATTTTTTTTTAATGAAAAGTTGGCGAAGGCAGCACGGACGGACAGACGCACGGACAACAGACAACGGGCAATCATAAAAGCTCACCATGAACACTTTGAGCTAAAACAACAATAGAAAAACATATTTACAACAAGTGTCATGCATAACTGTGCTACAAAATAAAATAAAAAAATACACAGCAAATTGTTAAAAGAATGTCAGTAGCTCTTTCACTAATATTTTTTACAAGGCAGAACAAGTTCATTTTCTTATCAAAAACTTTAGTATAGCTGTATATTATATAGGAAAGTTTAAGACTCTTAAAACAATATAGATGTGGGTAATTATGTTTATTTTACACATAAAAATATATCTTTTTTTCTCAACATATAGCATGTCATACTTTTCGTTTTTAGAGCGTCCAAGAATAACGCTTGAAAATCAATATTTACATCAACGATTTGTGTATTCTTCACTTCCTCATCTCATTGTGTTGATCATTTCTGCTAACGCATGACGATATTATATTCTGGGCAATATGTGACCGTTGACCTTTGAATTGGACTTCGTCATCGGACCTAGGGACCTGGTTTGGACATATTCAGAGTGAAAAAGCAGGTTACTGCAACCTGCTCCTTTCCAGATGTTTTCATTTATGTAACGTCAGTTTTGTTCTTTCATTTCTTGACACACACACATTATTTTGTATTATTCATTTAACAATATAATGTGCAATGATATATGTCTTTATGAATTGATAATTTTGAGGTGTTTTCACACAAAAACACCATCGCAGTTCCATAATACTGATTTAATGATGAAGGTGCAAATTACGGTTTTTTAGATAGCCTCTTTTTTTTTTACAACTCTTGAGATTTAACAGAAGTTCAAACCGCCATAACGTCACATGTATGAAAGAGATACTCAATTAATTATTCCCACAATGTTACAGCTCCTAACCCTAGACCTTTAATTGTAAAAATGATGAACAGTGTCATGATTTTGCGTAAGTTATTTTCTTTATCACAATGGTACTGAATCGGAAATGCGTAACATGTCCAGAAAATGTGTTACTGGAACGCAGAGTACATACCAAGTCTGTTAAAGACGATTTACATTGTTTCACCTTTCATTTTCCGATATTTTTGAGATCGTTCAATATCTAATACATTGTAAAACATGGGAGTCACTGTTTACAATTTAAGAAGTTCTTATTTCAGCACAAAAATACTATTGATCATAAATAGGTAAACGCATGACAATATTATATTGGTTGACATGGCTTATTATAAGAATCACTCCATTACATGGTGAAAAAGTTAATCGTATATATTTGCCGAAATCGCTGTGTAATAAATGTTGATGTTAAAAACTCACCAGTGCATAAGGTGCTCAGTGGTTATTTATTCTGGTCAGTCACTGTCCGTCTTCATTCGGTGTCGTCCGTCGTCGTCAATAAATTACATAAACAACTTCTCTGAACCGCTTAGCGGATTTTATCATAACATGGCAGGAATGTTCCTGGGATAGACCAGGTACAGTCCTTACACAAATTTCTTCAACTCTTTTGAATATCTATAAAACTCTGGTTGCCATGGCAACCAAACGCTTAAAAACAGGAAATATTTAATGAAAACTCTGGCTGGATTTCAAAATAATTTAATAGAAATGTTCCTTGGATAACCCTCTACCAAATTTCTTCAAATTATTTTGATTCGTTGAAAACCACGGGCGCCAGGGGACGGTTTTCCTTATAAAGCTATGTTGAACACTTTAAAAATCTTCGTAGTTTTAACATATATATTACCCAATATCTACAGATACATTAGTATATGGAGAAAACAATGTAATACAACATGTGTAATGAGGCAACGGAATCAAGACGAAAGCTTTAAGCTTCTAAAGATTCTCTCTTTAAGCTTAACAACAATATTCCTGTCCGAAACCACTGGCAGTATTTTAAAATAATTTCACAGACATGTTCTTTGGGTGACGCTCTACCGAGTTTCTTAATATTATTTTATTTGTCGAAAACACGGCCACAAGGGGGCGTGGCAGTTGTCCTTCTTTGATTATATTGGAAACTTAAAAAACCTTCTCTGAAACCTATTGCGGAATATTAAACAAAATTGCAGCAATATTCTTTTTTTAAACTACCATTTGGCCCTTTTGTTGTAATATTATAACGCATTCCGTCTATAGAAAACAAATTTGTTTCATAAAATGTTCTTACTTTTCATTAGTTATCCCTCATTATAGGCTTTACCGACTGTGCTTGTTTTCGTGAAAATGTAGATGGTTTAAATGTGCGTAGTGAATATTGTTCTGTAAAGAAAGATTGAAGTTTCAAACATTAATTATAACAATACAATAACAAAAGATGTAAATGAATATGTTATAGACATGTATATCTGATTCTGTTAGACTAAGTAACAGCAGTTGTTTGTAAATATATACATGAAAGTAATTATAGCCCAGACACTTCAACATTCATCGCTTGCAAGTGAACAACTATGCGAGTTCAGAATTCGTTTTAAGTGTATTAACAAACTTTCACAAAGATTCGAGTCACAAAACACTGCTTCTGCTATTGGTATTGATGTGTTTGCTTCTAGTTGATGACTACAGTTTGCACAATATTTAATATATATTTATAAATGTCAAACAATTCTCATTTTGGAGATTTAAATTAGCTCCACTGATGTGAAAAGATGCCCAGACAAAACTACCGAAATCGTCTTAAAATGAAGGAACTGCGTTCAACACTTGGACTTCATGGTATCTGGTACATCCAGTGCAACACTGTAGCTCAAAAAAAATGATTATGCGTTTTAAAAAAAGAAAAAAATCAATTATCCTGATAATTATACATTAACAAGCATATATTGGTATTTTTATTTATTTTAATAAATAACAGATGCTCCTTGCTGATATTCGATTTACAATTGTTTGCCACATTTTCCAAAAGGAAAAAGTACATGTTATATACAAGAAAAAAGCGAAACAAAACTCCAGACAAAGAAATATATCAGTAGTAATGTAACGAATAAACATATATTATACAACTATAAAGTGTTTGTTTCGCTTTTATCATTGACATTTTTAAAAACATGTGTACTACTTAAAAGGGTGTCAAAATATACCCGTATATTGGTTTATTGCAATATTTGATTATGCAATAGAATATCGCAACATGAAAGTCCATACCGATATATTGCATTATTTATGTGGTCATGTTACAGTTTGTTTGTATTTTTTCCTGTTTTTATAACCGTTATTACAAAACTTAAGCCTGATTTTAAACAGGTTATTGTCAGTGATAAACAGTGGAAAGCCAGTATCACTTGAAAACGTTATAGTTCTGTAGGGGTGAAGGTCAGCAGCTGGACCACTACAGACTGTACTGGGGACTAATAATATTCCATTTAAGTTTGGTATACATGTTTTCTCTTAAAATGTTTAAGCTTGATAATACTTGAAACCTTATACATAGTTTCCAGTTAAAATAGTGAAATACATACATAGTTTATGCACACAAAAACAAAAATACATCATGAATAGTGTACCGAATGTATAAAAAAATCACTCTGTATGTCACACAATAAACACAGTGAACAACTATGACAGGCGGTTTTAGATTGATGCACATAATTGTTTTGCTTTTCTAACTGCTGTTTATAAGTTGGTATTGTTGCGCCTGTCATCGACATCGGTGAAAATATATTTTGCTTTTCTAACTGATGTTTATCTGTTGGTATTGTTGCGTCTGTCATCGAGTGATTTCATCAGACTTCAGCTTACTAAATACATAAACACAAAGGTCGCAATATATCGCAATAAATATCTTGATAGATTATAAATATCGCAATATATCGCGATATGTATTCATACTATCGTGACACCCCAAATCACGTACATAGCGCCAGAAAAAAAATACTTGTATTTACATCTGGCCTTTTGGTTACACGTACATATGTATGTTTGTCTAATTGGATAGCGTAACATACATTTGGTCCGAGGGTTGTAGTTTCGAGACATTTAAATCATTTTACTTTAGAACACCGAATTCAAATTGAAAGTTGGACTCCTGAGGCTTAAATTTGGGAACGACATCGCCCACTCCGACTTCAATGCCTGAAAACTATCATACAGAACCAGAACTAACCTCAAGTGAAGACCATTCCACGGAATCCCAGAATCATCCCTCTGATAATAAATCCCGACCAAGCAAAGAATCGGGTTAGAGCTTCGTACCGTTATGATGTTATACTGCTGATATTTGTATAATAACTATTATGATGTTATACTGCTGATATTTGTATTATAATTAGTATGATGTTATACTGCTGATATTTGTATAATAATTATAATGATGTTATACTGCTGATTTGTTTGTAATACTTATTATGATTTGTTTTGCTGATATTTGTAGATGTATTATTGTGATGTTATTCTGCTAATATTTGTTTAATAGTTATTATGTGATACTGCTGATTTTCGTCATTTATGCTTTCTAAGAAAAACAAGGCGTTTATATTCTCTTTATTACACGAAGATGCCATTTGGGCATTATTAGGGCATTAATGCCACTAAATGTAAAACAAAACACAACATATGCAGTCTTGTATTAATATTAATATATAAGAGGTTAAAAGGAAAATATTTATGAGTCTAACTTCCATACGTTCCATACCTTCGCAATTTAGAACATCAAAGTCTACTTGAAAATTCGGAACGTCAATTCGATTCATCTTCCTCACAGACCGATGGTGGTGATACCAACGATCTAGAGATATCCTCATCACAAAGTGAAGAGCAGAGTGGTGAATGACGGTTTTATAATTCAGAATATTTGTCGATGGCGGACGATGCTCAGGGTAAAAATTTATGTAATTTGTCGCTTTCATGATTTTTTTTTTGGGGGGTGTTGGGGTGGAGGTGGTGATGGCTATAAATGTTGCTGGTAATGCGATGTCATACTGATTTGATATTTTTATTTTACCAATGGAATGTAAATATGATGCTTACACAACAAAGAATTACAATCACCATAAAAGCCATAAATGATACCTATGGAATATTTCTTACGGATAAAATACACGTAGAGTAGTCTTCTATAATCGATGTTGACGATTTTAAAACGGATTCATAAGAATTGTCTATTTGAGCTTCTTTATAAAGCAGCATCCGTTTAAACTTTAGAACACCAAAATCAAACTGTAAATAAGACACCCGCTCCGCGGATTTCGCAACAACAATCCAACTCAACGTCATCACAGTCTGAAAGCTACATAGAAGAATTAAATATACCTTAACAAAGAGCAGAACGGGCAGCTGTACCACAAGAGCAAATCTCTGACAATCAGTCTATGCCAAGAGATACTAATGGTAAGACTCCATAAAGATCATGTAATGTAAAGTGCTTAATAAAGGAAATTGTAGTTGTGATAAAAACACGAAATATACGTAGGATGTCAAATTAAATGATGATACTTATTTTCCTTAATTTATTTTCATCTGTATCCATATCTATTTTAGAACACCGAAATCAAATTGGAAATGGGTTTCTGACTCTACGCAATATCAATCCGACATCCCGCCCTCACAATCTGAAATTGATGCAGAACAGCTAGAGATATCATCAACACAAAGTGGAAGGCTGACTGTTGAACCACGGGAGCATAATTATGATTATAAGATGACGCCGACTGATGCAGCGGGTATGATATTAGTTAATGTGTCGCTTTAAGAGGCATATTTATCGTGATATATATTGTGCTTTTTTAAACAAAGTTAATATTTTTTTGATAATAGGTTTGTATACTGATCATAATGATTGGATATGTAAAGTGTTTTCAAAATGAAAACAATATACACCACGTTTTACGTTGTATATCTTGGAAGTATTACCAATTGTTACAATACATGCCTATCATATGTTCAGTAATGCATGTTGATGAAGTCAAACGGAATCAATTGATGCTTCTAAATGTTTATTCAACTTCTTTTTCCGATTGGTTGACTCTTTGCTAAAAATCGCAAGAAAACGGAATGTGTAACGAAATAAATCTGGAACTTCCGAACTCAAAAGAATCAACATTGCCACATGCAAATAATACTACTAACTTATAATCATTAAGAACACTTTTTACCTTATGCTTTCAAAATAAAAATGCTGCAAACTATTTAACTTGCAATAACATGTCTACATTACACGTTGTTAATTTTGAGTTCACGGTATCTTTTAATTTCAGAGCACCAAACGGCTTTGCAGAATATTCCTCCAACTTTAGTGAAGGTCGGATTAACACTGGAAATGCTAAGAACATCCCTGACAGCTGTGAGTCGTTGCATGATCACATCGCTAAACATTGTCCCGGACAGCATATTAATGTTTCTGCATTAACCGATACTATTAGGGATGTATTTGTTCTACCCGGAACTTGCGAAGGAACGGTGCGTCCCGGGCGAAAGCATTGTAGATATTGTTAAACGACACTTTATTTTAACAATGTATTAAATATAAGTATTTTGCACAATCGAATTGTAAAATAAGCAAAATATGTCTTTCTATTTAAATAAAGCTGTGCAAAAAAACCTTTAGATTGTTGTGTAACGAATTTAAGTAAAATAAATATCACTTTTATCGGTTTATATTGAAGCAAAGCACACCATAATTGGCAGCCTTATCTAAGATGTTGATTGCTGTGTAAGGTCGTATTTATTTTATTCATGGTCATGCAATGGGGATTTTCACCGAGGTATTGACTTTTATGCAGCGTCATAAATAATGTACACGCATGTTAGAGTTTAAGTAAATATATTAATACCTCCATAGACTAAATGAACGTATTCAAAGCCTGAAAGTAATGCTTTTATAATTCCCCACATAATACTGTCATATATTCGTTTAAAACGTTCGCTAACAGGCTATTTATGTTGGACTATACAAAATACTGGTTATACGTATGTTCTGAAAGGAATGATCAGCAAGTTCTAGAGGTAACGATATAATCAGTGTTATTAACAGGTATAAGGTCAATCACAGATGTCGTTTAATACAATATTTTATTAAATGAGGTCAGGAAATACGTTACTTAACGAGCTTAATATATTGTATCATGAACGGGTTTAATGAAAAAAAGAATGTATTTAAAGAAAACCAGTGTCTGATTTTCAGATCTTTTAGAAGTTTCTTATTCCTATGAATTGACAGCCGAATTACTACGCTAGGAATGTCATCGTTGCGCATAAAATATAGTTCCCAATAAAATCGACACACATGTAAGATAAAAAACTAAAAAAAGATAATTAATTTTCTGTTCTGACTTAATTCATGCCTTACAAGATTACAGTAAGCTGAAGCGAATTTCCTGCTCTATACGCATGAGATCACATAGGTGCATTTGTAAAAATCGTATATAAAAAGCAAGGCGTCTTTCAAATACAATGATATCTGATTAAATTTGTTTTGATCGAATACTCCTTCGTCGTTCCGTGCTGAGAAAATGTCCGTGTGTTTAAGATTAAATCGACTGTAACAATATCATCGCGGTTGTCAGTAATGGCAACTTATCCAAATGTGTTTTCAAGGTAAATACACGAGGAATCAACATTTGTTGGGCGATTGATGACTCCAAATAAATTTCATTTATTATTACATAATTTTATTTCAATTCAATAAGACTCCAGTTTGCATCCAAGGTCGTCTTTATAAATATGTATAAATGCACCATTGATATACAGGTATAGTGCTACTCCGCCGTGCTTATCTAGCAGTCAAACTATTCGAACAATTGAATGGTAACCATCAACCTCATCGCAGATTTAACTGCGTCCGAGCATAGCTCGTTTAAATCCGTGCAGGCGTGACCATTAGCAAACACTTGGCTCGAATTACAATCGTGGACAAGCACAAAATAAAAACGTGGACAGCGTAAAACCCTTGCGTTGTTATGTTTACGTATTTATTTATTTATTTTTGTTTTTCATTTTAACTCGTAATATATATCCTGGACTAATACTGTAACATGCCTGTGTCATTGTTGTATAAATTTAATGATAAAATTAAAATTGTAATGAATTTATATGTAATCTCCTCATAATCGTCTCCACTCAAAACTTCCAAATCGGTAAGTTTTAAACTCGTGATGACAGTGAGAAGAGAAGAGTACCAATAGGAAAGTAACCACTGCGAGGAGTTTGGGTAACCATGAAAAGAAATGTCTATGGAAGAAGTGGAGCTTCTAAATCATGGTGTCAAGTGCGGTATAAAGATAAACAATCACAATATACCATGCAACAACGGGTTTTGCAGGGTGTCGACGGTTCATATAGATACAACAAAAGATGGTATTTTGTTGTCCGATTATTTAGGGACACAAACACATTCTATTTCTAAATGTATCCCAATATTAAGGGACACACTTTTTTTTCCTTCAAATATTACGGGTGCCACAATACCTAGGATGTCCCAATATTGGGATAATCACGGCTTCCTTATTAGTGATAGAAATACGGTATTTAATACATATCGAAGACATTTTTCGAAAATATGTTCACAGGACAAATAGCAAATGCGATAATTATGGAAACACAGTTCGAGGTCTGAAAGATGCCAACAACGTTTGTGTGTTGCGTTTAATCAGTATTAAATGTAGCCCATGAGGACAAAGAAAGCCTGAAACGTTGTTCATGTATCATTGACGTTACCAATGCGTAGTTTAACATGAAACAGATTGTTAACTGACAATCAGTCACTCTCGAAGTTCTGAGGTACAATAGAAATAAAGATACACGTATTTAGGAACAGTAAGGAGGTTAAGAAATGTGACTAAGGAATAAGCGCAGGGTGAAAGGTGCCGAACTAGGCCTTTCAATTTGGCTCCCAGAACCATAACCATAACATACCGTTGTTGAATGATGCTATACACATACAGAAAATAAAGTAGTTTAATCTGCATATCTTAAATCATTCCTTATAAAGTAGTTCAATCTGCATATTTTAAATCATTCCTTAAGGCAGCAAAAACTTCGATAAATATTATGTAATATATACATGGTATATTTAAACATTACATACCTTTATACATAAATTTTATACAAACTATCCGCCACTTCTTACATATCATGAGGCATTGTACAGAAAAAGTGGTCAGAAAATTCGTATGACTTAATTTATTCTCGCAATATTCTCGAGTAATGACGTAGACGCCAATAAGTAGTCCACAACGCTACATTCTCCATTCAATTTACAAGTAGCAATATACAAAGCAAACACAATATCACAACAAAAGTGTACATCATAAGACATTTTGATAAATGAATAATTGAATAAATGAATATTAATAATAAATAATAAATAATACATGTACATGCACAATAAATACATAAAAACGCAAATGAATTAAATAATACGGTCGCACATACCTAATCAGATTTATATCGGAATATTACGTGTAAAATATTAAAATGAAAAATAAAATGTAGGTCTTGAAATAAATAATAATGAAAAGACTGCATGGTAAGCTATTTCCCATCTGTTAAATGTGTTTTTTCTCAATCTGGCCGATATAAATCTTCCTGATGAAAACAATTTCCTACTGACTGCGCGATACATGCATGGCATTACGAAACATGGATACACGCACACGTGACATGAGACTTACTCTCAAAAATGAAGCAAATGGACACATAGAAAATACTGGACATAGACCTAAATAAAATACATATTCATGGTATTGATAATAACGAAATGCCTACGTCGGTTAATACACATTTCAAATAATAATGATGGTAGACACTTTCCAACGTTCAACAATATTTTAACCTGTTGTTTCACATATAGCACAGTGATTTCTTTTTAATTCGCAAAAGTTAGCGTTTTTACAGTTGAATAAAATCCTTGATTCATAGCAATACCGTCGGTAGTCCAAAACGGATCATTATGAAGTACTTTTCATTTCCGGAGAGGGGTAGCCATTCTGTGTTCACTATACTGTGAGTCGACGTTTGTTTTTTATGGCCAGTAATATGTATTAATTTAAAGGAAACGACTTTTGGAATGAAATGGAAACGGATTGATCCAAGTAAAACTGTTCATCGGAACAACAAAAACGTTGTTTAATCAGAGATAAATAAATCGTTGGTAAGTTAGTACATCTACAATATAATTATAACGTTGGTGATGAATGCAGACATTACATGTGAAGGTACGTAACTTTGGATAATCGAAGCAACCAAATTACGAAATAAGTGAGAAGAGAATTTAGTTATTAACATATATAGTATATGAAGTACACTTGAGGTGTATTTACATTTTAAATAATTCATTTTTACAACTCGGAAACAAGGAATTTTGGTTAAAAATAAAACGAGTAATTTATCGTTTAAGCGTTTAGGCTTAATATTTTCTTTCGCTCCCTTTTTCTTAGTCTACATTTTTATAACTAGGGCGCTTGGACAAAAGAGCATAATGCGCTGTGAAAACGAGCGCCTATAGTGATGGGGTAAACATGGGGAATACACATTGCGTGCTTTACGTTTTGTTTCAACTAGTTTGCTGTAAACAATCAAGTAATTAAAAACACAATTCATTAAGTTGAAACAAGTAAATCTTGAGATGATGGGTTATAGGATTTATTGCGCATGGTAGACGAGAACAAGGAAATTACTGACACAATTTCGATTTCTGTTAGCGAATCAACAAGTGGCAATGCAGACAAGTTTCACTCTGATATTAATGAAATAATCGAGGTTCTTTGTGATTTTGGCAGTGGACTTTATGTAGCATCTGGAATAAAACAAAAGAGCGAGATTTAAACAACAATTCAGCCACATCAAATGCCTTTACAGAGTTAATGCAAGGACAGCATCAGAGTACCAAGCTGCCGAAGTTAAAATCTGATATGACCATAATGACAGGTATGTGTCAGATAATATGAATTGGGAAAAGCTTTTGCATTATACTACACATACATTTCTAGTCCTGTAAAGCTGCATGCATCATTCTCGTTATTTTGTGGTAAATTTCATAGAAAATCACGTTAATACCAACATTTTGGGACCAGCAGGACATCCTGGCTCATACATAAAAGGTAATTGGAAAACTGAGCGTTTTTAATCATATTGTATACTATAGGTTTATCTAAATAACTGAAGTGATTTTGTTTTCAATTTTGATTTTAACAAGGGAGTTTTTGTTCCTAACTATACTGTTGAACCCGCCTTATACAAGCAATAACTATACAGAAACGTACAATTAGACGTACAGCATCAAAGCTGTAAATAATGGTGCATTCATACATAAAGCAGCATTTAATACTACTATCCTTCTCAAATTCATAAGGGGATTTCTTCCGTATCAAATATGATTCAGCTATTTGTTCACACCATCAGGAAGTACATGGATCAAATAACAGTAAAAAAAATAGCTGAGCGCGCCAAGCATAGGGAGCAAATGACACCTCTATCCAACAGGTGTTATTCAGATATTTTTATGTATTATTTACAGTTTAAAAAAGAGTGATTCTGTGGATTATATATCTCTTCTGTCACGAATACCCAAAGTCACAAACATTCAAATCATGCTATATTATTATTTTCTTGTTGGATGTGAACTTAGCTAGCTGTCATATTGACCAAACATACGTTTTTGCGTTTATATCAAAAGCATAGTTCACAGCCATATAATAACGATTTAAATTGTTTTATATTTATATGATATTTCTTTGTTTTTGTAATGTTTTAAAGTGTTAGTAAATTTGGATTTGGCCTGTCGTAAATATCAATAAAAACCTGTGTAAAATGCCATAATATATTGTTGCATTATATCGTATTTAAAATATTTTTAAACTAGGTCGATCTCACAAGATATTTTAGACCAGTGAATATTAGGGTAAAATAAGTAAACATCGCAGTTTATTGACTAAAGAATAAACATCTTCTGGCAAATCTCAAATTATTTATTGATATAAATAACTAGTTAGTTTGTGTACTTAGTTAGGTGCACTCTTTTCTAACAGTTGTTGCAACATCATCTAGCAACATAATCCTGAGTGTACTTTGCTATTGAATTCTACAGTATTCTAGTATTTAAGATACAAGTTTGCTTGATGCAAAAAGTATTCATTACGTACCTCTTTACAGATATGCAGAGATTTTCAATAAATAAAATGACTGGAAGAAGAAGAAACAGAAGGACCAAGGTTGCAAGCATCTGAGCTCAACACACATAGCTGATCTGTGTTCTGACTGGTGTCAATGATCTTTACTCAGAGATGGGGGAACTTCAGGTAACATAGTAATTAGTTTTACTATAAATATACTATATTAATTAAACAGAATAAATTTAAAAATCCCATTCTTATATTAAATATTGAAGCTGTTTGATTTTTAAGGCAATATTAGTATGTACATTGCGCAAATGAAACATGTATGACATATGTAAACAATGTTGTTGTTTTTGTAATTACATACAAAAAAGCATTGATTCTTTCTGTATTACAGCCTTTTTATCTGTAGTCTACAGCTATCAAAATGCAACAGGCGTTATATATTGTACTTAATATTTAAAGTAACTTTAATATTATGTTTTCAGGAGTGACGTTTAGTCTGACGTCAACCATTGCATGGTCGATTACTCATGGATTATACAATATGGCGGACTAACGGTATGTCATACATAAAAAGATAGTTTTCTAAGTTGTTTGTGTTCGTTGTGCATGTCATTTTAACCAAAAATTTTATTTCATTTTATTATATCGCGATCGTTTAGTGATTTTAATCTCGTTGTTAATATGTCGATTAAATAAACTGAATAACCTAATATTTTGGGTGTTCCTATTCTAAGGGTAGTTACGGCTCGCGTATTATACATCAAAATATGGTATTCAATATATATCGAAAACAATGGTTGGAAATATGTGCACAAGACAAATAGCAAATGTGATACTCATTGAAACGAGTTCAAAGTCTGAAAGATGCTAGCAACGTTGGCATTATGTGTTGCGTTTAATCAGTATTAAATGTATCCGATGAGGACAAAGAAAGCCTGAAACGTTAATCATGTAACATTGACGTTACAAATGTGTAATTCAACTTGAAGAAGATTGTTATCTGGCAATCAGTCGCTTTCTAAGTTCTGGGGTTAATAAAAATAAAAATACTCGTATAAGAACAGTAAGGAGGTAAAGAAATGTTACGAAGGAATAAGCAAAGGCTGAAAGGTGCCGAACTAGGGATTTCGATTTGGCTCACAGAACCATAACATACGGTAGTTGAATGATGCTATACACATAGAGAAAATTAAGTAGTTCAATCTGCATATCTTACATTATTCCTTATAAAGAAGTTCAATCTGAATATCTTAAATCATTCCTTAAGGCAGCCAAAACTGCATTAATTGTTATGTAATATTAATATGATGTATTTAATCATAACATACATTTATACAGAAATTTGATACAAGCTATCATATATGCCACTTTTTACATATCATGTGGCATTTGCGAAGAAATAGATCCGAACATTCCTGTGACCTAATTTAAAACTCGCAATATTCTCAAATAATGACAAAGACGCCAATAAATAGTCCACAAAGCTACATCCTCCATTCAATTTACTAGTAGCAGTATACACAGCTAACACAATACCAAAACAAAAGTGTACATCATTCTAAATTTGTTCAATAATAATAAATAGTAAATGTACATAAATAAATTGAATAAATTTGTCGCAAGCACCTGTTCCGATTTATATTTAAATATTATGTGTAAAATATTATAATGAAAAATAAAATATAAGTCATGCGACTCCTGTGAATTTAATACTGAAAAGACAGCATGCTAAGTGTTTCTCAACCTTGACGATATAATTCTTGCTGATTAAAATGATTTCATACTGACTGGGCAATACATACATGATATTACAAAACATAGATGTACGCACACAGGACAGGAGACCTACTCTCACAAATGAAGCAAATGGACACATACAAATACGGGACATAGGCCTTAATAAAATGTATATAAATGGTGTTGATAATACCGAATCGCTCCTCGCACGTTGGTAATACTAATATAACTATAACAATATACATACAGAATTCAATAGATCTATGCTAATGAAATCAAGTTTATAACGTTAACAGTTGTGTCTCTATTTTCAATGTTTTCTCCTGCTGTTTCAGATGTGGGAAAGTGTTTTTTTTAAATCTTTATATACCTCGTTTTTACAGTCGGATAAAGTCCTTGGTTCATCGCCATATATAAGGTAGAACAAAACGAGTTATTCTGAAGCAAATTTCATTTTCGGAGCGGGGCAGCCCGTCTGATTTCATTAAACTGTGATTCGAATTTTGTCTGAGAGGTTTCTTCTGGCCAGTAAAGTGTGTTAATTTAAAGCAAACGGCGTTTGAATAAAATAGAAACGGACTGATCCAAGTTATAAATAACTGCTCATCACAACTACGAAAAGGCTGTTTAATTAGAGATAAATAATTATCATTATTATTTTAAATCATTCATTTCCACAATTTGAAAACAAGGAATTTTGGTTACAATTAAAACGATTAGTTTATTGTTTAAGCGTTTACAAACAGTTCAGTTAGAGCTGTGAATTATTGTCCTGTTCGATTTTATCTCGTCTCTCTTTTGTGTAAGAACAATTGATGTCCTTTTTTCCTCATTGGTATTCTTGATCTATAAGGAAGTTTAGATTTAGTGGTAATTGTATAGGTTCGTGACACAAACAATTTAAAACTTTGTGAGCGTGTTATATAGTTTCATCTGTAGATTATTATTATAAAATGGAAGTAGCTTACATTCAAGGTATGTCTAAGAATCGAATTAAGCAGTTTTGTTCATTCAAAAGGCATTAGACGTAGTTTAATTTAATAAATTGCAATGTTTTAAACAATGATACAATGAATATTTTCGCATGACAAAAGAACTGTCACACAATACCTTATCGTCTTAGTTTGATGTTTGTTAGTGTATGTATACAAGCACCTATTAAACTGCATATTACGACTTTATATTGAAACGAATTATAACGAATATTTTATCATATCGATATAATTATATGTTTTCATGCTCTACCTTAATGAAACACTTACTAATATTCAAGTAATTAACTTGTATAAGCTAAAATGATTGTAAAATTGTTATTTAAGCGAAAAACTTAATGCGTATCGCTGTCGGTTTATAGTTATACTCAAAATAATATGCAAATCATTGTCAAAGGAACCAATGTAATAATGACACAAACTTAATACACAATCCAATCAATGTATTCATAATAATGTCAATGACAATAGCTATTTTATACATTTTCTGCTATGACATAATGTCATGATAATTGTATGGGTAATATTTATGTAATATGTTTTAATTTGCATTGAATGCGCGCAACAAAACTGACTTATTTTCAATGATGTTATGTCTATCGTATAAAAGAAATTAATAGCGTACAGTTATTTTATTGGTCGTCTTTAACAGTGTTCACTTAATGTTTTTGTGGCTTCGACGTCGAAGCATATGCATTATAAATAATTACGACAACTGGATCTGCAAATAAAATAGATTACCTTGCTTGGAAATACTAAAACGGTGTATATTTGAGTTACATAGTGTTTTTTGTTTATACCAATGCCATGAAAAACTGCTTTTATAACAGTATATACAAACACGTGAAATGAAACACAAAGTTATGAATAGACAGGCGAATAACAATCCCATCGGTAACATTGCATACATGAATCTCAAGGTATGTAGCAGGATGATATCACTTTGTTTACATGACGCATCATGTAGCTTAATACTGACTATAATGTTGGTGCCATACTACTAAAGGGAATAAATTCTTTACAGATTTCAGCTCTTTGCTGTAATATACAAGGAAAAAACTTCGGAATTGCGTAGAAGTTATTTTGTTTCCTGAAAACAGACCATTAACCAGATATAAGCACTCAGTGGATGGAGGTGAATTTTAAAAATACAGAAAGTTGGCAAATCTGACTAATTAGAGCGTGGACACTCATTTTGATCTTCTAAGTGGAAGGAACTAAGGATCTAAAGCGCGTTTACTAAACAAATATGAATTCCCTTTAGCAAGAAGTGGAATGATAATCTTATATCTTTACCTTTATATATATATATATATATATATATGAGATAGCAGACTATTCATGCTTAAGTATTGTTTAAAAGTGCACATATGTTCATTCATCCTAAGTAATAATGAATTTATGATACACAATATAGTTATAACAGTGATATATATTGTTTTGTGTTACAGCATAATACAAAATTGCACTCGTGTTTGAAATTGGCTCCATCTTCACTGAATCAAAAGCAATTGCAAATAACTGATGGTCGTAATCAGTTTAGTTGAAATAAAAGATCTCATAACATATATTATTTAGTGTTCCGTTCGCTGAAAATGGTGGATTTATTAAAACTTACCGTGCATTTACTATGCTCCTTGAAACATTTTTGGGGGAACATATAGTCGGCGCTTGTCCGTCCTTCCGTCCTTCCGTCCGTCCGTCTATCTAGTCCGGAGTATTTCTCAGTAACTACTTGCAATTCAGTGCAGCGTCACTGGACGTTTTAATACCAAGAGGAGGTGTGCACTTAACCAGGGCGTTCAGCATCAATGATTTTTCTCAGAGTTATGGGACTTCGAATATTTCTTGTCCGGTCTATTTGTACGCAACTACTGGTCTGATTTTAAAAAAGCTTTATGGGAAACCTTATTACTGAGTGATGGTGTGCACTGAACCAGAACGTACCGCTTCAATGATTTGTTCAGAGTTATGGAACTTTGAAAATTTCTGAAATAAGCATTTAGTGCACAATTCTTGTCCGGGCTTTATCTCCGCAACTAACTACTGGCCACAATACATTGAAACTGTATGCGTTGCTTCATTATCAAAATGAGGCGTGCACAGTACAGGACGTTCCCTTTCAGTGCTTTTCCTTGGAGTTATAGGACTTTGAAGGTTGCTGAAATTATTGTACACTGCGCAATTCTTTCTCAGCAAATACTAGCTGATATCTAATGAAACGTTTTGGAAAGCTTCATTAGTGTAGTTGAGATGTGCATTGTACCTAGATGCTCCGCTTCAATGAATTGTCTTACAGTTATTGTACTTTGATGCTTGCGGATATTAATATATAGAGCACAATTAAGCGTAAAACAATATGCTTGTTTCAGGTTACCCGAACTACCCTAAAAAAATTCCCCGACTCTAGAACATTTTATTGGGTTTGTCAAATTGAATTTTGTTTACCCTTTTCAAAAATAAAATGTGTTTTTGGATAAATAAGTGTTTTGCTTTGATAGTATCCACCTATAAACAATGTTTAAGGATATTACTGATATGTTTTGAATATTTATTCAGTTTTATATTCTTCAAGTTGACCATTTACCAAATAAAAAAATAGATAAATAAAAAATAAATCCCGACCTCCCTACCCTAATGTGTTTGGGCATGCAACCTGAAACAAACATATTTGTTTACACCTTGTCTGGACTCTGCTCTTCTGACTGCATACCCATTACTTCCAAAGCGCATTAGGGAGCATACATTAGTTCACCGATATCCTTGTTAGGTATGCGACGGGTACTCGAACATAACCGAATCGTATGTGCATTCAAATTGACTCGAGATCGGTTCTACATTGGACAATTTGCGTCCAATCAGGTATTAAAATAATAGAGTATTTTAACATTTTTAATCACCATCATCTTTGTTAAAAGATGATGGTGATTGTTTTTTTTATCTAAACCCATATTCAGCAAATTAATATAACCAAGACCCAATAGGCAAGGGTGTTTGTATTTAACAGGTATTTTTATTTTCAAAATAAAAGCAAGTATTTTGCTGGGGCTCTTGGATATGGGAGTGCATTGCTGAACGAACCCCACTGAACAGCTCGATTGAGGACATCTTAAACCAAAGAAAGAGTTTCAAACCGTCCAGTTGAGGTAATAGGCCTATGTGTGGCAGAGTGCATTGGCATATACTTTTTTTTTTTTTTTTCGCCGTACTCTAAATACACTCAGAGCATCGTTATCTATATTACGATTTCAGTAAATGTTAGATTGATCGTTAATAAAAAAATTATCAAATTTTACAGCGAAAGAAAGGATGGCAGGGCGGATTATTTTCAATTTAGGCTTTCTTTGTCCTGTTTCTTATCTTTTCCCCCTCAAATACACATCTGGAATAACAAATCAATACCTTTACCACGTATGTATATATGCGTACCCCCAGAAGCCAGTGCATTTTTCGAGCTGAAATATTACCCAAAAAACTATGAAATGAATTGCCGAACACATCTGTATTTACCAAAACGAGAATAATTTCATTTATCGTTATTTTTCAGAGTAGAAACATTGTGTTCTAATCGGAAGATGCAACATTAATGTGCACTTTTATTTATATAAATACCCGACCCGACCCGCAAACTTCCGACCCGAAGTAAGATACTCGACCCGACCAAAATTTGATTCCCGTTGCATTTATACTTCGAATGATAAATGAATCAATAATCTGCGCAATGACTACTTTTTGCATTATTTCATACATATAATGGTCAGTAACACTCGTCTAATCGGACCAATATTCGACTTGGACTGAGACTTATACAAATGTGTTACTACATACCTTTTGCGGTTCTGGTTGTTATTGTTTTGCTCAATGACAAAATAATTGAGTAAATCTCTTCCTTAACTACATCATGCAATATTTTATTTCCACTTCGACAATAAAACCATTATTATGCAAGAAATAATTCTAAACTTACAGTCAGTAATATGTTCTTTTTTACTTAGGTTAACAATAATACTTCAATTATATAATTTGCATTTTCTATTTTAATATAACCAATTTTACAATCTGGACACAAGAGTTAATGTGTGCAATTGCAAAGAAACGCTCCTGCGTGCCACCAGATGGTGGCTCGGAGAAACATGGGTCAAAAAAGGATATAAGTTTTTCAAAACGGAGAATTAAATGCCTTTTACGTTACCAACGCTTCATGGATAATCTGCCAGTTTGACCAAAATAATACACAGCGTTGTATGCGACGTTTAATGAACTTGTAAAAGGAGTAGCATAACCAAACGTGAAAAATGCCGTCATCTCCGTATATAATAAGACGACGTTATGAAAAGGCACGAATAAAGCAGACACAACACAAAGTGCCAGTGTATTCGTGACGGCGATTGTGTACATCCACGATCGCGAGCGTTAATTCGGGATATGGATTTTCGGCCAGGGGTATGGCACTTTCGGCCTAACCCCTATCAGGTCCTGTTACCAGGCTTTTCATACCGACGAATTAATATACGTTTGCAATAAGTTTAAAACATACTTAGCGTGGTATGCGACATTTAATGAACATGTAAACGACGTTGCATAACAAAACATGACGGATGACGTCACCTCCGCATTTAAGAATGCGTTATAAAATGGCACGAATAATGCAGATAATGCAAAGTGCCTGTGTAGGTTTGTGACGTCGATTGTTTTGTATTGACGATCGCGTGCGCTAAATCAGGAAATGGATTTTCTGCCCGGGATAAGGCCCTTCCGGCCTACCCAGTATCCGCGCATGTAACCAGGCATTTTCTCCCGTATTTGTTACTATTTATAGTAACAAATGTAATATATAGAGAATATTTGTTAATTTCGGTGTAAAATCGTAATTTATTATACTAGTGTTTATAAAAAAATATATTTTCACGAGTGGCGCATCCTTTTCATTTCCTGATTTTGGTCAATAAATACAATTTCGCGAGATAAGCTTAAACGTCACACGTTTATGTATTCTGTATTCATGTATTCATGCTCCAGTAATGTAAATATAAAATTGTATTTAACCAATAAAATTGGATATTTCACTGAAACCCATTATAATAAATGTTTGTATTGTGGTTTGAGGTTTTACTTTACCAGTAATACTGATCTATATGTATATTTATCATTCAATGTTAAAGAACATGGTTTCAGCACCGTTGACCCTTTGATTCTATAAATATGAGGAATATAACGCATGTACACAATGTAGACATATAAGGTTCAATACGAATTAGCATTTTCTTTCTGAGAATATGAAGAAACAGCGCTTACACCAATGCATTCTTAAAATGACGTGTTGGGTGGGGGGCTAATTCCCGGAATGAGCTTATGCGTTTGTGTAAAGGTTATTTCGGCGAACGCAAATACACATTTTCAGGATTGCATATTAGCATTAATTTGACTTTATTTAGACATGTCATAAAAATAAAAAAATACATACACAAACACGCCAATCAAAATAAGTAAATCATGCCATGGCGGAGATGCGAAATACACTTGTTACATCTTCACGGTCTGGTATAGAGCAAAATTAAAGTACCGGAAACTGGATTTCTTAGCAAACGAATAATGTTGATAATACGAATTCTTAAGATATTTCAGATATTCTATCCGTTTCGTCCATAGTTGGTAATTACAGTTTTGCATCTAGTTTGCATTAGTACTTTATGTTCGAGTTATGTCAATATAAGACATTTTAAAATTAATGTAACGTTGAACATTTTATATGAAAATTTAATAGGAGAATACAACAATTATATGTTGATCTCTAATATAGATGGACGCACCTCACAGTGATCTCCCCTTGAAGCAAGTTGAGATTGTATTTTGCGTATAATTGATATACTATAGTTGATTACTATTGAAAATCCATAGTCTGAATTTGAGGGGAAAAGATTATTTAAGGATAACCAGGATTTGGATTTTCCTTGTTGTGCTATTTAGTTCCGACCCCACGAAAAGTATAAGTACATGCTGTTGTTCACTGCGGTTGAGGCCAAACACTACAATTACTACATTTGGATATAAATCAGCATGGACATGTAAATAGATGGGTCAACTAATATATTTGAAACCTGACGAGTACATTTCAAATAAGATGCACATGCGGTGTAGACCTCGGTTGTTGTCATATTTACAAATATACAAATTATGAGTGCCCATAATGTGATATAGATATAAAAAGAGCAAGCTTATGATTAGATAAGATTATTATATTGTTATAACAAAATATAGTATATAACCTATGTATGTTTAAGGCATTAAATATAAAGATTCTGTGGTCGTGTGAACGTCCTAAAGAGTATTGCCGGTGGAGTTCTGAATGTGTAAGTACATGCAAATACATGTAGTTGTGAACTTTGTTGGTCATCAACCGGATCATTCTACATCTGTTGCATTTGCATGGTTGTGCACTTATAATGTTGTTGCCATTATTCACCTACGTATATATTAAACAATATAAACATCGTTGGTTATCAATGCACTTTCCATTGATGTCTAGAGCCAACCGTACCTATGGTACAACAAACGACCCCTAATGGAACGCAGCAAAAGTGGATCAATAAAGAAATGGGTTTGTTATAATATGTTAAGGTTTCAATACACCGCCTATAGAACAGCATGTACAGTAGTTTAATTTTGTTGACCTTAGGCTAGACAGGATCAAACAAAACAACGTTTTTAATAATTTCATCATTAAGGGAACCAGTTTGATTGTATACTTTTGTGACATATTATTTACAATGTGTGGCAAAGTTAATACTGTGGTCAGAACATATTATATAAATGTAGTCAATTGAGGGGTATTGTAAACATTGCTCCCTGAAGATAGCGATGCCACTATGGCATTACACCACAAGTGGGGGCAGGCAATAATTAATATACCCCTCAACGTGCCTATGATATGTATTGTTTTACACTGAAGAAATGTACTGTAATCAAAAGACCAAACTAGTCATACATAGTTAACAAACTGTCACACGCAGGAAACCAAGCGCGAATCGCGATTGATTGTTTTAATAAATTTTAATATGGATTATAAGCTAAAAAGTAATTCCCTGGAAACACCAGTTGCTATTTTAGGTCCATGCGCGTTGTATAATACTACGCGAGGGGTATATTACATTCCAACGCTATGGTGTATCAAACATTATGCAGGGGCGTTTATATGCGGTTTTACTATGGAAAATCGAAGTGAGGTATATATAGTAAGTATGGTAAAGGACATGCGTATCAATCCGATAACGTGATCGAGTGTACTTGGATTTCTTTCTTAATTATGCCACACAATATTTATTCCATGCTTTTCTCCATTCATTATTTATTTTCCTTTTGTATGCAATTTATACATGTTGTCATTATAAGAAATAACATTTTGCCACTTACACTGTTTTGTGTCATCTACGTGTATTATTTAATTGTGTATGTCTTGGCAATGTTCTGTTTGAATATGCCAATAAATGTTTGACTTGACAATAACATATAAAATGATTGGTATAATATGTATTTTCATGCATGAACAATTCTGTATGGTCATGGTTTGAATTAACATTAACAACAACTTGAACCTTAAAATATTTGTCTATATAATTTAAATTGTTTTTAAGTTAATTTTTATTCAAATACTTCCTTACTTGGAATTGAGTTAGGGACTCTTACAGCAAGGTCTAAAGAATATGGAGCCCTTTTAAAATTTTGTGTTTCAACATTTTTTTTTAGATAACATGTTAAATTATACACCTTTTAAACGCAATAAATTCAATGAAGATAAAAATACCACAAGCGGTTTCATACATGGCAGTCAAAATCAGCCGCATAATAGCAACTCTGGTAGGACAGGTAATACTCACAGTAAATGGTTGTTCTGAAGTACTTTTTTATATCAATATAGTAATCTGGTCTTACGAAGTGAACAATATAATATATGTACATTTGCCTACAACACTTTAATTTATCAATTACTACATGCAAGGGTTTTGATTTCTTGCTAATTATATTTTGATTGCTTGCATATAATATATGTATGTTAAATATAAATATATACCAAAGCAACAAGTTTATGTTCCTTTTATATAGCCTTTAAGGGGACTTGTTTACAGATTGTCAAATTGACAGCTTTCACATGTTTTGCCAAAGATTCAAAACATTACAATAAATAGTATATAAAAGAGCGAAATACAACTACACCATCTTATAAATATATTGGTAATAACGTTTCGTTAATGAGTAATCGTCATTTGAAGTTAATAAAATTCTAAAATTTTGTAACGCTAAGCGATTTAATATTTTGGAGTGCTTCTAATGTTTTCGTTGCAGTTGTTGAGAACACTTAAATCACTTGAATCACTTCAATGTAAAGTAAACATTTCACGGACATGTATATGAATTAGATTGGCCGAGTGTTTAGCGCGTGAGACTTTGATCCGAAGGTCGTAATTTCGATCCTCGATGGCGGCATTTTTTCTTTTGGGTTGCTTTTGTTGTTATAATAGTTCAGTTCTTAGTTCAGATGCTTTAGTGTTTCCAGTTTACACATTTAATAGCAAAAAATACAAAACTCTGTAAGCAAGTCCCTTAATAATATAAAAGAAAGAAGCCGATCACAGTTTACATTTAAAAGTAAATTTTAAAATATATGCACACCTAAATCAATACACTTATCGTAATGACGAGCATACAAAGCTATTTATCTGGTGAGAAACGGATGTTTTGATGAAAATAAGCTTGATATACATATCATGTAAGTATTTAAAGTATTGTTTTAGAGCAAAATGCTGATATCATAATTGTTATAAACAAACCAAGTAAACTGGTTACCGCACTAACACGCTAATCCGGGACGACACTTTACGCACATGCATTAAGACCGGTTTTCCCACGACGCGTCTCATATTCATTTGCACACATAATATGTCACAAAAGTATACAATCAAACTGGTTCCCTTAATGATAAAATTATTAAAAACGTTGTTTTGTTTTATCCTGGCTAGCCTAAGGTCAACAAAAGTACATATCATTCCTGCATGACCCTGTTCTTGCCACTGCCTCTCTTAAACATAACTACAGATAAACGACGATTCTAACATATTCTGACAACACATTCTGCCATTACAATTTGAAAAATATTTTACAGTTTCGGAACAATGTTGTCGAAATGGTTATTGGCAATCTAACAACAGAAAAATTCTGTACTTTGGGTCACATTACACTAAATAAATAAGTCATGTAGGGCTATACTCTCTAAATAAAAGTTTAACTCGAAGATATGTTTTCAGGTTATGACACTTGCTTTGCAATTATTTTTTGGAGATGCTGGCAGGGTAAGCATTGGTGGACTAATAAATCACGGATATGTTTAAAGATTGGAGACTACAAAATGACGCTTGCGCTAAGGCGGATTACATTCAACTAGAAAATAGCCGGTAGACAGATGGTGATAAAACAGTCAAGTTTGTTGTGTCGAGTGTTTTTTTACATATTACAAGACATACCCTTGTTATTGCTTAAATCAATTCAGCTTAGAATGCTCTTTAAGAAAATGTATGGTTATGAGGTTCCCTATGTCCAAGAATAACGTTTGAAAATCAATATTTACATCAACGATTTGTGTATTCTTCACTTCCTCATCTCAATGTGTTGATCATTTCTCCTAACGCATGACGATATTATATTCTGGGCAATATCTGACCGTTGACCTTTGAATTGGACTTTGTCTTCGGACCTAGGGACCTGGTTTGGAAATATTCAGAGTGAAAAAGCAAGTTACTGCAACCAGTTCCTTTCCAGATGTTTTCTTTTATGCAACGTCAGTTTTGTTCTTTCATTTCTTGACACACACTCATTAATTTTTTATTAATTATTTAACAATATAATGTGCAATGATATATGACTTTATGACTTGATAATTTCGAGTGAAGTCATGTTAGGGGTGTTTTCACACAAAAACACCATCACAGTTGCATAGTACTGATTTAATGATGATGGTGCAAATTACAGTTTTTTTTTAGATAGCCTCTTTCTTTTTTGCAACTCTTGAGATTTAACAGAGGTGCAAACCGCCATAATGTCAAATGTATGAAAGCGATACTCAAAAACCGCCATAACGTCAAATGTATGAAAGAGATACTCAACAAGTTATCTGTTTAGTTATTCGCACAATGTTACAGCTCCTAACCCTAGACCTTTAATTGTAAAAATGATGAACAGTGTTATGATTTTGCGTAAGTTATCTTCTTTATCTCAATGGTACTGATTCAGAAATGCTTAACATGTCCAGAAAATTTGTCAGGGTATTGACCAAGTCTGTTATATACGATTTCTACATTGTTTCACGTTTCATTTTCCCATATTTTTCAGATCGTTCAATATCTAATACATTATAAAACATGGGGGTCACTGAATTAGATTTTGTGGTAAATGCATGTAAATGACAATTTTAGAAGTTCTTATTTCAGCACAAAAATACTATTGATCATTAAATAGGTAAACGCATGACAATATTATATTGGTTGACATGGGTTATTATAAGAAATCACTACGTTACATGGTGAAAAATATTATAACGTTATATATTTGCCGAAATTGCTGTGTAATAAATGTTGAAGTTAAAAACGTCTGAAGCTCACCAGTGCATAAGGTGCTCAGTGGTTATCTATTATGGTAAGTCACCGTCCGTCTTCATTCGTCGTGAATAAATTACATAAACGACTTCTCTGAAACCGCTTAGCGGATTTTAACATAACTTGGCAGAAATGTTCCTGGGATAGTTCTGGAACAGTCCTTCAACACATTTCTTCAACTCATTTGAATGTCTATCACATCTGGTTGCCATGGCAACCAAAAGCTTAAAAACTGGAAAAATTTAACGAAAACTCTGGCTGGATTTTAAAATATTTTAATAGAAATGTTCCTTGGATAACCCTCTACCAAATTTCTTCACATTATTTTGATTCGTTGAAAACCACGGGCGCAAGGCGATGGTGTGGTTTTCCTTATAAAGTTATATTGAAAACTTTAAAAATCTTTGTAGTGTAGTTTTAACATATTTATTGCCCAATATCTACAGATACATTAGTATATGGAGAAAACAGTACAATGCAACATGCGTAATGAGGCAACGGAATCAAGACGAAAGCTTTAAGCTTCTAAAGTTTCTCTCTTTAAGCTAATAAACAATATTCATGTCCGAAACCACTGGCAGGATTTTTAAATAATTTCACAGAAATGTTCTTTGGGTGACGCTCTACCAATTTTCTTCATATTATTTTATTTGTCAGAAACATGGCCACCAGGTGGCGTGGCAGTTGTCCTTCTTTGACTATATTTGAAACTTAAAAAATCTTGTCTGAAAACTATTGCGGAATAGGAAACAAAATCGCAGCAATGGTCCTTTTCAAACTACCAAATTTCTTCAAATCATTTGATTCTTTAACAAACATCGCTGCCAGAGGCAGGGCAGTTTTCTGTATATGACTACAGTATATAATAAAATTTTAAAATCTTCTTATCTTAAACCAATGGCTCGATTTCAAACTAATTTCACAGAAATGTCCCGGGCCGACTAAATAACATATTTATATTGCTTTAAATAATTTTGATTTGTTCATAAAAATGGTCGCCAGTTGGTGGGGATTTCTGTTGGTGGAACATGACTGTCAGTGGTTCATTGAAGATAAATATAGGCAAAGTTGCTTCAAACTTCTTCTAACATGATTAAACTTGTACAAGTCAATGAGATTTATTAATTTCGGGTGAGCGACCCATAGCCATTCGGCCCTCTTGTTGTAATATTATAAAGCATTCTGACTATAGGAAACAAATCTGTTTATATATATTTGCGTTAACACTATAAATTGCATTGTATTAATTTCCTGTAAGTATCAATGCTGTTTAAGACATTGAGGCGACTTTTTGTCATGTGTATTAAATGACTAAACGATGCTATTATTTTATCACACTAAACGCCCACGACGCATGTGAGGGATTTCATTGCGTGTGTCGTGAATATTGAAACATGATCATGTTAATGCACAAGCAGCATTAAGTGATATACGATATAAACCAGACTGTCTAAACATACATTTAATAATTTAACCATTAAATACTTTTAACGTTACCAGCGCTTCAAACACGTTAATTACTACAGCATAAGAATTATAAGACAATTATTATTCAAAGGCGCATATTGTTCAATCAAATTGACCCTAATATTGTATATTTTCAAAACATAGCTGTCGGACATTTTTTGAAACTTTCTCAGAACAATTTTTTTCATGATATCATCACCGAGTTCGAAAATGTTCGCCCTCCGATGGAAAACATGGCCGCCAGGGGGCGGGGCAGTTTTTTATATTTTCATATTGAAAACATTATAAAGATTGTTTACACTCTAGAGGCAACGTTTTTAGCCCAATTACAATGAAACTTGCTTAGAACATGTGTTCTAATGATATCTCGGCCGAGTTCGAAACTGGGTCATGTGAGGTCAAAAACTAGGTAACTAGTTCAATTGAGGAAAAAGCTTGTTTACACAAGAAGTCACATTTTGTGCCCAATCTTCTTCAAATTTGCTCAAAAAGTGCGTTGTTATTATATCTCGGCCGAGTTTGTAAATGGTTTAAAAAAACATGACCGCCAGGGGGCGGGGCAGTTTTCCGTATATGGCTTATATAAGATTATATTGTAATTATTTAATTATTATTTATGTCAGTTCAGTATCAGTAAAATAAAGCCGTAGATTATTATATATGTGATGGTCATTTCATGTCGAACATTAAATGGTGGGCTTTATAGTTTGCCTTATAATAACAAGAATGCAAGAATGCTAAATATAATTTCAATTATACATTTACTGTATATGTGTATATGTTACTATATCAATTTACTAATTAGTGTGTGCAAGTTGTTGTTGATTCCCTATTCTTTAGCGTTCATTAAACGAATGAGTGAAGAACAGTCATTAGTGTCTCTTCATCGAGCTGTTATTTCAATTAATGTATACAGGGCCGAGTCTGATCAAAGATATAACGAGAAGTTTAAGTTACGACTGAATTTTGTAGTTAAAAAAAAGACATTTATGATCTGTATGTTCCTGAAGTTACACTTTTTACTATCATATATGATGAAGTGGATGCATTAATAAGAATGCTTGAATAGGAATCATGAAGAGCATTATTACCAACTTCAACACTAATACACGCAAATAGAACAAAATTCCTAAACAGCCAATATTTAAAACAATAAAATAGTTTGGTATGTAAATCATTCGGTTCATCGGTTATCGTGTTAACATAAAAAACTGCTAATACAAATAGAAAGTAAAATATCAGATACTTATAAATTAGAAAATGTTTTAGGGATGTATAATCAATAAAATCCAAATGCTTTAGGGATGTATAATAAATAAAATGTTTTAGGGATGTATAATAAATACAATCCAAATGCTTTAGGGATGTATAATAAATACAATGTTTTAGAGATGTATAATAAATACAATTCAAATGCTCTAGGGATGTATAATAAATAAAATGTTTTAGGGATGTATAATAAATAAAATGTTTTAGGGATGTATAATAAATAAAACGTTTTAGGGATGTATAATAAATAAAATGTTTCAGGGATGTATAATAAATAAAATCCAAATGCTTGTGCCCGGTATAGATCTGATAGGAAAACATATAATACAATTTAATAATACATCGTTTATACTAATTTACACACATTTTGAAGCAGATATCATATGTGTAATCTTTGGCTATTAATAACGGTATGTTTTGTATTTGTTGATTCTAGTGTTTCGAACCTGTTTCTTACATTATGCCCCCAGTGCCAAGTATTGGAAAATGTAAGAACATTCGAATGATATCAGGGTGAATGTTTGTGGACGTAAGCATCCCTTTGCACACCAACGTCAATGTTTCATTGAGCATCGCCGTTATTATTGATAATACTGAACGTACGTCCTCGTTTGCACAACTGTCTTTCAGTCGTTCTGAAATGATACAATAAGTTTTGAATACTTTGTGCAGCTCTCCCTGGTTGATTCAAGTTCGAAACTACTTAAAGAGACGTCCATTTCATATGTGGTGATTTTAATTTGAAAGTTAGGAAGATATATCTTCGTTACATGTTTATGTCATATGTATAATAAGCTATGGTCAAAATCTAATCAACGTTTTTCAACAAAACATTTATATAGACTTAACATTACATGTTTATGGTTAAATTTATACCATTGACATATAGTTCAACCTTTGCTATTTGTAGCAACTTATTATTTTGGTCAAAACTGTACGAACTCTGTAAATACCCGTTTCAATCACACTCCTGCGAAGTTGTAATTAAAGCATAAAGACAATCCTTAAATAAAACCTGGAATGAGTGGATGTTTCTTTTAACATGATTTTATCTTGTCTGCTGATAAAATTCACATCATATACACACTTTTATAGTATCATCTTAAATGAGTAGAAAAATACATTAAGCTTTCTTTTATCATACATTTTACTGCATTTATCTTTTGGTAATGTACTACACAATCACCTAAATTAAATGCATTTTATGTAAAACAAGAGCTGTCAGAGAACAGCGCGCTAGACTATTCGAAGTATTTAAGTTGGGACATATTTTGGGAGTAGAAGGGGTATTAATTTGTTGAAATACAAAACTGAGTTATGACAATTATTTAATCAAATTAAAGTTTCAAGTGAAAACCTTATGTAGTTAGTAACCTGTGTAGTTTCGGAATTATAAGACTTTTGAATATAAACTTTAATAAAAAATATATGTGATAAAGAGATTTATTTAATGCTAAGTAGTGACATATTGAAAAGCGTCATTGAGATATATCCCTATATCACTCAAAGTGAGGGACTTTTTTATTTTATTTTATTTGGACAATATTTAATTGTAGGTGTTGTCACCATTTTTCATACAGACTTACCAAAACGAGAAGCAGTAAAGATTAATAACAGCAAATGTTAAGAATACCTCTCCGATATATTGAACTGTCTTTCCTCTTTCTTTCTGTTGGATTTTCCTCAGCCGTATTTAGCCAAGGAGACTAGTGCAGATAATATCTTTTGGGTACAAGTTTTACCCACAAGGCGTTGGAGCTGGTCACCTTGGTCCAAACTTAATTTTAGCATTTAAAGTATTTAGGTTATCCTTTATTTATTCCCGCATATTACACTTGCAGTTGCACTTGTTGTTTATTGTAGCGATGCCAAAGCAACGAGAGTAGTGTCCCTTGGAGGAAGCCCATTAATATTAATAAGTGGCGAAAAGCGGCCTAACGCTGGGACCATTTTATTTCGGTCTAACACGCATGTACAATGTAAATTTCTGGAACCAATCTACTTTGCACATGGTAATATGATGATGAAATACCCGGGAAACCATAACATAATCCACGTGAGTATTTTGTTTTTGATAAGAAAATTCCGCTGAAAAAGTATAAAATCCCATATTTCTTAAAAAAAAGAAGAGGATTTCGCTGGGTTTCAGGCTACATATTTAACACTGAATACGTTTTTTTCATTAAATGCTATCTTTCTTTAGAACGAATTTAACAGGATAGATATTGGTTGTGGGTCTTTTCCCAACCCATGTTAAACTGAACGCAATTCCAAGATGGCGGCGGTGAGTACGAATAACAATACGGAAGAAATATCAATATTTGAGATATATTTGCTGTCGACACAAGAGTAGGGATATATTGTATGTATTAAGATGGATCCTATATGTTAAACAAGGGCATATGCGTCGTCAATTGTTTAATTATTTGAAGTATACAACAAATTACGTCGAAACAATTCGTCACCAGTCGGTTCGTACATATGTCAGTCTGGTATTTTAATTATTGTTGAACGGAATATTTACGAGCAATCGCTATAAATTTTCCAATTGCTGAAACATACACAGTTATACACATACCTTTAGAGTATGGTTAAGAACTAAATTGGGGCACGATAATTGTTAATTATTATTATTATTATTATTATTGTTAATTTAATAATTAATTATTAAATTAATAATATTAATAAAATAAATAAATACTAATTAGTAGTTACTAGTATTACTATTAGTGTTTCTGTCAGTTTCAAAATGATTTGAAATTAACACACTTCAGTGATGAATCTATCTTCTTTTACTTCGTTCGGTGACGGAGCTGGAAGAAACGAAGTCATTTTGATTTCGGATAGTGATTCTTATTCTGAAGAGTCTTCAAGTTCAACCCAACCACCATCAGATTACGATGACCGTTTTGATCTGAGTCTAAGAACACAGGTGATTATTTAATTTTTAATAAAAGGGGTATTTTATCTGTAAGAGTATGTGAATTAGATCTATTATTATTTGATTTGATTCTGTTTCCTTGGCCAACATACAGTATACAAACTAACAGGTTAAAATATTCACTAACATGTAATGCACCATTAATAACTGATATTTGCAAATATATGTAATTTATTATTTCAGACATTTTTACAGCACGTAGCATCCTCATCATTCTTGCAGCTGGAAATCCCAGACTCCCTTGGTCTGAGTACACAGGCTTGTACTTTATAATACTGACCATAATTACTAATCAAACTAATTTACATGCATCTCGAAAATAAAGGTTTAAAGATACCTATTCACATTGATATTTTTCTCACATATTCTAAACACAAAAGCCCATTATATATTAAGAAGAAAAAATTATAATCATGAGAAAGATATTCCTTGGAACTATTGTGGAGTAAAGAAATAAATATAGATTTAACATACAATTATATAATATCGCTTTTTTATGATATATATGTGTTTCATGTGAGTTCAAAAGAAAACACAGAGTTACAAATCCATGCTTTTTTAATCCGGCTGGCGTAGTAGTAAGTGGGGGATACTTTGATTGATAATTCAAACCTTCAAGCCGCATTTAAAGCAAACGTTTCTGTTTTTCCATTCTTTTTAGTGGAACGATACCTGGATTGGTAAGTCAAGATGTATAAGCTTTTGCAGGAAAGATATTTCACTACATTTAAAAAAGCGAATATGCTTTTTCTTTATACGCATACTACTTGGAGAAAAAACAACTATGAAATAAAAGACAAATTATAAAAATACGTGTTTTTGAAGAAAACATACATTATTACATTTACAGAATTATGAATGCATTTCATTTGCGCGTTTTAATTTTCAGAGAATGGGTTACTTCGGTCGAACATGATAATCTCGGGGTCTGAATTTGACAACTTGTACCAAAAGTCTTGGAAAGGAGCGGGTATTATGTTATTTATACAATTACAAAAATACCTACATGAAGTCGCTATCTCAAAGTATAATTTTCCGTAGTTTTCTTTAAGATTATTATTTAAGTAATTACGCATAAAGTATTGTTAATAATTATTTATTAAAACACAAACATCATGCGAATAATTGCTTCTCATTCTAAAGCGAGTTGTACTGACTGTTTCGAGCCTTTATTATTTTTATTCATTGGATGTCTGCTCACACGCAACTGTGTCTTGTCCAGAAATAAACGTGTGTCTGATTGTCATCATACATTGTCACAAGGCAATAGTCTTTCTGTTTGACAATGGATTTGTATTACCACATCATAGGAATATACATACCGCGTTATTGCTTTCATATTTAACTGTCTGTTTTATAATCAATTTCACTGACTGGTTGTTTAATTTCAAAAATTAATTATACCACAGGCGTGATTTTTTGTTCTATTTATTGTTTTATATCATTTCTTCTGAAAGGAAATGGAAACATTGAGCAGGTATATCGTCATTTTTATCGCAGATTAATTTCATAATAAAAAACTATAATAACTAGTTTGCTTTGCAGTAATGAATTGCATAAAATATTTAACAGTGAGCTTTCAGAGTAAAGTAACTGTGTATGGCAAAATTTCATTGCGTTTCAATACATTTCTCCTATGATCCGCATGTTACACTATAGTACTACATTCACTTTACTATCGACTCACCCTGTACACCTTGTGTGTATATAAAATCGTTGACTATAATACATACGTTATTGTGCCTCTGTAATTGGTCGCCAGAACTCTGTCAAGAATTGACAACGGTTCCAACATATCTCGACGTGAAGACCGCTACCACAGTATAAATCACTGCCCTAAATTAAACTTCTACAAAACTTAACAAAACACATGATTGCACTGACCAAATATCTGTTCTATGTGTATATGTTTTTATTCATGACATGGACGTATCATTTCAGAAGGCCTATTGGTATTCAAAGACCCATCTAGTTTCGGATATCCGAGCGTCCTCAGTAAGTCTCTACATATATAGTTAAATGAAGATTTCTTAAATTACGTCTGCTAGTAATTATTCATGACACATTTTTCCTTGCAATTTATTTACTTCGACTTAAACTAAATATTGAATCTGATAGAGAAACTGCATTACTAAAACCGATGTCAATCTAGTTTCACTGATTATAAATTTAACTGTATGCGTACGCACATAAAAAATACATGTATGACGTCATCACTGAAGAGCATATGCAAAACCATTCACAGGTTAAATAGGCGTGCTAAAGGCTTGTCATTAAATGCGCATAAATTAACATTGCATATAATTATACCTTACAGTTTGAAGTGGAATCTGGTGCAGAATTCGAGAAACATCTTAAGTTTAAACATTTCCAGTTATTTGCCAATGTTTGAAATGTAATATTGTTTATTACAACATATAGATTATTAATCTCTTTACTGTTAAGTAACCGATTATATGTAATCATTAAAAAACGTACACATATTAAGCACAATGTATTTTACACATCGAATGAAATGTTAATGTTGTTTTAAATTTTTTGTTTAAGGTTAAGATTTCAATTAAGCTGTTTCTGGAATATTGCTAAGAATTATTGTTTAATTTACATAAACGAATACTAAGTTGTACTCTTATACACTTGTGATCTTTCATTAATACACATACTCTACATGCTCTGTACCAATTACCAACAAGTATAAATAAATGACCAATTCATTTATTGAAAACACAATTTCTTACGTTTGTGTTGCGAACAGTTAGTAATTAATGTTTTTTGTTTACTTAATTGATGTATATTGTTTACAATAAATGAAACTGAAATATTTTGATGAACTGCAGCATAACTTGTTCCAAGACAATTTACATGCATCGCGATAATACATGCAACTAATTCCTCCATCCGCTGAGGTTGATTGATCGAATTGCCATCGCCAATATGTACAGGGTGTGTTGGCATATATCCAGTGTTGTTGAATTTTCCAACGATATATTTGTTTATGAATTAAAAGAGAAATCTTAATGGTAAAAGTAAAATAATACCCGCTCCTTTCCAAGACTTTTGGTACAAGTTGTCAAATTTCGACGGCGTGATCATCTTGTTCGACCAAAGTAACCCATTTTCTGAAACTTACAACGCGCAAATGAAATGTATTCATACTTCTGTACATTTAATAATGTTTTTTTTTTGCTTCAAAACATATATGTTTATTATTTGTCTTTTATTTCATAGTTGTCTTTTCTCCAAGTAGTATGCGTATAAAGAAAAAAGCATATTTGCTTTTTTGAATATCATGAAATACCTTTACTGCAAAATATTTAACGTCTTGACTCACCAATCCAGGTATTGTTTCAAGGAAAAGATAAAAAAAAAAAACGAGAAACGTATGCTTTAAATGCGGCTTGAAGGTTTGAATTACGAATCAAAATCTCTTTCACTTCCTACTACCTCAGCCGGATTTAAAAAAACATGTATTTGTAACGCTGTGTTTTCTTTTGAACTGACGTGAAACAGATATATATTATTAAAAGCGATATTATATAATTTTATATTTGAATCTATGTTTATTCATTGACCACCCAATAGTTCCAAGATATTTATTCCTCATGATTGTCATGTTTTCTTCTTAATATATAATGGGCTTTTATATTTAGAATATGTGAGAAAAATGTCAATGTGAATAGATATCTTTAAACATGTTTCGTAATAATTCAATGTTATTAAGTGCGTGGACAAAATACGTTGGCAAAGATATAGCAAGCTGTTAATGTTTTAAATTAAAATAATATAAAAAAAAAATTCAACCAATTTTCTATAAGAGTGGTTGTACTTGAAAACATTTTTTTGTGATGTGCCCTTGTTTAAGACAAACAATCGAACATCAAAACCGTTTCTTTACACGTTTTTTATTCGGATGCATATTTCCAATAGTAACATTTCATTGCGTTTCAATACATTTCTCCTATAATCCGCATGTTACATTATAGTACTACATTCACTTTGCTATCGACTCCTCCTGTACACTTATTGTGTATAGAAAATGGTTTGCTATAATACAAACGTTTGTGTGCCTTTGTAATTGGTCGCCAGAAGTCTGTCAAGAATTGACAACGGTTCCAACATATCTCGACGTGAGGACCGCTACCACAGTATAAATCACTGCCCTATATTGAACTTCTACAAAACTTAACAAAACACTGGATTGCACTGACCACATATATGTTGTATGTGTAAAATTTTTTATTCCTGACATGAACGTATTATTTCAGAATGGCAAACGGTATTAAAAGACCCATCTAGTTTCGGATACCCGTGCGTCCCAGTAAGTCTTCACATATATCTATTATTAATTGAGATTGCTAAACTTGAGTGTATATATTTATGACAAATTTTTCCTAGCAATGTATTCGCTTCGACGTAAACTAAATATTGAATCTGAATAATAAACTATATAATTATATTATACAGTTTACAAGAAATATGTATTAATTCCCAAAAGCTACTTGACATTCACCTTACATTCAAAGACATTTGAAGTAATGAAAAAGTCTTTAGTTAATGACACATTTTATAGGAATTGCAGCATATTATATGTATAGGATGTTAATGTCAAAACCGTCAGCATGCGATTTAAAAGATCAAATTTAAAACTTAAATGCACATGGATGAAATTTAACGTGTGGTGTGTACATGTCGCTTCACATCATATGTTGGTATGCATTATTGCGATTTAGTACAAGAGGTTCACTTTTAATTCATTATTCGCATATATTGTAGAAAAAATCAACAACACAGGACATAAGGCAACACACATTGTACATATTGGCGATGGCTTTTCGGTCAAACAAATCCTGCAGTTGGGGGAACTTCTTGGTAAGTTGTACTGTGATAATTCAATGTTATTTAATTTGTGGTCGAAATGAGTGGCAAAAATATATCGAAAATGTCAATGTTTGCAATAATTTACTTTGTTTTCCGTCTAATTTCTAAAAGAGTGGTTTTACTTTAAAACATTATTGTGTGATGTGCCCATGTTTCAGACGAACACACGATGATCAAAACCGTTTCGTTACAATGTACTAATTCGGATGTATATTTCCATTAGTTTCATTTCATTGAAATAGAAAATCGACACATTCAAAAACTATGTGATCAAATATTACCTCAGATTAATCGATAAAAAAATAAATAAACAGCTTTGCTTTGATGTAATGGGTTACATAAATCTTTAACAGTGTCTGGCCTAACAATTTCAGAATATTTATTGCATGCATATGCATGTGAACTACTTATTTTGTTATACAAACGCCAACATTTCAACAATGAATTAGACAATTTTTATCAGTTTTTTGTTTCAATTAAATATTTTTAAATATCTACAGTGACTAATTTGAGTACGTTTAACATAATTATGCAGATGGCATTACTTGCTATGTTCTCTGTGTATAAAGATTGCATTATCCCCATTAACACGAACATATACGCAGGGTAATTGGCTGTTAATTCACAATAGCATTATATGAAAATGTACAATTTAGGATTAGAACATATTTAAATGACTGGATGTAAAACGTTTTGAACTTACCTTACTGTATAAATATGTCCTCATGGTTTGTATTTAGGACACTTTCTCAGAATTTCCATTATGGTTTGTTAAAACTAAGGCTTCAACAGGTCAAGGTAATTGCCCTTATTGTTATAAATCTTGAAGCGTACGGCTAGTCGGAATTGATCAAAGTCTCTCAGATGTGCATGAATATTTTCCGGAATTGTTCAAAATCTCTTAGATGTGCATGGATATTTCCCATTATGCTAGCCGCAAAAAGTTTCGTTGACATGTAAATATTGATGAAAATTTACACACACGTTTCAATGTTGTGGTTTAGTGCACAAGAGCTAAAAATAGAAACGATATTTTATTATAATACTATGGCTAGACATTCAAATAATTCCATATTCATTTTCCTTTTGATGACCCGCTAGTTTATTGCACGTAATGTTCGCTAGAGGTATATCAACATGCCGCTTACATATGGAATTGATGGGAACAATGTCGCTATTTACTAAATGCAAAGCAACTCGAAAATGCATTGCGTATTTGCGTGTACACTTGCACGAACATACTTTGTTCACCCTCAGTATTCTTAAATGTATTTATTAGTAATTAAACAAAAAAAAATATATTTTAACTTAAATATATCTTATTGAACAATTGAATTATGTAATAATTCCCATAATTCCCAACAGCTATTTGACATTCATCGTACTTTCAAAGACATTTGAAGTAAATAAAAAGTATCTAGTTAATGAAACATTTTCTCGGAATTGCGGCATTTTGTATGTACACATTTTTAATCATAAATCAAAAACAAGTTCACTTTTAATTCATAAACGCATATAATGTAGGAAAAATCAACAACGCTCGACATTTGCCAACACACCCTGTTCATATTGGTGATGAATATTTGGTCAATCATCTTCAGCTGTTGATGGAACTACTTGATAAGTTGTAACGCGATAATTCAATGTTATTTAATGTGTGGTCAAAAGGAGTTGGCAAATACATAGCAAAGCTGTCATTGTTTGCAATAATGTAATTTGGTGTTTCGTCAAATCTTGTAAAATAATGATTGTCTTGAACAAATTATTGTTTGGTGTGCCCTTGTTTTAGACAATCATACGACAAACAACACCGTCGTAATGGGGTAGTGGATATTCTGTCCGCCGTATGACCGGGAGGTCCCGGGTTCGATCTCCACTTTGGGAGCGTGCTCAGGATATTTCCAAAGACACCTAGTACTGGTTCCTCCCAGGAAACGGACTCGATATTGTCTTTTTAAACATTAGGCTTTGAATGCAATCGAACTAAAAACAATGTTTTAACCAACAAAAACGTTTCGTTCGAATCAGATGCATACTTCCATTAATTCCACGAATTCCATTCCATTGAGCTCCACGACTTCCCTCCTGTATATCTGTACTCATCAGGTTACAGTACACTCAACAAAAGTTATAATGCACCAAATTAAAAGTGTTGAATTATCTTTCTTAATACGAAATTCAGCTGCGCCATGGTAAATTATTTCGTTTGTTTTTCAATATTTTGGTATGAACACATGCATGCGTAAGTCCAACAATCATAGCCGACATTTCAAGCTGCAATTCTTATCAATAAATAGAATATACAAATTTCCATTCATTTCCATTTGCTGAGTTAAATTGTTTGAGTGTAAAGTAGAGCATTGACTTCACTGTCGACTTCCTCTGTACATTTATTGAATATAGAACCTGATTTTCCATACAACACATGTTATTGTGCCTTTTTAATTGGTCAAAACATATGATTGCACTGACCTCACATCTGTTGTATGTGTATGTTCTATTTCATGACATGAACGTATAATTTCAAAATGCCGAACGGTAGTAAAAGGCTCATCTTGTTTGATAGACCCGAGCTTCCCCAGTAAGCATCCACGTATAGTTACAGTCCGATTCACACGATAAATGTTGACGTTTTCACTGACAGTTGTGAGCTTTACGATGATCAGTTCATTGAAAATTTTCCCGAGTGATATACGAATGTTTCTACATTATCCGATTCTTAATGGATTTTATTTGTTTCTCTCGGAGCATCTAGCGGGACAATTCAAGCCGGAAGATGAAACGTAAAGCAATAGGGAGTAAGAATAATGAAACATTTAGGAGATGGAAATAGATTATCAACATTGGATTTTTTTTTATGTTACCGTATTAGTGATACTTAAAGATAATGCATATTTGTGACGTTCCGTGATACTTTAAGTATTACAGTATTAGAGCACTATTACTTGTTCGAGAAATAGACTAACTTTAAAAGTTATAATTGAAATTGGTTCCAATGTGATAAAGTTTGCAAGACAGATCATTTGCATGCAGTATCGTTTCCAACATTGCTAAAGTGCAAAGTGTTATTCCAATGAGCTTGATGAGGACACGGCGTTTAGCCGTTGGCAAACGGCGGGTAATAATTCGTTGTTTATCTATTGTAGGCTTTTAAATGTTACAAATTTCAGCTATTAAATATGAATAATATGTTTTGTCATTCAAAAGAGGCGATATTATTCAACATCCAATTAAATTTGAAATTGTTTTTGAAGAATGCATTATGTTATCACCTCGACGTTTTAAAGGCAAGATCCAGAATGCAGTGCATTGTTGGTTGCCCCGGCTCCTCAGATCAATACATGATTTTGAATATGTTTAACAAAACATCCTGTCAAAGAAGCACGCTATACTTTGTTTGAGCATATTTTTTCAATAATTGCAACATGCACTTCATAAAACTCTGACTTCTCTAATAGTTCAACAGATAATTATATGACCCGCGTTTTCTGTGGTAATACTTGAACGACATTGGTTGTTAATGGTAACATCATGGAATCACAATCATTGTCTGTCTGATTAATATTTGTACTTTTCGAAAACATGCATAATACATGTATGTTTATAATTATGATATCATTGGAGTATTTAAATTATTTAACATTATAAGCTTATTTTCCCTTATACATATAAATGTACATATTTATGGATTTGTGTATGCGTAACAAACATTATTAATTGCTTTAAATTAGTTTACAAAATATCAGTACTTTCCAAAAACTATATCAAATAGTCAATACGATTACAAATCTGATAAAGTTTGCCATATACATACAGTTGTACTTGTAGGCGCTCATAAGTTTCGAAATATAACTAACACGGAATAAATGTTTGTTTTTTAAAGAACTTATTCACAGATTTGGATTTAAAAAATAATTGTTAAATGTCATAAATCGTAATGACATCTGCACTACCAAATGGAAATATTATCATTAAGAAGAGTACTACAAAAAATATATGTATCCGCTGGGACTCGAGCCTCTTACATCTGGATCAAAATTATGTCATGTTCACAAGAAGACCACACAAACTTCAGTGCATTAACATGAATAGTTAAAGCTAAAGCATTACAAATGTATCCATTTCAATTAGTGTTTAAAAATAAACCACACACTATTTATACTATATTTCTGTTTCAGGAATGCTATTTTGTTTCCTTTTGGCATCGGTGACAATGGTTTGAAAAGTATCAATTTGCTTATCCATCATGAACATGAAACATATTTGTTTTTCGCAAAACGCTTTGTCAGTATTAACTACATAATGACTATACTATACTATACGCGTGCTTGTGTACTGTTTGGTACGTGTTATTAACGTAGACATAAAATAAACACGGACGGTTTCCATGGAAAACACTTTTTAAAAGATTGAATAAAATGTTATTGTAATTAATGTTTTTGTATGAACATTAATGCTATTTCTAAATTGGTGAACCCATACCCTGGTCAACTAGTGCACTAGTCAACTCGTACCCCGATCATCCAGTAGCTTTATTGTTCCACTTGTGTTCTTTTATTATCGCAAACTCATACCTCACAGCAACAAATCTTACTGTTTTGAAAAACTCGTACACGTTTTTGTCAAGTCTATTCAATCTTAGATAAAACATCACTCATAGTAAAAAGTTAAAATAATATCTATTTAATTTCAATCGTTTAAATTGCGAAATGTAATTTATTATCTTCAAATTGGCAGTTATTAAAATAAACAATAATAGAAATTTACTTTTTATACAATCCATAATATTAATTGTGATCCTCATGAAACGTGTATAACTTGCTCATTAAATGTCACTAATTCATATCATGTAAACACATACCATGAATTAGAATACTCATTGGCAAGAACAATGAGTGGACCCCTAAATTGTGTGCATCATTACATTTATACATCATATTTAATTTCAATCGTTTAAATTGCGAAAGGTAATTTATTCTCTTCAAATTTGCAATTTTGAAAATAAACACTGATAGAAATTTACTTTTTATACAATCCATACTATTAATTGTGATCATCATGAAACGTTTATAACTTGCTCCTAAAATATCACTCTTTCATAACTTGTAAGCACATACTATGAATTAGAATAATCATGATCATGATCAAGGTCATGTGGTCATGGTGATTAGTTTATTCATTATATCTACATAAAATGCATTCACAAAAAATGTTTCGCTCGCAGTAGCAGTGCAGCTCTCTTCTGTGTCAGAATCGAGGTTTATGATAAAAGTCCGTATCACGACGTCTGCAAAATGATCAATTAAATAAATACAATAAATAAATATTATGAACAAATTTAAAGTGCCAGTTCTGGAAATCGAACCCAAAAACATCACGCTTACACAGTGTGCGTTCTTACCACAGTACTACAACATCAACTGTAACGGGTTAGGATTAAATCATTACATATTCATGTCTGGGCAAGTAGCTTAAAATAGATTTACGGCTTACACGTAGTGCCAGGTCATTACAATCGCACAATATAGGTGTTTTTCAGATGTTTTTACAAATAAAAGAAAATGTTCCGCAGGCGCACTAGGATATTGAAGTGTATCGCTGAACGACCTCCACGAAACAGCACGATGGAATGACGTCTTTACGAAGAAGTTTCAAAAAGTCCAGTTAAGGAAATAGGACAGCAGATGCTGCAGAGAGCGCCGATTTGATATGGAACTGAAAATAAAGTTAGTTTTGAGACGATGCGAAAGTAAATATCATATTTATCATTGAGACAAACCTTTTATTGGTGGTTTAATCATTCTTTTTTGTTTTGCTGATGCTTTTTCCCCAATCAAATAAACATTAGTCATTTAAAATAAACCATTATTTTTGAATAATTGTTTGATATGTAACTAAAGCATAATTATTTCACTTTTTGTAGTCACATGTACAGACAATCTGAGAGACATAGTTTTTGAGTTGTTGAGTTTGTTTGACAGACATAAAATAGCCATATTTTTGATAATAAATGGAGGCTTGTTAATGCATAAAATCAAAATTATCTCAAATATAAGTAGTTTTCTCTCGCAAGTAAGCGAACAGGACTTTACTTGTTTTTTGCAACAAATGATTGCGTACAGTTGCAACTAGGCATAGAGTAGCCTTACCTACAGTTGTAGAAGGAAATGTTGATTATCTAGAAGATAATATGTGTAAGCTGTTGGAAATAATTAACAGACGGATTAATCTTACATTCAAATACAACAGTGATTATTTATAATATAAATACAGCGATCACGGACTAAACAAACCAACAAACCAATCAAACCAACACTTTTGACAAAGTAATATATTCGAAACGTTTGAAAACTCATCAATTGAAATGAATACATTAAACATCGTTTTAGGCGCATTTCACGTTCACCACGTACATAGTAGTAAGATTCTGTAAATAAGTCCATTTAAAACAAATTACATGATAAAATGTATACGAGTATCTACTTTAATATAAAAAACCTTTCCCATTTGTTATTTGCAACTGTTGAACCGACAACTGGTGTTTTTTTCGGTTTAAAATGGTTGGTGTGATGGTTGGTGATTCAAACAAACATAGTATAACTAAATATATATATGTAGATTGTAATACTGTTCAGTAATTGTATAGGCTAAAGTACTGATTTGTTTTGAATAATGGAGTTATTAAGCATAATGTGACAATGTAACACATGTCCAAAACTTAAGAATAATATGTAAATAAAATTACCGTAATATGATGCTACGTTTAACAATGCAACCCGGGTAATGAATTGAATTCTCTTGAGTAAATGAATTAACAAATTAGTCTACATTTATTTTGTTTCACTTATAATATTGTGTGGTGGAATGACATTTGATTTATTACACATTAATTCCATTTAAATGGTTAGGTTACAATTGCAGACCTTTTTAAGGTACATTTGTTTAATTACTATTGCGTAAGTGTAGAAGAAATATACACATGATATCATTTCAACTCAGCAGATTTTATCAAATATCATTGTTTGAGAATATAGCATTTGAGAATAATACGCAAGCAAGAATAAGTCATTAAAATACTTAAAGTTGTATATATTTTATTCCAGCGAAACGCTTATGGATTAATTAGTGCCGTGGTATGCACGAAAAATGCTAACATAGGCACTGACAGCCGTGAGCCACTGGATGATGACATCACTACACATTTCCCTGAAACGCAGACTTTTGTCTGTGTTTAAAAAATATGCCATTAAATGTCTTACCAAGGCAAATTAAAGCATAGAAACAAAATACTTCCAACTGCTCACCGAACCCTTGATAAGTATTTCCCTAACCATTGACAATTTTTTTTACATCACCTGTACTCGCGTAAAGCTACAGCGGTTTGATAAGGTCCACAGCGGTGCACAGATTATGGGAAGAAAGGACACCAAGGTAATATATTAGATATTTAAACACATAAAGTGCCGAAAGATATCAAACTTTGAACCAGTTTTATGGCAAGAACCTGTGACCTCACTTTGCCGTTTCTTTTTGTAAGCTATCACCATTTTGACGAAGTTATGTGGATTTTTGTATCGGGATTATGACAAATATTCATTAATCGTCTATAGTATTATGGTCTGAGAACATTTCCGATGTACGCGAAAGAAGACCATTTGATTACAAATAAATCATTACACTACCCAATTCAGCTTTGTTTGTCTACCATTGATGATATATGAACTCTATATCAGATACTTTCTGAATGTGGGTTATGGTGAAATTAATAAGGTCTACAGCGGTCAGACAAATATTATGGTAAGGTTGACAACAAGGGAAGGTAAGGTAAACAGCTGTTAATTTCTCTGTGATTAGTGCTATTGAAGCAATTCTAAATTTATATCTATTTGTGTATTGTAAGTATTTGAATGTCAAAACGATCGTACTTACTTATGCATGTAAATAGATGGAATCTTCTGAAATTATTTAAGTTAAGTTGGTGAAGTTTATTAAAAGACATGTTCATATATACAGTAGCCTACACATGTAGTATAGAGTAGTCAGTAAGTGTGTGATCTTTGATGGTGCTGTTATGACACAAAATCTGTATAAGGTGATGACGTAAAGTTTTGACCGGATGTTCATTTGTGGTGTTTTAAAAAATATTGGGTTATGCTTTTTTACTTCTAAAAATTGATAACACTATTTATAATAAACGTTTGCGTATCAGCTCTATCGTGTATTGTAGCGCTATTACTGCTCAACACGGGTGTGTTCTGTTGTCTCAGCTGATATATAATTAAAAAAAAAGATTCCTGACAAATGGTCAAAAATATGGTCAACGCACAAAATTGACAATTATATAGAGGTGCGTGGGCTATATTGAAAAGTGATGCAATATATTGAGATAAACCAGAAATCGCAGATATTTATTGACAGTCCGTCAATATTATGGCAAAGTGGTCGAATAAATCAATAATATAGCGCAATATTTAATTTTACCCTGCAAGTGTTCTATAAGTGATGTGCCGAGGTACTTATGTTTTAAACTTAATGTGTTATAATCTGCAGTCGTTTCTGTAAACCATTTGAGCTTCCTTTGGTCATATCCACAAAGCTCCTAAGGACAATCTTAAGTAATATTTAAGGGAAAAATTATAATAAAATTTGAGAAAATCTATATATTTTTAATTATTTTATATTTTAAATATGGTAAAATAAGAAACATATGTTGATTCTTTACCAGATTAAAACCATTAAAGACAAAATGAGCTTTAAATGAATCAGCCACATACCTAGGGAATTTTATGATTTTAAGAAATTTACTCAAGATTTACCTCAGGAACTTTGTGAACAAGGCCCTTGCGAACACGTTTTAAGGGCACTTTGATTATGAAAACAATTTTTTAACACTGAATGGCAGTTAAGTATTTTCTCATTTCAAATTCTTGACCCATTTAATTTTTATTTCCTTGTTAATACCTTCAATTCCAAGCACAGAAACCTTAAACCATATATCAGGATCCATCCTTGCCAGATCAGCGTTCATATCACAAATGAATCACAAATGAATTCAAAATCTTCAAATCTCAAAAATCAGCAGCAGGATTCCCTGCAATTAACAATTTGATCCTAATCAACTCCAACAATTTGACCGCAATCGTACTTATCGAGTCTTTTTCATATTTGCATTCGTGCTTATAAATGGCCGTTGCAGACCTTATTAATTTTACTATGCCCCTACTTCAGAAAGTATCCGATATAGAGTTCTTACATCATTAATTGTAGACAAACACAGCTGAACTGGCTAGTGTAATGATTAACTCATAGTCAAATGGCCTCCATTTGCGAACAAAACATCGTAAATGTTCTCAGTCCATAATATTATTGACAATTAATGCATATTTGTCATAATCCCGATACAAAAATCCACATAACTTTGTCAAACATGATGATAGCTTGCCGAAAAATCGGGCAAAGTGAGGTCACAGATTCGCGCCATACAACTTGATCATAGTGTGGTATATTTCGGCACTTGATATGTGTTTAAATATCTAATATATTACCTTGGTGTCTTTTCTTCCCATAATATGTGCACGCGCTGGACCTTATCAAACCGCTGTAGCTTTACTCGAGTACAGGGGGTGTTATAATTCTATCCGTTTTAACTTAGGATTTCTGATTAACGAAATAGCCCTTAGAGAATATTTCTGTGTCAGTAGTGTTATTTTTGAAAAAAAAAAAAATTAGTTTTATGTTTGGAATCTGTAACAAACGCATTGGAAATTGTCAATTCGTTAATCGGGAAACAACTCCCTTCAATTTATAAATAATTAAACGCTTATAAATGAACATAGTGGTGATGGTCCAGTAATATATCGACTATCAAGCGCAGAATTCGAATTGAAACAACCGGTGTTTGTTAAATAATTATACAAAAAGTTCGAGTTAGATATAAGAATAGCAATACGTGTTATAAAAACAAAAATTAAGATTGCGTGTGCTCTGTCGATTCTCCTTTCAATTTGTCTTATACGATGTCGGTAATACACATTTACAATTGACTCAATCTTTAATGTAAATATTGATTTTTTAAACCAAGCCAAAGTGTTGCTGCGTGTAAAATTGTGTTGTGTGTGTATTTGCACCGCATGAAATTAATATACAGTAATTGACTAGTAGGGCCTTTAAAATGATGTTATATTTAACAGTAGCGTGCAAAATTGACCGAGATTACATTCTACCGGCAAATATCACATCAGTTATTAACTGCTTCATTATATGATCACTGTATCTACAGCGTACACATAGGTGACTATATTTAGTTTTTGGAGTCCAGCAAGTTGTTAACAATTGAAAATACCTGATTCAAAGTATTATGTTTATATGACTGAATAATATTAATCCATTAAACACGTACATTACGTATTGTAGTACGTCCCATTCAACTGTCAATTAGTCATCGGTTATGCCAATTGACGCTTGAAAACCAGCGTATTCGAATTGTTTCTATGTAAAGGACATTCAAAACATAAACCGTTTCATAAAATTTAGTTTATTTCTTTCTCAAATGGTATAATTTTTAAAAACATTACGGTCGTTTACAATAAGTACCATGTAGCATCTGATCAATATGTCATAAAATGTTCAGTCAACCAAGAGCGTAGAGCTTTAGCTTTTATTTTCTAAATTGTACTGTACGAATGTCGTGACTAAGAAATTTAACCACCCTCCCTCTCTTACAGTAAAATTCATGTAGCGTTGACTAAAATGTTAAATTACTAAAATAATACAAATATGTAAATTGTGTTCATTATATTATGGGCGTTTTCGGTCCCTTCTTTTGCTGATTAATATTTTTAATATATATATATTAATGAATATTCATAAAAAAGTCGCGGCAAAATATATTACCAAAATAAATATAATTATCTATAGTTTCTGTGGTATTGTGATTCACTTTGTAAAATGAATTAAATATAAACAAAGCGAAACCCCAGTTGCGACAGCATGAGATAACTCTTATTTGCAGCCCGAGGTCCTTTATTTATGGCAAGTGACCAATTGCCAAAATCAATACACAGTACATCACAAACACGCATAACAAACACAAAACACACATGAATACAACTGGTGTCACCGCCTTGGAACGGTCAATGCAAAGCATTGGGGGTTTAAACCGGTCTATGTGCGCACGAACCTCACACTTGGCCCAGAATTATTCACAAACCATGTAAGTGTAAATAACCATTTACACTTTCAATTTTTGTTTTAATCAGAGTAAAACGTACCAAAAGTACAAATATAAACACAGAAACGTTTTCAGAAAGGTTTTAACTATGTATACAACTGTTTGACAGTATTGTTAGGCATATATACTATGTTTTTTGCCTATTTACTTATATTCAGAAAACAATTAGAAAAGTATTTGTTTTGAAAAAAGTACTAATTCAAACCGGAACATGTAGCTTTAATGCGCTTTATTTTAAAGCGCCATCTAAGTGCCAGAAGGGAGGCAATCGTTTATATACGAATTTTACATAGGCGGTAGAAAGTCGGCCATCTTAAACGAAAGTAGATTTTAAATGTTTAATTACTATGCGTTCGTTGATCCAAAATACCATAATACATAGAATCTCAAAATATTTAGTTGTTTAACAGTAACCTGTATGTACAACTAATAAAAGAAGAGGTATTTAAACAGTCTACAGTAATTCATCTAAAAGTTCTTAAGGAAAGAAATTATAGACTACGAAAGGGTATGTAATTTGTATATCGGACCTGTTTTGTGATAGTATGGGTGGCAATTCAAACATGCTTGCATGCATGTCACACCAGTTTAAACAATTATGTGCTGTTAATGTTTATGACTTTATATTATTAAATTGGTTTTCCGTGCAGTATTCGTTTCATATTTTAATAAGCAGTTTAGTAAAACGACCGAACTTGCAAATTCGATATTTATACGACTCTACTTTTGCGTTATGCTCCGTTTAAACAATTGTCCGCAATCAGTAGGAGTTATTGATATTAAGTGTCAGCAAACATTGAAGTGGCCTTTCATTCATTTGGTAGAATGCCAAAATAAACAATCAATTACAATGTATAATGTAACCAGACATTTGATAGAATTAGATATTATCCGTAACTGTTTTGTTTTTAAAACAATATGCTGACATTTATCTTGATCTACGTTTAATAATGAAAAGAGATGTATACAAATAAATTAAAATGACACATAGTCAGATGCTAAATTATGATATGCACTGAAAATATGCTGGAAAATAAGCTCTACACATGTCAATAATATCACTTAAAATGTCTATACAACTTTATCATGGAGCATTACAGCAAGTCTGAAAATATATAACTTATAGTACATTTAATGTATTTCATGTTAAATGCGTGCTGTAAACAATACTTATATTATTATGCACATACATACAAAACGCATGTATGTGTAATAAAATGTCCGATTGGTCATTTAAAATAATACTCGTAAGGTAGTCATGATGCGACTGAACAATAATACAGTATTATATTTTTGTAAAAAAAAGTTATAAGTAGCATAAGTGTCTTGCAAAAGAAATTACCTCCTTTATTAAAATAATTTTAATTACGACCCTAAGAGGACACAACTAGATTATACAAGGTAACGGATTGTAATTTAATAAGGCAACCTAATTGTTCTACTGCAGAAATGATCAATACAAATAAATAAATATGAAACAAGAAAAATAATGCGACCGAATTGTTCACCTGCAGAAATGATCAATCAAAATAATAAATATGAAACAAGATAAATTGTTCAAGAACTAAAGGTCGGTTATAACTTTGTTTCTTTTGAAGATCAAATAGTATTTTATGGCTATATCCGCCGCTATATATAACTACCGATCCAAAGTAATTAAAACACAGTAGATCAGGTGCAGCAAGTGTCCACGTCATTATGAACACTGACCAAGTGTCAGTTATATTTCTTCTTCATCAAAAGGCTATGAGAGTGTATGAAGTTCTAAGAGTGTATAAACTTAAAGTAGATATAGCCTTAACTCGCAAGTGAAGAAAGAAACACCAGTTGTGACTTATGCTCCAACCTTAGATCCTAGCTGAGCGAGGCCAAAAAATTCCCTCATGGAGGAGCTAAGAACCCATGACAGGGCAAGGTTCACTTGAACGCTACAACAGGCTGTCTCCAGAAACGTTTGATGAATTGCTCGAGTGGTTGACTTCTCCCATGTAGGGACAGGACACCAAGTTCAGTAAGGTCATACATCAAGTTCAGTAAGGTCTTTCCTGTTCGTATCAAGTTGGCCGTTTCTCTCAGATATTTGACAATCGGTAGCTCCTTTCGGAAACTTCCTAAGATCTTGATCCTTGCCAATGTTTTTAATCTTCCATTTGTTTCCGAGGCCTTTCAGGGGAGGCATAATCCACAACGATGCAAATGTGAAAGCATTAATAAAATCTTTTACGTGGCGACAGTACGGACAGAAATAATTATACATGAATTAACTTATCCAAATATGTTTCTGTCTTATAATATTGAAAATAAAGATTTCTCTATCGTAAGAAATATACATAATTCTGAATGTTGTCAAATTTATATGGATATAATACAGAATTTTGTCCAAACGTACTTTAATTTAAATCAGAAATTGGCTTCGGTGTTGTGTCCTCGGTGCAATAAATGGGGTCTGATGAGCGTGAGAGACGGCTCGGTATTAATAGTCGCCGAATGCCCAAAATATCGCGTACACTTGCAACGATGTATTAACTACTTCCAACAAACAATCGCAATCATAGCGCGGGGTAGCGCAGACGAATCACGTACAGGCGCCTACAGGCGCGATACATTGGAAACAAGTGGACAAGTTTAGGAAAAACTGACGCCTTTTGGCGCTATATCGCCGAGATGGAAATCGTTGGCACCACTCCGTGGTCAGCGGTCCGCCTGATGGATAGTTCGACGCCAGTGCACTCATGTTGCGGCCAAAATGCGATAAACTTTAAAAACTTGGCTACAAATTGCACTTAATTGGCTCCAGTTGGTTCCAACCCTCTCATGACAGGCGATTAATTTGAGTCCACATCTTAACATTTTTAAAACATTGAGGGCGTCTTATCAGTGTTAAGGGCCGAGTAGTTCCATATGGTTCAAAGTGGTGGTCAGTCTACGACAAAACGATTCAAGTTCCTCGTACTTGTAGCATTCGACAAGTTATATGAAACTTATGCCTTCTTGCGCGATTATGTCGCGGCTCTAGTGGGCTCCTATCTTTATTTGAATCGTTTTGTAGTACTTTGATTACCAGTTGGAACCAACTAGCACAAATAAGCGCTAAACACTGATTTAATGTCCTCAATGTTTTCCTTTTTTTAATTGTTTACGGCGTCAAATGTATTGCCTATCATGATACGTTATAGACCAACTGGAGCCCATTAAGTTTAATTTGTATCGACTTTTGGCTGCAACTGGTGTGCACTGGCAACAAACTACTCATAAGCGGACATCTGCCGCGGGTTGGCGCCAACGTGTTTCATCCCGGAGATATAGCGCGCCAAACTTCGTCATTTTGATTAAAACATTATTGTCGCCAATGTTTCGAACTAGTACGCTAGTACGTCTGCATCACCTATACTGTAATTGCGAGTGTTTGCATTGTTTGTCGGAAGTTGTCGATACATCTGTGCAAGTGCACGCCATATTATTGATATTCGACGACTATTAAAACCGAATCGTTTCTCACGCTCACGCATTTTGCCATAGCGGAAACAATACCGAACCCATTTGTAATTGTGGTCAATTTAAAACAACGTTTGTTTTCCAAACTGTACACCAATACAAGAAGACAAGCATACATAATACAAATGTTCGTCTTTCATGAAATTAAATACATGCTAATTGTCTACACCATCTTGTCCAAGCAGAGAACTGCACCACAGGTGTTGAAGTAGTACTTGAGGTGTTCCTCTGATATTTGGCTGACCCAGTGCCTGTATTTCCTTTATCAGGAGTGTGGATTTGTTCAATGATGGCACTGTTCGTCACGATCCCGGTACTAGATTGTGATCGGCATCCTCTATGTTAATCATGCCTCATCCAAAACGTGGTAAGGTATTCTACTGGCAGCCTGTAACATGATTCTAAATGTGTCAGTATACAGCTTTCTTTCAGTGAAGAAGTACTGGAAATGTATAGCTAGTATTCCAAAATGGCATGGGGTCGTCAGCATCATTATGGTTTTGAATTGGTTTTGGGATGACCAGAGTACCTGCGAATAATTGAACTGCATAATAAATACAATTATCAACAATTTAATGCCATATAGCTCTACTTTCCAAAAAATAATGAAAATTATTGAGGTCACTGCCATTGTTTCTGAGCTCCCCCAGGAGGATATTGTATTGGCCTCTTTTATCTCCGAGCTTGAAGCTGGGGACGGAGCATGGGTCAGACCCACCACTTCACACAATCTCATAGTCTTCTAATGAAGAAGGAGTATGACTGCCACCAGGTCAAGTTTCATAGTGACGTGGCCACTTGCAAACAGAGTTGACGAAAATTGGCGTCATCTAAGCATTCGATGACGCAAAACATCGCACAATTCCAACGTTTTGTCACAAAGTACTCGCTATTTAGGTTTGTACCGACGTCATTTATCACTTGATTTTCACGCAAACTACCACGAACTTGGTGATTTCTGGGGTGCGACAAAACTTCCTTACGTTACGCTGTATGGTGCTAGCAAGGTCAAGCTCAAAACTACGTAGAAAAACGTCAGTCAGATATTTCTTACGCCAACTGCGGACCATTCGTCGCGGCTCTAATAAACTCTACACACTAAGTACCATATTCAAGGTTAGCCCATTTCCTGCTACAATGATTTGCTGAAAGCCAAACAAAAGGTTACGGTCGTCATTCGCTAATTTTCAAATTTTCAAAATGGACAATCAAAACAATCATCACATTATCTAATGTTCAAAATGGACAATCAAAACATCAATCACATTGTCAGTTTGTGTTTAAGTTGGTATATAACCTACGCCAAGATAATAGGTTTGCTAAATAGTGTTTCTTATGTAATACTGAAACTCCAAAAACAAACAAAATCTTTTATTAACATACTGACATGATGCGGGTACAATTCGACTAATCTCCGTTAACATTCTAGGATATTTTACAAACAACACTTCGTCTATTATGTTGAAATCTTTATCCATAGTCCGAATTTATAACTTTACAATAACACTTGTTATTTGGGAATGTAAAGTTTTCACTTAAAATGTATTATTTTATGTTTTTGCTAATTCTAGATTAAACTTACAATGTTGACATATACTTCTTTGCCGCTTTTCCCTGTTTCTTTCTGCAACATTGATCTAATAAAGGGTGATCGGATATTTTTTTTCCTAACTTATGTCCGCGGGAAGTAGCAAGTTATATCCTGCTATAATTGTTTTCCTATGCACCGCAGCGTTGTCTTCATGCATTTGTTCCAGTGCTTCCAATGTTCACTGTGCGTTTAAAGGTCGATGCAGTGTTATTTAAATAGTAAAAGAGAAATACCCCATAGATATAAAAACCAAACCTTAGAAACAATGTAGAACATTGTTAACCGAGCTATTAGGTAAAATTCGATTTTTTATAAGCTGATTTCTCTCCAGAAGTCTCATTAACTAGAATGTATAACAATACACATATTATTTCCTTCATAGTGACAGTAATTGTGTTGTGCCACAATAAAACGTTGATGCATTTCCGTAGACATATTCGTCATCATTCGCGAAGTCTATACACAATGATGTTAAACTATGTTCATAAACAAATAATTAATACTCTAAGATAGTATTAGAATAATTAGGCGATACAAATACATAATAATCTTGCTTGATGTATATTGATTATAATGAAACTATTTTAGCGTTTAATAACCCTGATGACTTAAGGTTCAAATATTGGTTTGTATTACATTAAATACACTATTTTATGTTGGATAACACTTACTTTCAAAGTAAGTTTGGTATGCAGTGAAATAAAAAAAAACACATGTCACTTATATTTAAAATTTAAGTATTTATATGTTTAGTTTAAACATATTTTATTGTATATACACATACATTTACAAACAATGACATATTATAGACAGTTTGAAATACATGTATACAAATGGATTGGGCCTAGATTTATATCAACATCATCGAAGGGCCCTCTCCATTATGACAGTTTATTATAAAGGTCAACAAGATGGATATGTCAAGATACAGATATTAAGATAGTTCAATGTTAACTGTGCTGAGTTCATAATGAAAGCAAAGTTCTGGAAGGATAGAAATAAAATTACATCAATCTATTAAGAAGTCAACATTGTTTATACTGAGTAAGTGGCTTTAATTTAGTTTGTGTATACTCATTGTGTAGCGAAAAAGACAAGCAAAAAGTAAAAAAAAAAAAAAAAAAAGAATTATAAACTAAAGATACACAAGTTTACACACCCTGACCAGCTCGACCATTTTCTTCATTTCGACTTGATATAGTAATGCAACATCATAAATGCGTAGAAGGGTGTTTAGGTTTAATTGATCGTTATACATTAAATCGTTTCGTTCGTTTGATAAATAACTGGACTTCTTGAAAGAGCTTACAGTTGTCCTCGTAGTTCAGAGTTTATATGCCAAACATGAGTTTCGTTGCATTTATTGGATGGAATTTGCGCGTGTTAATAAACATTTGTAATCGTTCGTCATGATAATGAGAGCATTTAAAGAAGTAATGATCCGCATCTTCAGTATGGTAACCACAGCTACAATTGGGTGAGTCGGTTAAGTGATTTTCAAAAAGATGCGCTTGCAGATCACTACATCTGTTCCTTATTCTAGCATGCATTACCTGGTATATTCTTTCTCCCTGTAAATAATATGCAGGGACCTTTGGTGCTTTGAATTTTTCATTCAGTTTTGTTTTAAATTCATACAATGTATTGGAATTTCGTGTATCAGAATCAAGATCGTTCCATAGTTTGATTGCTGATGGTATAACAGAGTTCGAGTATATGTCAAGTCGTCTGGGTAATGTAAGTAGATTATCACCATTTCGTAGGTAATACACGGAATTTTCATTTACGGTTGTTGGAAACATATCCGAAAGATATTCTGGTAGGATTCCCTGAGTATGTTTGTAAACTAATATAAGTTTTTGAATGCAGCGTCTGTGTTCCAATGATACCCAGCCAATTTCAGTAAGTAAGTTGTTTATAGATGAAGATCTCGTTAAACCACTAACTATTCTAGCGGCGTCATATTGAATTTTTTCTAAAATATCTTTTTCATTTTGTGTACAATTATCCCAGATGACAGACGAATATTCTAATACAGGACGTAAGTATGATATGTAGATTTGGTTTAACGTTTGGCGTTTTAACTTGAACTTTAGCATTCTCATAGATCCTAATATCTTAGATGCTCTGCTAAGAATAGCGTCAATGTGATTGTGCCATCTACCATTTTGACTGAACAAGAGACCTAGGTGTTTGTGGATTTCAACAAAGCACAATTGATTGCCGTCAAGACGTAATTGAGGTTTTGGCATGTCCAATAATGAGAAAAAGACAACTTCAGTTTTGGAGGGATTAAAGGAAACCAACCATTGTTTAGCCCATTTATTGATTTGGATAAGGTCATTGTTTAGGATCCTTTCCATAAAAACATGGTCATTTGAAGTTACTGAAAATGAACTGTCATCGGCAAACAATCTTAAGTTACTAAGTAAGTTGTCGGAGATATCGTTAACATAGACAAGGAATAGGAGAGGACCTAAAACAGATCCTTGGGGCACACCAGCTTTGATAGATATGTCGTTGGAGTAAGTGGTATGAACAAACACCCGCTGTGTGCGGTTCGATAAGTAATTTGATAACCAATTAAGGATATTTCCAGATATTCCATTCTGGCGTAGTTTAAAAAGAAGCCCTTTATGCCAGACGCGATCAAAAGCCTTGGAGATATCACAAAAGACCATGCACGTGCTTTGTCTGTCGTCAAATGCTTTGCATATTTGATTGTATATGTCAATAAGTTGATATGTAGTCGAGTGACCTGGCAGAAAGCCCGATTGGTATTTATAAATAAGTTTGTTTATGTGTAAATGATTATACACATATTTGAAGACCACTCGTTCCATTACCTTTCCTACGCAACTAATAAGAGAGATTGGTCTGTAGTTTGATGGGTGCTCTTTGTTTCCCTTTTTGAAGAGAGGCATTACGTTTGCCTTTTTCCAAGAGCTAGGGAATATGTTTTCTTTAATGGATCTATTAAATAAAATACAAAGCGGTTTACATATTGTATTCGATGTTTGTTTCAGCATTCGATGACTGACTTCATCTGGGCTGCTTGCTTTATTTATAATAAGATTATTTAGTACGTCCTTAATGTCTTGTTCAGAAATGTTAAAATCACTTAAAATCGCATCCGTTTTAAATTCAAAAAACGGCAAGTTTACGTCTCTGTCATCAACATTCGAAACAGAAACAAAATAGTCATTAAGTGTATTGGCTTTTTCGAAATCTGTTATTGAAAAAGACTGATCACTATTGATCAGAGGTGGTATTTTTTCGCAGTTTGATAAATTATCTTTGACGAGGCTTTTGATTAGCTTCCAGTACTGTTTAGGATTTGATGATGAAAAGTCGCTAATAGTGAATTCTATAGAATTAAAGAACACCTCCTTTGTATACTTTTTCATATTGTTTACTTTGTTTCGAAGGTGTTTATATTTGTTCCAATCCGATGCCTTTCCGGTACGTATTGCTGTACATTTATGTCGATCACGGGAACGAGTTGTTTTCCGAATTTCGGAGTTATACCAGGGTTTGTCATTTGGTCGGATGGTTACAAATTTTTTCGGTATGCACGACTTAACAAGAGAAAAATATTTATTCATAAATTCGTCAGTGGCGGTATCAACAGTACCATGTTCTATAAATGACCAATCAGTAGACTCAATTAATTCATTAAATAACGTAAAATTCGCATTTTTATAATCCCATATTCGTCGCTTGTACGGCTCCTCTAAATTGAAATCGGTTTTAACGTGCACATATGTTCCATAATGGTCTGTTATAGTTCTGTCAGTTTCAAAAATACCGGCATCAAAGCAGTGTACGCTACTTGATAGAACTATGATATCTATTAAAGTGCTAGAGTTACTTGTAACACGAGTTGGTTCTGTAATTATGTTTCGTAAATTATTAAGCGTCATTATATCTTTAAGTTTATGGTTTGTCGGATTCAGTTGGTCTTCATTAATATCACCAACAAGAATAATATGTGGAGATACTTCTATTGCCTTTTCAATACAAATATTTAAATTATCCCAGTAATCCACAGTCGAACTTGGTTGCCTGTACAATGTACATATTAAGAGGGTCTGTGAATGATCCTTGACTTGCACCCAGATAGATTCTGGCAGTAAAAGTTCTAGCTCTAGATTTCGTTGTGGACGCAAAAAAGACGAAGTATAGACAATAAACCCACCAGAATGAGCATTTTTGTCTTTTCTAAACATTGTATCAAAGCCCTCAATTTGCAATAAATCATCAGCGATATCATTTGACAAGTGTGTTTCGGTAAGACAAAAGATGCTATGTGTACATTCGGCAAAAATGTCGCGTATATAGTTCATCTTGTTTCTTATGCTTCATATATTAAGATGAAAGACAGTGAGACATTCAGTGTTGAGAGGACCTGGATTACATTCAATATCACCGGATAATAATAGGAGAAAACGTAAAGAAAAGATGTAGACACTTAATTGACACGATGTTATATAGTGGTTGTCTGGTGACACGTTTGTTTGTATAAATGACAGACCGCATGTAAGTGCATAGATAGTGATGTACACTGCTAAGTTCAATGTAAGTATTTATATGTAGTTATATAGTTGATTTTTGTATTCGAAAACAATGAACGTTGACATTTCAATTAATGTATACAGGGCACAGATTATCAAAGATATTACGAGAAGTTTAAGTTACGACTGAATTTTGTAGTTAACAAAAAGACATTTATGATCTGTATGTTCCTGAAGTAACACGTTTTACTATCATATATGATGACGTGGATGCATCAATAAGAAGGCATGAATGGGAATCATGAAGAGCATTAATTATTACCAACTTCAACGCTAATACACGCAAATAGAACAAAATCCCAAAACAGCCAATATTTAAAATAATAAAATAGTTTGGTATTTAAATCATTAGGTTCATCAGCTATCGTGTCTGTACGATCCTGTTCTGCGTTTGCTTTAAAATAGATAAACAAACGTGTATTGTCTCTTTTTTTAATTATGCACACAAACACGGGGTCCATTGAAAGTTCGCATTGAGTCCCTTGAGTTCTATTCCAACCTCGTTTTATTTAAAGCCGCAGTCTATTTAATATAAGTCAATACATCTTAAATTGGCATTAGTTCTAATGAACGTTAATGATGTTTATTCGACTGAAAGCTATTTGTTATCAACGAAAGGCATTTTATTATGTCTATGTTCGAAAACGATTGGTAAGAACAAAATATACACTAATGTACATGCTGATTACATGCTGAGGCATCAGCAGCTATCGCATACAAATAAACATACGATAAACAGTTACCAAAACGTAATTATTGTACCGTTTGTATTGCGGTTTTTGTATATTTTGATCGGTAAGATGTCTATTAGAAACGATTTCTGTTTCTTTACTAACATATTTATGGACTGCTGCTTTACTTCCCTGGTTCAATGTGATGACACACATTTAACCAGAATTGCGTTTTGTGACTGTTTTGTGTATTGTGTGTTTCATTCTGATTGATTAAGGCAATTGGCAACTTGTTATCACTACGAGACTTTAAATGTACAGTGTTGATTATGTTTTTTGTTTTTTTGACTGTTAATGTAAATAATACATATTACATTACTTTTTAAACAACAACAGATATAAACACCCATTTATAGTTGTTGGAAAATCGATTTATTTCCATTACTACTAGAACGAAATTGTAAACATGCAGTTAATTGCACGTTCGTGATCACAATATAAAGGTTATGTAAAAGTAATAATTCCGCTCCCTAGATATCCCCTTGTCAAATGATTTGTTTCATTGTTACAAAATTAAAAGTAATGCATTAACTGTTTATCGTTTTTGAAGGATTAAAGGGATTATTAAACCGAAAGAAAGCGCTTAAGCCCATACGAAGGATTTACTTTTAAAGGGACTTGTTCAAATATTTTCGTATTTTCCAAATGCCATTCACATTCTCCACGACATTTACGAAGGTAATTGTGTTCATATCTGTGTAATTAAAGTTTAATTTCATTATATCATTATTTAAAACGAACATTACAATTAAACTATTAAGTTCACCTGAGATATCAAATGTAAAGCTCTCCTCATTCTTCCACAGCAATAATGATTGTAAAAAAAAGAGTTGTTATAGTTAACTGTGTAATGATAGTTCAAATTACCGTAAACAGCAAAATGCAAGATCCCAGTCTACAACTTTTACTCAAATGTAATTTTATTCATATTTGTGTATTTAAAAAATGGATTTAATTATATCATTATTTAAAACGTATATTACAATTGAAATATTACGTTAACATTAAATATGTATTTTGCTGACAACGAATAGACAGGTATCAACGTCTCCACACCGAGAAACGGAGTGACTAGTTTCTATAAAAAACAACACAGACGTTGATCACTTACACATAGAAATGTCATCACCAGTGGAGCAGTTGTAGCAGATCCTTTTAAATGATCAGTTATTTGCATTGTGTACACGTTTGCCAGACGTTGACCCGTGTAATTTCGCGCGAATATTCAGGTAAAGCAATAACATTTGTTCTCTGGGGAAGTATATGATTACGGACAATTTTTAACAACAACGTCACCTGTCATTTCAGTTAAAAAACACCCGGTCACAAGACAAGTGGATAACGTGGATAAAGAGGTTGAACATGAATGTGTTTCAATGAGTATGGATGCATCACTAAGTTCTACACGCCGTTTGAAATCCGATGGTATGTACGTTTCTTAAACTTATTGCGGTTTCAAAGGTCCTATTATTGGTATTTACAGAAGTGACACAATATCAACTTTTATTTTATATTTAACTATAGTTTGCCGTTATGAACAATTTTGCAATGGCAATACTTATTATCACTCTCACTTAAATATAAAAAAGCGAAACTCCAGTAGCGACAGCCTTGGAAACGGTCGATGAAAAGCATTGGGGGGTTAAAACCGGTTTACGTGCGCACGAACGTCACACTTGGACCAGAATTATTGACACAATATGTAAGTGTAAATAAAAATTGACCTCATAGCATCGCAATTCAAATTTAACAGCAATAAAAAAGAATACTATTTAATTTAATTACCATTTAATTATTTAATGGCTAGAGGAAAACCAGCGTAGCAGAATATTGCAACTTTCTGAGGCACGACGAAATGAAACAAAAAACAAGTTATCAACTACATCTCGTCTTTTTATAAAAAGCTTTAAAGACAGAGCATCATATAGTTCAATTTTCAGATCATCGCCGCGCAATTTAAGTTATGAATAAAACAATTATTTCCTTGTCAAAATTGTTTCTTTATATAACACGAAATAAAACACAATTAGGTAACACGGTTTGTTATTGGCATCAAATATAGTTTACAACATAATTTCAATTGAATATTCTAGTCGGCAATCCCGTTCGGACCATTGCGTTGTCTGCTCCTTGTGCACTGTCACTGTGTCGGTCTGAACAAAGCCATCGAAAACTGAAACGACACAAATACAACAATTCACACTAAACTAAACTAAATAAATTACTATATCTGGTGTGTATGATATTTGTAAAACCGTGCAGGTAACTCAATTAAAATATGTTCACTGAAAAAACACTTTCCAATTCTATAAAAATTAAGCAGTCACTAAGTTATCTAACTATTCCGATGCATACTATCATCACAAACAATTTATAATTATTTTAGTAATTTTGTGCGGGTGGGTGGATATTGTTACCTTGTGCCAATAAAGACCTCGAATGGAGATTTACGCCTAATCAACGCATATATACTAAGCCAAAATCACCACTTTCACGTGCAACTAACGCGCCAAAGACAAACCCGGTAGAATGAATTTCGCCAAACAAATAATACCGAAACAAATTGTCAAAGATAATTTATTTATATTTACTCACACTTAAAGAAACTGAACTCCAGATGTGCATAAATGTGCGTTAACTGTAGTTATGCCTAAACGGGAAAAACATTGTACAGAACACGAATAGATGCTTTTACAAACTGAATATTTCATTGAAAAAATAGAAGTTGAGATAGCTCGCACTTTCCTTGAACCTGGTATTCCCGATTTAAAAATACCGCGGCTTTCTCCAATACACGCACCTGATTCAATTGTGCGCATGACTGACTCGACAAAAATAAACTGTCACGTGAGTATCCCTAATATAAACGGCGCTATATTTTGAATTACTTGAGGGGTTTTAGCTTCTGTAGACGCTATTGATTCTAGAACGAAAAAAAGGACGAACAATATATAAAATCACAGGTTTTCAGGTAAATAAAAACATACGTGTCTATTTTTTTTGATATACGAGTGTGTAAGAAAATCGTGTATGTGTGATAATTTTCTTTATTTTTTAGGAATGGACCATCCGGAGTTCAGTCCCTGTGAATTGAGAACAATACATTTATTTCCGAATCAAAATTATTTCAATAAATATCACGAAATACAACAAAATTAAGTTACACGGTTTGTTATTGGCAGCAAACATATTGACCAACAAAGAGGGTTTACATAGTACTACAGAAAATCCATTGGCAACTCTTTACTATTCAGTTTGCAAAAGGAAAATATACTCCCCATCGCTGTGTCCTAAGTTTGTGTGTCTTAAGGGGCTAATCTGTAATGTACCACGTCAACAAACTGAAAGAAAACTTTTTTCCGTTACATATAGTTTATTATCCTCGTCGACAGATGTGTGGGGGTCGAGGGTATCCCGCTCCACACAGAACATCATACATTAAATGTATGCACAATTTTACATTTTCAATATAAACAAGTGCCGTCCACAACATAGAAAAAAACTATTTTTTTTAATGTTTGATTCATTTTATAATTATAAATAAACATTTTAGTGAGAAAGAATATTAGATTCAAAGGACCATTTGTATTTTTATGTCCCAAGATGAAAAAAGGTGCGTTTATGAGATTTTCAAAAATTTCACATCCTACAAATTATTCTAAAATAAATTTATTTACGTATTTACAGTCCCAATGAGTATATTTAATTGTTTCGCACATGTTTATCCTATATATACTGTAAAATTGTTTCGCACATGTTTATACTATATATACTGTAACTATTGTAGATAAGAATTATTAGTTATACAAAAGGGCATATTTAAATATGTAGCCAGTCCTTTATTTCAATATTTTTAAAAGTGCTCGCTCATTTTGATATACATGCTGGTAAAGTTTCATTAATTTTCATTATATTATACATGGGTCGAGTTCCTTTTGCATATTTTAAAATGGATCGCAACTGAATGGGGACAAATGGTTTAACAAATCATAATTTAACTCGGGCCTAGAACATCTGTTTTATCAAACAAGCTACACCTCTTCAAGTATTTTGTCACTGCCTTAAACATTCCTAGAAAAGCAAGTACTTTGGATAAAACTTATATATTTTACTAAATTCTTCATAACTATAAAATTCTAAAAGTTCATTTTTACTGATCAAACAAATCTCCAGTAAAATGTACGCAATTTCAAAACATGATTTGAAAAATACACGTTTATTACCAATCGTAATGTCAGGGTTATAGAATATTGGATTTACTTTTGATTTAATGTTTCCGCTTTGAGGAAATTGACCAAATATTTAAGTGTATCTTTTCAAAAATCATTATATATTATATTGATAATCATCATTTTTTGCAATATTGATCCATTTACTATTTAAGGTGACAATTCTACGGATCCAATAACACTTTAAAGGAATTATGAATGAAAAAATGTTGACCATACATTTCTTTCAGCATATTATTTTATAAGTACATTTTTGTTAATTGTTGACCTCCAATTCCACACAAAATTAAACAAATAGATCATTCAACTGTGCCAATGTTTTATGCGGCGGATTAGGTAGTGCAACTAAAAGATGATTTAGCACTGGTAAAGCATTCGTTTTTATTACTTGTATTCGTTCAATGGGCGTTAGTATCCTGCTTGACCAGTTTAAAAAAAAAAATTGGGGGGCAATTTGATCATATAATTAACAGTTTACATTTTGTCAAGGTAAATGAGAAAAGATAAACCAAGCATGTCAAACGTATGCTGGTTCGAATTTCCATCGTGTTTTTTTATAATTTCGGAACTGAATTTATGCCTTTCTATCCAAACTAATTTGATTTTCTCAAAATTAATTTTCAAACCGGAATACAATGTGAAATGCGACAATACATATAAAACCTGCCGTCCACTAGGCACCCGAAGGTTTTCCGAAAGCGAACTGGCAAAATCGGGGTCTTTCGGCATGTCTTCGCGATGTTCTGGAACCCTTCCGTGTCCTTGCCTTAACAATTCTGGAACCTTCTTGGAACTTCGGGGCCTGATCGGGATTGAAAGAACAACGAGTAGAAGAGTTATGTTTGCGTGTACACGCGGAAGCTATGCCGATCGTGTAACGCAAGATGCCGAATCGTCGCTGAAGAAGCCTATTGTCAGCGAAAGGGACGCCGAGCGTTAGTCTTGTTTCACGAACTATAAAAGAGCGATAGCAGAAGTGATGCCGTCAATTTGCCGATAGTGTTTGAAGTGACAAAATCGGCATTGTTCTTCTGAATTGACCATGAACAAGCTACTCAATAAGAAGTTTGGGTATTACAGAAGGTATGATCCTTAGCCTTGGTTTTGAAGGCTAAAACCTTTATCTGAATGCCCAAGGTAAGAAGAAAATATATCAAAAAGTCTCTAAGGTATACCCATAATCGTCCCACTCGTTTTGCTCTTAACGTAGACTATGCCAGGTGAAAGCCAACAGTATGGAACATGTTCCACCTTCTCTCAAATTGGGCTGCCATTTTACGTCAGGCCTATGGAATATTTGGAGTGACCATCATTCATCATTATACTCCTGAAGCTGGGGAGTAGACACTTCTGGGACAAAATGGCACACAATTTACGCAGCAGCACAGTAGTACAGAAGCCGTACACACAGGAAGAGTACGTGTCCACAGATATCGTATAACTCAGTGACTTCGCAAGCTTTAGGTCAGCAGGAAGTGCGTTACGGAACCTTGTTTTTTTCTGAATTCGAGGCGTTGGACGCCGGAGTATGTCATCCAAAATTGTTGGCGTGATCCTCAAATACTGTTTGATGCATACTCGGTGTTGTCTTCTTCTCTGTGTCAGCTGAAATGCCAAGACAAGCATGATATCAAGGGCAATGAGAATGCAACTTAAGATCCATTGTCGGGCTAGCAGCTGGTAATCAGAGTGTAGTCCGGCGTTGTTCGGCGTCGTTCATATACCCCGAACTTCCTATTGGCAACATTTCAGCATTCTTGCGACCACAAATCGGCGTAAGGGTTGCCGATGAAAATGTTTTAGTTTCGGAAATATTTCGGATTTAAATGGACGGAGCTTTGACATCGTGCGTGTTCGACATTTATTCGCGGGGGGCATTGCGATAATGCCGAGTCAATTGCGATGGGTTCCCGAACATCCAGAATGGTTGCCGATGGTTTGCCGAAGACCCCGAAGCCGTCCCGAACATCCGGCGTTCAAATTTTACAACGTTTAAAATTTGGAAGCCGAAGGTTTTTTTTTATCCCGATCAGGCCCCGAAGTACAAAGAAGGTTCCAGAATAATTAAGGAATTACCATTCAGAACTCCAGAACATCGCGAAGACACGCCAAAACACCCCGAATTAGCCAAATTCGCTTTCTGGAAACCTTTGGGGCCCTAGTGGACGGCTGGTTTAAGAGATTCTACAGAGCCATCCAGGCGTATAGATGTGTGATAATCAAATTGCGACAACTTATATTTAATATCGTTTATTTTGAATCCTTTAATGTTTGGGTTTGACCTGAGTTTAATGGATACAATTTTGGCGCATAGGATAAATATATGGCAATTAAAGGGGGTATATACGATTACAATCCGAATACTTCAACATCACATATTTGAACAACACAAATGAAAGGACGAATATAATGGTGGAAAGTTAAACAATAGTCAGTTATATGTATAATACTTCATATGTTTTCAATATAATTCTTCATGACGACATATTTATTCCTAGCGCCATGCCGATACTGACACGTTTAATCGTATTTGTGTATGAAACACCGCATGAATATAACTTGAAACATCCGAATAGTCAATGCAATATGCACTATTTACATGGATAAATCGTGCTAATTAAGCATGTGCTTTACGAAGTGAACCGTTTATAGTGAGGCCCAAACCACACCACTAAATGCTTTATAGATTGAGTCTATAACACTGTAATGAAATTATTGCATTTACGAAAGGACTGCAAAGACGTGTTGTTACTGACAAAATTGTGGACCAGGCTACTAAATCATGTGTGAAACAATACAAAGATGCATTTGTAAATTGTAGGTTAATATTAATATAATAATGCATTTATATCAGACTTATCATTGCGGATTGAGGACCCTCTGTTGTTCTTTGATTGTAATTACCGCTGCCTTGTATGAATAGGCTCTGTCAATGTCTTAAGTCAACTTACAACGAATATTGGGGTTTCCCTAATATTGTACATGTCTAACGTATATGAATGGATTTTCGACTAGAATACGAAAAGATGTTTAACGGCGTAAAGCTCTAATTTCGAACATTTTTGAATATAAGTTCTTCAGAACTTTTAAGCCATTTGGAAGGAACTACAGTGGGTTTCCCACTTACGAAAGTCATTGCATATTAGCATGCAACATACATACACGACTTAAGATTCTTCCCAAAACACTCGCTTATATACAAAATCTCTTTACTTAAACTATTGAGCAATTGTATAGATGTTAAGTTTGCAACAGCTGTAAAATCAATTGAGAGTAATCACGCGCGTCCAATTGATTAGCGACCTGATGCGACCCGAAGCTAGTTCGAGCCAAACACAAGAAAATTTGAGGTGTGTAAACAATGACTCGGGCAACACACTTCGAGCCATACAAAAATTCGACCGTCGCTATTTCGAGCCAAAACGACAGAAATTTATATGAATATATAGCAATTAAAAATCGATCCCGCGAAGAAAGTACGAGCCAACGACAAATTCGGGTCAAGCTAATTCAAGCCATCGGAAGTCGACTATAAATAGACACTTTATATCAAGACCGCGCTTGGGATTGCGTGTGAGATGTGTTAGGTCAAAAACACCGTAACTAAAAAAGAAGAAAAATGGTTTTCGCTCAATAACATGAGATCACATTGAGTTATTTTAATGAATCCTAATACGTAAATACTTTATATCAACACCTCGCTCGGGATTTCGTATAGGGTGGTCAGACTCAAGGTCGAGATCACCATTACTAATAATAAAATTAAAAAAAAAAAGTTTCTGCTTAATAACTAAAGAACATATTAAGATATTTTACTGAATCTTCATACATATATATCTTATATCTAGACATCGATTGGGGTTGCATATGGGGTAGATGGGATTAAGGTCAAGGTCACTGTTACTAAAATAGACTAAAACAGTTTCCGCTCAATAATTTGTGAAGGCATTTGGCTATTTTAATGAAACTTCATATGTAGATACCATATACTTCATATCTAGGCCTCCACTCGAGATTTCATAAGGGGTTAGTGGGGTCAAGGTTAAGGTCAACATTACTAAACAATTTATTTTTGAGCTGACTAAAATGTATTTCGATGGAAGAATAAGTTTTTGGTTGAATTTGTTTTGTTGTTGCTTTACAGAGACATACTTTAGTTCTTAATAATGAAAATAAAGCGTATTGATACTTTTTTAACATTCTAATTGAGAAGTTATACCAGTATGATTATTATAGAACAAGTAACATATAATCGCAATTGTTTCCAGTAAACCAAATTTACGTTTGTTTCACTAATTGGCGAGTTGTTTTACATGCAAATTTAACTGGAATACCAACGATTTGCATTCATCATTGTACTGGAAATGATGTAGTTATGCATGATTGCATTTCGTATTAGATGACATTACATATTAATATTGTTATCTATTTTGACCAAATGACTAGCCGCGACTTTTGAAGTGAATAGCGATTAATTTATGCACAGCGATTAACGCTTGTCGCGGTCAACACTGTTAAATAATGGCTAAACGTAATTCATTTTTCAGCTTGCGCGATCAATAGAGCTGTGCTCAACTTAGTTTTGTCCGTGAATCTTAAAAATCTCCAGTAACTATCAGACAGCTAGTTATCGCAAATTTTATTTACTTCGACATCCACTAAATCGCAATAAAACGAGTATTAATATCAAAATCGTGTTTTGTGCCACACTCGCAATCTAATACGTTATTTATACCAATATACTTGTATTTATTATTTTCCATGCATTCAATGATGTGCAAATACGTAATGTTGTGTACGTATACATATTGGATTCGTCACTGACTGTCTTATAAAAGTTACATACAGTTACACAAACGTGTTTTCCATAAGGTCAACTGTGTAGATAATTCGTTAATAATTATGTATTTTCAGAACTGTCCAAGATGCGGTCGGCGTTTTCACTAGGTTTGTATTTTTCCGTAGTTTTTGTTTTCAAGATAAAATGTCCATAATGTAAACCAAGCTGTATTGTTTTTTTTTTATATAAAAAAGTAGACTATAGAATATGTAAATATAATCACACATGGTTTTAAATAGTATCTAGTGTAAATTGACACCTTGTTGTTTGTGTGAGTTTAATTGTTTAATTGGGATGCCAATCGGTTTCCGAGAAATGTAGTACTTTAATTTTAATTTCAAAAGTTTTCAACATGTGCAGGAAATTTTCAAATTGGTGCAAATATCGATAATCATTGCAGTCAACAAAACACATATACATTGCTATATATTTAAGCCATATTATTGATGACGACTTAATTTTAGCTTATCCATTATTTTGCGTATAATACAATTCTATAACATGCTAAGAATGCTTTATACTATACATAAATGGTGTCCCAAATAACAAACCATCACATACATTCGATTAATTTACCTCGCTCTCGATTGTCTTCTGATTCTAGAAATGTCGCAAAATTCACATCTCCCTTGCTTCGGAATAATGAGCGAACGAAACAGGGGAGACCTTTGTGACTAGTCTGTAAAAAGCGGTTACGCCATTATATTCTTATTATACCTTGATTTCTTTCCTCTCAGAAATACCTGAATTACATATAATGTAACATGTGCTTATCAGAGATCATGCGCATAAGTCAAGTTGCAAATGAGTTTCTACTTTGATGGTATTAGCATTTAAGAAATATTAATGCATAGAGAGTTAATAATGGCACACAGCCAATGCTATAAATCATATATACGAACACCAAAATCGTGTTTACGTTATGTGTCACCGTTAGTTTATTAATACTTATGTATTAAATTAAATAAGTTCATTTAATATGTAAAGCCATTTAAAGTATTTGTCTTCCATAAGGCCAACAGTTCAGATTATTGGTGTATATATATGTATTTCAGACCATACCAAAGAGATTAATATGATACATTGTTTTTACTTGTTTATTTTTTTATTTGAAAAACAATATGTCGGTTAAAGAATATATAGAATGTAATGTATTCCAGAGAACTGAATTGACGCGTTGTTGTTGATGTAACTTATTATCGGAAAACCAGTACAATATACTGTATATACCGTTTCGTCGATGAGAAAGCATCACTTGAAATCGATAAAATTATAAAGCGTTTGTAACGCTAAACAAAATAATTATTTGGAAAATTTATGTTGTTTTCGTTAAAAGTTTTGGTAACACGTGGTAACACGTGGATCACTTATATAAATTGAAAAAAGGGACTTTCAAATATAAAACTCAGAATGCTCGAATGGTTAAGACGCTAGCCTTTTGTTCAGGACAAGAGGTCGGGGGTTCGAACTGTAGCCTGAAACGGGCATTATTATTTCATGTTATTGTCTTATTATAGATCAGTTAGACATACAAAGATCAGGTAAGCAATGTTTTGTTTGTTAAACGTCCTTGTATATAATTCAATAAAATACTAATTATCATACAGTATAACTAAACGTGATCATTGGGTTTTCTTAATAAAATAATCACACTTATCAAACAAAAATATAATGTCACATTTGGATTATGGCCGATGTAATACTCATTTTGTTTTTGTTTTATGTAATGCATTATATTGTAAACAAAATAACTTGTAAATAAACCGTACGAATAAGAAAGACACGGGCACGTTTGTGGTAGTATCAGTTTTAATTCTAAGGCCTATTGCAAACAGAAAAGTTGACATGATATTTGTTTTTATCGAAGCCAACTATACGAAGAGTTATGTGTTGTTTTGACTACACAGAATATTATTCAAATTAGCTTCACATACAAATATTGTTGTGTAGTATGTATATAAATATTGTATATTTATTAATTATTGTAATATATACGTAATTGTCATTCACTGACAACGCTGTGCAATATGTTTCATTGATAAAAATGCCTATTGTTTCATTCGACATAATTCAATTCACGTCCCGAGTAGAATTGCAAATATTCCAATCCTAAATGTTCTTTTCACTGTCGCACTGTGCATATTTACTCTTCATTTGTTCTATAATACAATTATATATCCTGCAAAGAATGCTTAACAATAAACATACATCGAGACACGTGATTTTTAAGCATATATTTATATTTTTTGTATTGCCAAAGTGTATATTTCTTTTTTGGATTGGGTTTTAAAAGATTTTGGAACCTAAACAAAGATGGTCAGTGACAATAATATCATTTTATACTTATATTCCTTACTTCTCTATATTTAGGGCATACTAATACAAATTTTATTCAGATTATAAGATATTCATTGTGCACAAGACATATTGTATGCCAGTTGCAAGCGTATTTGTATATCTGCTTGGTTCATTCCCTTATTGATGTGAAGATGTTCGGACCGAGCGAGAGATATTCGAAATTTATTTTTGTATATGTCGCTAGCGAAATGCGACCGAGTGCATTGTATAAAGCGTTAATTTCTTGACCCCCTATATATTTCGAAGAAATTTAACATGAATCGTTTCAATGTCGGTGGTTGGATGAACACTTCACCACATTGGGGTCAGATAGTTTTATTTTTTGATGGTTTGGTAATTCTTTGTTTGAAAATATTTGAAAAAGTTTATTCCATGAAAAAGACGTATGCCGAGCTGTACGTTTTGTAGACCTATTAAGGTTCCCATTATTAAACAAATGCATTCCTAAATACTTAAATGACGTAATACTTCGATTTGGGCTCCGCATATAAATTAATCAATACTTGTTGCCCTGTAGTTCTCAAATCTTATGGCTTTAGTCCTTGAAAAATTGATTGTTAGTCCACATACGTTGCAATAATTGTCAACGTCCTTTACATGGAGCGTAAAGATTCGGGAAATTTGGCAAACCGTACCAAGTCCTCATTGATATTATGTCCGAGAGGTTTGAATTTGTAGAATCAATAAGAATAAATAAGATCAGTAACGAAGAACATTGCAAGTAATGAGGAACCAGGGTGTCCCTGTTTGACCCCTATGAATGAGTAAAAGGAAGCCGATAATGAGGAATGATAACGTACACATGTCTTAACGCACGTGTACATTTCCTTTACGGCATTTACAAAGTGGCGACTCAAATATTCGTTCATTAATATTTGCCATAGAAGGGAATGATTGACACCATCAAAACATTGTTCGTAGTCAATAAACACGTAATACGTTTTTTTTTCCCTTTTCACTTAATACTTTAGTAGTGATCGACTGCAAAATAAAATGCAGGCAGATATAGACTTTCTTTTGTGAAAACCAATTTAATTTTTAATTAAGTTATTGTTGTCAGTTGACTACTAATGATATCTATTGAGCATAATTCAAGAGTATACTTTTGAGAAGATATTTATCAATGTGATAGCTCTGTAATCTTTTGCAATCGACTTTTTGAAAACTGGCTGTACAGGCCATCAATTGTTAAAGTATCGCACCACAGTTTTGTTTTCGGCGACGCCTTTGATTTATTGATTTCCACAATATGCGTGGGTTTTGTCTTAGCTATGTTATTTATTCGTATTACTTCATCTATGCGGTAATTAGATATCGCCTTCATTTTCGTTTTATTATATTTGATCCTCTATTAAATGAAAATATTTCTATTTTGTACAGTTTTGTTTTGACGTATTTATTTCTTAATCTTTTAAAGTCGTTTTTGTCTTCGCGACATTTGTAATTGAGCCACGGTTTACTTGCGTGTGTACACTCGTTCCGCAGTAGTATACAATAGGTCTACAAATTGTTGTTGATCCCTTGGGCAACCATGCAGATAAATCATTTAGTACTTCACTTTTTCTTTGACAGTTGACCTTGAAATTCAGCGTTTTTGCAGTTATCGAAAAATAAATATTGTTTCAAAAAGCAAAATAACTCGAAGATTTGAAGTACTGGCACGTCGATATGCATTGCAATATAGACATCATTTTTATGTAAACGATAGAGTCATCTGACTTTACCCATATAATTCAATTTATGTTTTTGCTTATTGCTTATTAAAATGTATTAAAATGTAATTAATTTTAATTGAAATGTTGCTTTCAAAAACAATTTTACTGATATACCACCACTATAGCGTCCGGATCGATAAGGTGTTTTACGTCCATAAATATGTTTATAGTGAAAACCATTTATGTCCAGATATGTAGTGGTTTTTTTATGAAATCAATGTTTCAAAAAAAAAATTACGTCATATTGATTGATTAGATTAAGAAAGTCTGGGTCTGCTAGTTGTCGACAAAGTCCGTTGACATTTAATGCACGACAAAGTTTGTGCTAAATTGCCACAATTAGATCAATTATATGTTTTAATTATAATTATCATCCACACATAGTCGGCAATTATAATACATTCCGGGGTGTCATTTCAACGAGCGGGCACTTGTCTGGGTCGTCAAAATTACGAGCGGGCTAACGTCCTGGGGGTCATACTCCATAAACATCTGAAGTGAAATCTTATCCTTAGCCTTAAAATCGTTTTTTTTCTTAAGAATGTGTTTCCATGTATACACAAAATTTCGCTAAATGTTCACTAATTATAAACTTATTATTAACTACTACTTACTAAACTGTAATTGGATTTCTTAATTTATATGTAGTGTATATGCATCAGCATGCTGTTTACGTAATATGTCAGAGTAACAATATACACTTTGCTAAGACTTTTCTAAGACAGATATCTGACAATTGTTTAATGAAAATAGTAATTCATACATATTTAAAAGTACTTTAACTACTTTAAGAAAACAGATCTACTTTTGTTTGCGATTGTGATAACGCATTAGATTACAATAGAATAAGCTTATAGTGACTGGAAGCTACAATACATATAAACATACGAACATCAAAATCGTGTTTGAGTCATGTATCAACATTAATTATTTGATACAATTATAAATCGGTTGTAACGCTAAACAATACAATAAATTGGACTATTTGCTTTGTGTTCGTTAAAAATGTTGGTAACAGGTGGATCACTTGTCGGACAAGAGGTCGGCGGTTAGAACGTTGTTTTCGTTTTCGTATGTATCCTTTTCCTTAACTATTTTACTTCAGTATTTTAGTTGCGATGCATTAATTTGTCAAGTAAAGACATTTTTTGGCATACTTAAAATACAAAAATACGTGAACAAGTCCGTTGAATAAATTGTAATTTATGTTGAAGTCATTTTCCTTTTTCCTTTGCTATTAGTCTAAACGCATGACAAATCAAGTTCGATAATCTGTGGTATTCAACGCAATTTGGCTTTAACTTACAATTTTGATGATTTGCGACCTAAACTTTATCACTGTTTCAAAGTTGTTCAATTGGAAAGGGCCGAGTTCTTGTTTAAGCTCTAGTCAGCCCTTAAGGTCAGTTGATGTTCTTTAATAAAGCCATCGAATTAACATTACGAGTTTTAAAGACTGCAATCTATATATATTCGTTTGTTTTATCGGCTGTTGAATAAAATTTGATGTGCGTGTTTTAACTCAACAGAACATTCAGCAAACGCGGATGTTAATAATGGTTTCCCTACAGGTGATGTCTCTTGGGTTTCATTATTCGTATATTCAAAATGATGCACAAACTTAATTTCCATGATGCGGCACTCTCGGTTATATACATACATACAACTGAGAAGTGTAACACGATTTAAAATTGAATACGCACATGTGTTTTTGGTTAACCCATGTGTCACTGACAAATCTTATTTGAAATATGTAAAATACGTACAAGACAAGACAAGACAAGACAAATATGTATTAACACTTGTACAGTGTACTTCGTCTAAACACTAAATTGTTTTAAATACATACATTTGGTAACGTTATAATGAATACAATAATAACCAATACAATCAAATTAACAGTCATGTACATATATCGTTTTTGGTAAAAGCTTAATATAAATAAGTAATTTCTATGGAGGATAACTACTTATAGTTATGTCACAACATTAAGACAATTATTTCTTATAATTAGTGCTTCTTTTACAAATTTTGCTAACTTAATAAGTTCGCATGTATTAGTTGTATTTAACAATTGGTGGAATTTGTAAACTGAAGGTCTATTGTAATAACATTGCTTTAAAATGTTTCGCCTAAGAGCAGAGTATGAAGAGCATTTACAGACAAAGTGAAACTCATCTTCCACATCTAATTCATTGCAACAAAGACAATAGCGTTCGTTTCTTGGGATATTCTGACCAGCATATCTTCCAGTTTGAATTCTCAGTGGCAGAGCCGAAGTTCTAAGCTTTGTGACATAATGTCTTAATTTTTAGGTAACAAATCTAAATAGTATTCATAATTGAAAATAGGCTTAAATACACGATACATATCTAAAACAATACTATTAACAACAGATCTAAACCACTCTTGTTTATATGTATCAATTACACATAATTTGCTCCAATTGAGAAGATTGTGGCTTGTTACATTTTGAAATGCTAACACCATATACATCCAAAGTTGTCTTGCTTTAAATATAATTGTACTTGGCTACATTAGTTGGTGTTTTTCAATCATCATACGGTTGACCGGTATCCGGACAAAATCACGACATAAAAAATCCATCCAATTCGCCTGTTGATTGTACAACCTGGACATAATCTCGTCATCAAAATTTACAAACAGCCTGTAATTTTGTAAATATATTGTAAATATTCTTTGCCATGTCCCAACTCCATTTAACGGTCTACATTTTATCGTTAAGATCCTTTCAGCTTTTCATTATCGTTTTCATGCAGGTCATGTGGATCGGAGATTCATTTTATATGAATATCTTTGTTATATTGTACCATTTTCTGTCAGTACATTTTCTAAATTGAATAATACATTTGATCACATATTGTGTAATAGTAAACGTTATATTGTTCTGTATCAAAATATTTATTGAGAACATTGCTACACAGTTGCCTGTCCCGTTAAATTTAACGTGTAGGTCAAAATGATGAATTGCTTAGTTTTGTTTAAGTTCAAATATATATGTTGTACGCTCTTTTCTTCTGATGTTTGTCGTTTGATTTCTCAGTGTGATGTTTTTATATTCCGGATTGTTTACGCTGTGTTGTAATTAGCAATGTGCTTGGCCAATTAAAATGTGATTCGGTGTAATGGATGGTGTTTAGCCCCAATTCAAACAGTGTGTTGTCAAAAATATACAGCTATTTTTCACCATAACTAAACATACCGATAAAATGTATTTAATAGTTTTGACGAAACACATATTTTCTTTATGCAATCGCTTTTTTCTTGTTATTTAAATTAAACGTGTAGGTCAACATGATGTAATGCTTATTTTTGATTAAGTTCAAATATGTATGTTGTACGCTCTTTTCTTCTGATGTTTGTCGTTTGATTTCTCAGTGTGATGTTTTTATATTCCGGATTGTTTACGCTGTGTTGTAATTTGCAATCAGATTGGCTACGGCTATGGCTAAAGGAAACATTGCCCACATTTGAAAGACATTACATGTTAGGGGTATATTATGAAAAAATAGTTTACAATGCTGTAAGAAAAGTGTCCAGTGATTAAAAAAATTAATTCGTTGACATGTTTAAATGGTGAATAAAAAATCGAATAACCCACTTACAGTAAACGGGGTATTTAACAACACACTGCACTGGTTAGCGTTGTATTGGAAGCTGTTAGAAAATTCAGTTCCGAGAAGGACAATTACACAGGATAACTATATCTGTTAAGTTCAATAAACGTGTTTATAAACATACTTTAAACTGTGTAGTTTTTTTCTCTGTCCCAACATTATTATGGGCGATGCATTTATTGTAATGGCTAAATATTTAAACCTATTGTAGACGTTTCAGTTTGTAGACAGTGTGTTCCGCTAAATCATCCGTCCAAAATTCACGAATTTTACTGCTGTCTGTGGTCCGACAGCCCCCAAAATCAAATTTGTCAAAAGTCGGCATGAGAGACATGGATTTGGATCTGACGTGTACCGACCATTACCGATCCTCCCGACTTCGTTTTGGAAGCGTCTCTTATTCATCCTGTTTTCAATCCGATTCTGATAGAATTCGTTGCTTTATCGGAATCTGTCCGGAAGCTATCAATACAATGCCGGTCGAAACGGGGACAACATAGCTATATGTTACATTTGAGAACATTGTGTTGTATTATGATGACTGACATGCGTGCAATTGGATAATTAAGCGAGCGGTGTAAAATTAAAGATGTTTATTTTCATACGGGCGCAACAGTAAAAACCAGTGTCTGAGTTTATACACAGCTACTGGAATTCCTGTCAACAATGCATTCGGCTTCATTTTGTTGTGGACCATGTATAAAGTACATTCAATTGCTTTACTTAATGCACGCACTTGTGATGGCAGTTTAACCGTGTCCTATAGACTAATTTCTAGTTTGATATGTCATTCAACATATATATATATATATATATATATATGTGTGTGTGTGTTACAACGATAAAACTGTATAGAATAATAAATGTTAATAATATATTTAAGTAAGTAGACAGATAAGAAAATAAATATTTTCGTAAAAACTAAACGTAATGACATGATACCCGTCTTCAACTTTTGTTTGCAACACAACAGCCACTTCAACATTCAATGGCTTCTCATATAATCATAAAGTTTGCAACTGAGGTTTTAAATCAATGTCATCGCTTTGCAATTTCATTACTATATGTGTGCATGTGACCTTACTAATAACACTTATATTTTATTACGACTATGCTATGGTTTTCCGGCCTAGCTAGCTCATTTGGTACAGCGCTGGTTGTCCGGGGATCGTCTGTTTCGCCCAAGGAGGGTCACATAACTTGTGTTGGGATTGGTTATAACAATTATGTTTATGTCCATTCCCTCCACCCCCCCTTCCTCAAGTAGGGCAGTTGTCAGTTACTGGCATAGGTATGTGCACTGGTAAACCGCTTAGATCGTGTAACATTGCCCAGGAAAAGTGTGAGTTACTTAATTAACCGCCATTATATCACAGAATTACTGTAAAAAACGGCGAAGAATCCAACCAAACATACTTTGGGTTGTTAATTTCGCTACAAGGGTAGTACTTCTTTGCCAAATGTTTTGAAGAAAAAATCGGATATTACATCTGCGTATGTCTTTGGTCGGGCGGTGGAAGGGCTTCGTGGCACTTTTCGTTTCCGGTCTCTAACTCGAGAACGGATTAAACTATTGTAACATAGTTTCATACATAGAAACCTTATAACAATGTGGCATCTTCTAGTGGTCCTCTGCACAGATTGTTCAAATGATGCCCATATGGTCAAAACTGGCCACGCCCCGGGGGTCACATGTTTATATAGACTTACACAGCAAAATGACTTTACAAATATGAAACCGCAAGGCCCAGAGGTTTCATATTTGGTATGTTTAGCTTTTGAACTTAATTATACCGGCAGTTTCAATTCAAACTAAGAACACTTAATAGGCAAAGCTCTAAAAGGAATGAATACTTTTTTAGTAAATATCAATATTTAAAACCAAAAATCCAATGTCAGCTTTTTGATGCATTTGTTGGGTCTATTTTGATTTACTCTGCAGTGGTTTGGGGTTAAAATAAGTCTGAGGAAAAATAATGTTGAAGTTGTGTAAGCGGCTTCCTTGAGTTAGACTGAATTCCTGTAATGCATGTGTATATGGAGAATGAAGAAGATATCCCCTATATGTACACAGAGATATAAACAAACGGTACACTATAGGTTTGAGTTAGCCACATCTGACAATATAATACTGCAGGTTCAGACTGCATGAGAGGCATGTATTTAGCAGCATTAATTATATTGATGTTAAAATTTGTATACCTATTTTGAAATCTAGAACTGTTGACTCATTTAAGCAAAGCTGGTATTGAACATTAGAAAATAGCTCCATATTAGATGTTTATAGAACCTTTACGACCAACTTTGAATATGATATTTATTTAGAATTAGTACCATAGCAGAACGTGTATACTTATGGAGATTTAGATAATCTGTACACCGTTTTCGTATACAAACTGATCGATATGATATAAATAATATTGCTAGAAATAACAGATAATGTCTTCGTTGCAATTCCATGGATATTGAGGACGAATTTCACGTTGTTTGTATTTGTTCGTCTGTTAATGAAATACCAAAGAAAGAAATTTAAAAAAAAATTACATCATTAAACAATTTGTATTTAAGTAAACTGAATTGTTACAATAGCAATTAAATTACGAGTATGTTAGCCCGCATCAGAACGACAATTTCTTGTTTATTAACTGATAAAGAACCAGAATGCGATTTTAGCTTGACCTGACAACATTTTCTGCAATTACAATGCCAACTATGTTTTACACTTTCGGAACTATTTGTTCGGGTTGTTTATTGGTAGTTTAACAACAATAGTGTTCGTTGCCTATCGAAAACACTGCGCGTGTCATGTCAGAATAAATGTTTATCTCCAATTCAAATGGTATAATCCGTATTTAATATTCAGGGTTTAACTTTGTTAATTGTTTTCAAATTTAAAGATCGAACTGACAAACACCTTTCGAAGGAAAATGCATAGGCCTTTGACGATTACTTATTTAAAAAAAACAATCATCTACGCAGTTAGTTCTAATGGTAAGTTTAAACGGACAACACTTTTCAGGATTCTCTCAACTGGAAAAAAACAAAAGGAATATATACATGTATATGTCATTATTAAAGCTCATAGCTCGTATTCAACTAGAATGGTATATCTTCACAGGAAGATACATAATGGACACGTTTTATTGAGCTTCAATGAATTTTATTTATATTCATTTATATTTTATATTGGTTCTTGTTTAGTAAACAATCGAAACAAGATGCACACGGATGCTATAAGAGCACTTTACATGAATAATATAAAATCAAAATTAAATTTCTGCAATATTAGCAGTTAATAGAATGTGTAATATGTCATCACACAAGTGTTCCATAGCACAAAATATGTAATTGCAATTGTAAATTGATGATAATTCACGTATATTTTATTAGATGCCAATACTTTATACAGATTAATGTTCAAAAGCACTGTATAACTGAGACCATCGCTTTATTGAAAAATATTGGGTACTAATGTGTATAATATATTATGACTGCTACGCCAAATCAAAATTACCGACTATAACAGGAACTTGTTTGTGTACATGAAGGCCTACGGGCAATAAAACAAAGTACGGTAAATACTATACTCTTATACAATTGTATAACTTACATTACAGGTGTATAATAATTTAACAATATGTGAAGCCAGTTTACGTTAACTTGTTGTTCGTCGGCGAACAATTGTCTTTAAAGTGATATTTACAACAATTAATTTTCACACCAAGACAAAGGCATGGAATGTTTAAAATGTATACTTCTTCCTTGTTTTGTTTTCTTTAACATTATCAATTATTATCTAAGCCAAGGTTTTGTTTAAGAACTGAAATGGCGTTTTATTATAATGCAAACTATAAAGCCCGCCATTTAATATGGGTCATGTGGTTTAAAATGAATAGCACATAGATAATACTCTACGGCTTTATTTTACTGATACTTCACTTTTAAATAATATTTAAATAATAACAGTATCATCTTACGAAAAACTGCCCCGCCCCCTGGCGATCATGTTTTTTAACGGAGGGCAACCATTTTCAAACTCGGCCGAGATTCGTAACAACAAACGTTTTGAGCAAACTTGCAAATATATTGCGCAAAAAATGTGACTTCTAGTGTGAACAAGCTTTTCCTTCAAATAACGTAGTAAACTAGTTTTTCTCCCCACATGACCAAATTTCAAACTCGTCCGAGATATCATGGGGACAAATGTTCTGAGCAAGTTTCATTTTGATTGTGCTAAAAACGCAGCCTCTAGAATATAAACAAGCTTTATCATGTTTTCAATATGACCATCTAAGGAAAACTGTCCCGCTCCCTTGGCGGCCATGGTTATCAAGGGAGGGCAACCATTTTCGAACTTGGCCAAGATATCATAAAAACTAATGTTTTGAGAAAGTTTCAAGAAAATGGCGCAAACAAGTGATTTATAGAGTTTTCTGGGCAAGTTGTATGAAGATTGGGCAATAAATGTGGCCTCTAGTTTGTTAACAAGGTAAATGTTGACAAACGACTAACCACGGACGACTGAAATTAGGCTATCACAATAGCTCACTATCAGCACGTTGTAAACTATTTATTTTGACTATACAATTTGTTGTTCTTATGCAATCACTCGTTTGTTTTTGGTTCTTGTTAATGGAACTGAATATTTAAATACAACACGTGCTTTATTGTTTTGTTTAAGTACTAATATGTATACTGTCTGTTCTTTTCTTCTGTTTGGTTTGATGTTTGATTTCTTAGCTGTGTTTGTTTTCTTATTCCTAGTTGAAATTGCAAAACGAAACACCATATGATTGAAGTATAATTACATTACTTTTTAAGCAATTAAATATATAAACCTTCATTTATAGTTGTTTGAAAACCGATTTATTTCCATTACAAATGAAACGAAATTGACAATATGCAAGTTAATTGCATGTTTTTGATCATATTAACAAGGTTATGTAAAAAGTAATATTTGTGTTCCCTATATATCCCGTTGTCAAATGATTTGTTTGAATGTTAAAAAATTAAAAGTAATGCATTGACTCTTTGTCGTTTTTGAAGGATTGAAGGGATTTTTTAACCGAAAGAAAGCACTTAAATCCATAAGAAGGATTTACTTTTAAAGGGACTTATTCAAAGATGATCTTATTTTTAAAATGTCATTAGATGTCCTAATATCTTTATATGTTTAATGATAATTCGACGCCTGCTTACTTCATAAAGCTTTTAATTTCATGGTAAGTCTTTTGTAACGTTTAGCAGATACATTTGACGTAATTCAAATATAAATTTACCGCTTATTTTAAAAAAAGGCCTGTTCATAGAAATAGAACATGTTATATAAAATGCAAAATACAGTTTACACAGCTTTGAGTCATATGGAAGTATAGTATTGTAAGGTTAATTGTCATAAACAATTGTGGGTGTATATTGATTCTAAAAGTTGAAATAACTACATATATCGACAGCTAATAGGGGGTTGTTTCTGTGCGCATTTTTATTACAAATAGTCCAGTAGAATGAGTGTAATAAATTCAAAATTACCATTTTATTAATTATTTAAACACGTTTAAATTTCCGTGTGCGTTATCATGGCTGGTATATGACATTAATAAGTGAACGACATTTAAAATACTGATACTTTTCTATACACATATGTACTATAGTAATGTTATGCCGTTACTGATTATTTATTAATTGAGACATGTCATAATGGTTCAAAACGATTGAACAACCTTAATTACAAATCACAAAACTACGAGTACGTCCTTTACGATCACTATTTTATTAAAACGCATCGAAGATTGATGTCGTGCAAATTGTTAATTAAATTACATCACGCTATGATGTTCACCAGGTAATTGATTTGAAAATCAAGCGTTTATCGGAATTTTAAAAATTTGCCTTCGCTCGGACTCGAACCGAGGAACTACGGGATTAAAAGTCTCAGCCGCTTACCAATTGGGCTGTCGGATTTTGTTATTGTAATTTTAACGCTATGTGAGTGATACACGTTTTTGTTTTCCAAAATACCGAAGAAAAGTGTTACAAACGCTTTATAAATGTATCCATTACAAATTATAATTGTCCATAAACGAAACGATATTTTAAATAGATTTCTGCTTGCACTAGTGCACTAATGCATTTATAACCAATATATATATCCAATGTGGAGCATTGAAATTTTACACGTGCATACGGCACCAACCACAAACACTATTACGTTTCATATTATTTCTGGCTAGTGTATTTTGAATGTCGCTCCCTCCATTGCGACTAGCAATAAATCATTTATATCCCGTCTTCGAAATCAAACGCATTACAATTCCCAATTTGATGTGTACCAGACTCATTTTCAAAGCAGTGAAAAAATTGCTGGGTAGTCAAATATTCAATATTTATAAAAATGTCTTTAAAATATTTCGTTTGAAACATCTCTTTTCATGTTACAGATCGGATCAAAGAACTTGAAGGTATGTATAGTTTTATTATGTTTAGTGTTTATAATTATGCAAAATATAGTATTATACTTTATAAAAGAATAATTCAATAATGTGTATTTTAGTAAAGCTGAGTTTGTTCTTCATCTTATACTTTAGCATAAGAAGTTAGGCCCTGTGCCAATATTGAGCTACTTTTTATATTGGCAATATTCGCGGGGCCTAACCGGAGAAAGACCAATTCTGTGGTGGAAATTTCTTCCTACATGTTTATAGAGTAGCGACAGGATTTTCGTCGCTACTTTCATGCGCTGAAATGGCATGGTTAGCATTAATATTTCTTAATAAAATTTACACACCTGCAACGAGAATTTATTTCTCAATAATTTTTCATGAACATTTGTACGATAGCACTCCCGTTTTGAATGCAACACCAATTTAAACCTACACACTATTGCATTTTCAACACATATCACTGTCCTCCACTCTGTAAACTATAATCGATATTCTACTACACTGAAACGATTGCGTCATTTCGATTGGTCATTCAATTATATCATTCATCATCCGATCATTTGAAGCATATTTGAAGGGTTAAACAAGGCAAGGTAAATATGATGGACTGTACATGAATGTAGATTTATAAAATAAACGCATGTTCTAGGTAAATTTCGGCACATGTTAAGCAGTTTATGTTTGTTTAAGTACAATACGTTGATTTATAACTTTATTGTCGCAAATAATGAATTAATGAACTAAATTCGCAGCGCCTCTCACGAATTAGACTACATATACTTAATCCTTTGTTAGCCTTTTGATTAGGAACTCAAATCAAGTTGGACATGTTTTGTTTTGTAATTAACGGGATTAGTATTTAAGAAATATAATTGCATTCTTATCAGATGGTTAAATTGTGACATTCGGCGGTTCCGATTTAATATGAAATATGGCACACTGCGTTTGGAATACGCCAGTGTTACAATTTATCTTGGTTATTTCGCTACAAGTCCTAAGTAGGATTTATTTGTAAAACGAATTGAAAAACTCATTGTTTGATGTGTTGCAAGCCTGTTGATTAAGTGACCAACATGATAATATGCAGACGAATTATTTTAACGACTTTCATAAGATGCATGTGCTATTAAATTAAATTGAAATCACATTTATAGTACAATATACATTAAACTAACGCATTATTTTTATTTGATTTCGGTATGCGCTATTAAATTATATTACAACCAAAATTATATTAAAATACAAAGAACAATAAATACCTCATCTGAGACTCGTCTTATTAAACATCGTAGGATATTTTTATATTACGATACAATGTTGGAAGAAGCATTAATGAAAAGCACCAACATCTTTGATTACTTAATTTCAGTAATTGTATTCATTTCCTTGGTATCTGTCGCATGTCCTTTACTTCAGGAACATACTGATAATAAATGTTTTTTTGTGAAACTTTACAATTCAGTCGTAACTTAAACTTCTCGTAATATCTTTGATAAAACTGGGCCCTGTATATAATAATTGAAATAACAGCTCGATGAAGAGATACTAATGACTGTTCTTTACTTGCGTTTAATGAACGCTAAATACTAGGGAATCAACAACAACTTGTTAACACTTATTAGTAAATTATATAGTAAGACATCAACAGATAAAATAAATGTATAATTATATTATATAATTATATTTAGCATATTTGCATGCTTGTTATTATAAGGCAAACTATAAAGCCCACCATGTAATGTTCGACATGTGGTTTGAATCGACCATCACATAAATAATCTACGGTTTTATTTTACTGATACTGAACTTGAATAAATAATAATTAAATAATTACAATATAATCTTATAGAAGCCATATACGGAAAACTGCCCTGCCCCCTGGCGGTCATGTTTTTTTCATGGAGGACAACCATTTCCAAACTCGGCCGAGATATCATAACAACGCACGTTTTGAGCAAATTTGAAGAAGATTGGGCAAAACATGTGAGTGTAAACAAGCGTTTTCTTCAATTGACCTATTACCTAGTTGTTCACCTCACATGACCCAGTTTCAAACTTGGCCGATATATCATTGGAACGCATGTTCTGAGCAAGTTTCATTTTGATTGGGCAAAAACCGTTGCCTCTAGAGTGTAAACAATGATTATTATTAATGCTTCCTAGCCTGCAAAGTAAACAGTGGGTCACATGATTCAATCTCTCGATGCCATACTAAAGACCATTGGCTTTTGCCAAAATCTTTTTCTCTGAAACCGCTATGCCCTTTTGTTTCATATGAGGTATGTGGCATCTTCTAGTGGTCCTCTGCACAGATTGTTCAAATGATGCCCCTGGGATCAAAAATGGCCACGCCCCGGGGGTCGCATTGTTTATACAGACCTAGATTTCAAAATTACTTCGAAAATCTTTTTTTCTGAAACCGCCAGGCCCAGTTGTTTCATATGAGTTATGTGGCATTTCCTAGTGGTCCTCTGCACAGATTTTTCAAAGGATGCCCATGTGGTCAAAACTGGCCACGCCTCGGGGGTCACATGTTTATACAGACGTACATAGCAAAATGACTTTTAAGATATGAAACCGCAAGGTCCAGAGGTTTCATATTTGGTATGTTACATTGCATAGTGGTCCTCTACAAAGATTGTTCAAATGATGCCCGTGGGACCGAAACTGGGCACGCCCCGGTGGTCACATAGTTCATATAGACTTAAATAGCAAAATTACTGCAATCATATATTCTCTGAAACCGCAAAGCCTAGTGGTTTCATATTTGGTATGTGGCATTCTCTAGTGGTCCTATACAAAGATTGTTTAAATGATGCATTGGGGTTACAATTGACCACGCCCCAGGGGTTACATTGTATATATAGACTTAAATAGCAAAATGACTTAAACAGTCTTCTCCTCAGAAACCGCAAGGCCCATAGGTTTCATATTTGATTTCAAATATTTCATATTTGGTATGTAAAATTGCATAGTGGTCCTCTACAAAGATTGTTCAAATGGTGCCCCTTGTGTTAAAACTGGCCACGCCCCGGTGGTCACATAGTTATATATACTTATATAGTTAAATGACTTTTAAAATCTCTTCTCCGAGAGGCCCAGAGGTTTGGTATGTTGTTGGTAACATTGTTTAGAAGTCCTCTACAAAGATTGTTCAAATGATACCCATTGGGTCAAAATTGTCCACGCCCCGGGGTCAAATGGATAATGTAGACTTAAACAGCACAATTACTGCAACAATCGTCTCCTCTGAAACCGCAGGGCCCAGAAGTTTCATATTTGGTATGTAACATTGCATAGTGGTCCTTTACAAAGATTGTTCACATGATGTCCTGTGGTTATAACTGGCCACGCCCCGGGGGTCACATTGTTTGTATAGACTTTAATAGCAAAATTACTTAAAGAATCTTCTCTTCTGACACCGCAACGCCCAGAAGTTGCATATTTGGTATGTAACATTGTATACCTTTATATATTAAATTGAATAAAAACAAAAAACATTGTATACTGGTCATCTACAAAGATTGTTCAGATGATGCCCCTGGGGACAAAACTGGGATGCCTTAAACCCAGATGGGCAACCTAGGGCCATCGTAGCCCTCTTGTATGGATGATCTATGCGAATAATTTGAACATCGTCATTTTGCCCATCTGTGAACAGGCCCTTTTATAGTATTACGCTTTTGTATCTTGCGAACTGAATGTAATATGTTTATAAACAGCATGTGGTTTATGTGTTTTGTTTATGTACACGTATGTATGTCTTAAGCTCTTTTCTTCTATTTGGGTTTTACTTTGTTTATATTTGACGATCAACTGAAATTGTTCGGCTTCAGTAAGTAATTACATGTTAGCATTTAATTTAATGGTTTTTGTTTTACATTCTTATACAAAAGTGACATTTCCATTGCTTGCGAATGAAATTCATTGCATTTGTTATATGTTTAATGAGAATTCGACGCCTACTTACTTCATACAGCTTTTAATGTCATGGTCTTTTGTAACGTTTAGCAGAAACATTTGACGTAATACATAGACATATTTACCACTTATTTTAAAAAGGGCCTGTTCATAGAAAAAGAATGTGTTATATAAAATGCAAAATGAAGTTTACACAGCTTGGAGTCATATAAAAGTATAAACGTGTAAGGTTAATTATCATAAACTACTTATTTTTCCTAGGAATTATTAACGCAGTTGCAAGATACATGAAGCTTAGAAGCTCTTATGATACTTACTTTATGAAGCCGTTTATTCCCACTAGCGTAAGGTCCATCTTAGAAAACACAAAAGGTACAAAACCTATGTATGATATAATTAGCAAAAATGAGTCTTCGCCAGTGTGTATAGATAAATGGTCGAACATTTTTAATTCTATTGAAACAAAAGAATGGCGACATATTTTTGATATGCCTTTTCGTATTACACAGGATACCAATTTACAGTGGTTTCAATATAGAATTGTACATAGAATCATAGGTACAAACTCCTTCTTATTTAAAATTGGTTATGCCACTTCAGCCAACTGTACCTTCTGTCAAACTGAATGTGAAACGATTCAACATATATTTTGGGAATGTAAGCATGTCAATCAGTTAATAACAGTATTTTTTTCTGGATGTAATCATTTTTCGAACTTTCTTAATATGCCTTCCTTTATACTGGGACATGCAAATACAAATGGACCCTTAAACTTAACATTTGTTTTGATCAAAATGTTTATTTATAATTGTAAAATGAACCAAACTAGACCCACTCTTAAAGCAGCAAAATCGTACCTGTCCTTGCATTGCCATGTACTAAATGAAATTAACTATTTTAATGATTTGCGTAAAAGTAAAGAATGGGAACTATTGTTACCCCTTTTCCAGTAGTTGTGATATGGGACCTTAGAAATTTTGTATTGTCAACTTTTTATTAACAAATATTGTTTATATTGTAATGTAAAAGCTATTGATGGTAAAATGTATAAAATGTGTTATAATATGCATATATTTCTTGTAAACTCTGTACGGTGTGGAGTGGGATGCCCTCGACCCTCACACACCTATTGACGAGGAAAATAAAATATATTTTGAACGAAAAAAAAAAAAAAAAAAAAAATAAAAATAAAAAAATTATCATAAACAATATTGAGTGTATATTGCTGTTGTTTGAAGCAATCTTTAATGCATTGATTCTAAAAGTTGAAATAACTACATATATCGACAGCTAATACGGGTTGTTTTCTGTGTGCATTTGTATTTTAAATAGTCCAGAAGTATGAATTTAATAAATTCAAAATTACCATTTTATTGTTCATTTAATCACGTAAACAGGCCCTTTAAAGGTTTTAAACACCATAAGCATTTATTGTCATTTAATAATATGAAAACGATCCGAAATTGTATTTGTAAATTAAGGCCTACTTACGGACTCATTATGTAATATGACAATAAATTGCGCAATACAAACAGGATATAAAACAGACCATTCTAGTGTTATACTTAAGATAGATTTTATTTCACAGAAAAGGGGACCAGGATACTTTAAAATAAACAACAGTCTACTTTTAAATACAGAATATCAATTATTAATAAGAAATTCAATTAATGAAATGTTAGCTCATAACAAGAATGCAAACCCAAATATTAAATGGGAATTAGTAAAAGGCAATATAAGAAATGTAACAATAGAATTTGCTAGCCAGAAGAAAAAGGACGATAATCAGCAAGAAATAAAATTAATTAAAGAAATCGAAAATCTTGAGCAAGAAATAGTAAATAATTATAAAATAGAAAAGTTAGAGGAAATATCATGCAAAAAACAGTTGTTGGAAAATATACGGGACAAAAAAATTAATGGAATAATATTAAGATCCAAAGCTATTTATGTTGAAAGTAACGAAAAAAATAGTGCCTTTTTTGCAAACTTAGAAAAAAGACATGCTGAAAAGAAAATAATTAAACGCTTAAAAGTCAATGATACTTATGTAACAAACCAAAATGAAATTCTACAGGAAGAAGTAAATTTCTTTAAATCAATTTATCAAAAACAAAACAATAAAACATCAAACATTGATTTTTTTAACGTACCAATAAATAATCTCAATGATAACGACAAAACCATCTGCGAAGGGCTTTTATCAGCAGAAGAATGCCATAATGCCTTAAAACAGATGAACAATAATAAAAGTCCGGGCTCAGATGGATTAACAGCAGAGTTCTACAAAATATTCTGGGAAGACATAAAACAAACATTTACAGCTGCAATTAACTATTCGTTCACCACTGGAAATTTAACTGATCTACAAAAACAAAGTATCATATCCTTAATTCCTAAGCAAGATAAAGACACTTCTGTTTTAACAAACTGGCGACCAATATCACTTCTTAATGTAGACTATAAGATAGCTACAAAGACCATTGCAAACAGAATAAAAAAAGTTATACCGTTAATAATAGCTCCAACACAAACAGGTTTTATAAAGGGGCGCTATATTGGAGAGAATGTAAGGTTAATTTTTGAAATATTAGAATATCTCGAAAACAAAAAAATGCCCGGTCTTTTATTTTTCTCTGATTTTGAAAAAGCATATGATACTTTGAATCATGATTTTATGTTTAAATGTTTAAAACACTTCAACTTCGGTGATGACCTTATTCGGTGGGTTAGACTTTTCTATCATGATATAAATAGTGTTATAATGAACAATGGGCATATGTCCGAAAGTTTTAAAATAAAAAATGGCGTCCTACAGGGTTGTCCACTCTCGTCATCCTTATTTGTAATATGTATCGAATTACTTTCCAATTATATTGAAAAAGAACGAACAATCACAGGTATTAACATAAACGGGGTAGAATTAAAACAATCACTATTCGCAGACGACGCTACATTTTTTAACAACGGTTCGCAAGCCTCCTTTGAAAACCTCATAAATACAATAACACAATTCGGTCATACCTCTGGATTAAACCTTAACATTTTCAAATCAACCATACTGAGGGCAGGGATTTTAAAAAATACAGCTATAACGTTTTGTCAGAATTACAAATTTAATTGGACATCTGAATCTGCGAAAACATTAGGATTGAATTTTTATAATTGTAAAACAAAAAATGTAACCCTAAACGTAGAACCTAAATTAAATGCATTTAGCGATTGCCTCAAACAATGGGGCAACATAGGAAACTGACCCTATTTGGAAAAAGTACAGTAATTAAAACCTTTGCACTACCAAAATTAGTATATCCTTTTACTGTCTTACCAAATCCCTCAAAACATATTATTAAAAACGTAACAAAACAGATTTTTAATTTCGTATGGGATGGTAAACCAGATAAAATTAAACGCACTAAAATCATTATGAATTATAAACATGGAGGTTTAAAGTTAACAGACATCGAAATGTTTTTAAATTCTATTAAGGGTTGTTGGGTTAAGCGGCTTCTTGCACAAAATAACAGACCATGGAAGTGCATATACGATACTATTGTTAAAAAATACCGAGGAGAATTGCTTTTTGAGTCAAATTTACGACCACCAGACATTAAACGTATTTGTAAAAATAATGTATTTTTTGAAAATATACTTAACGGTTGGAACGCGAGTAAAAATTGCTATCAACATGATTTTAGTAAACATATTATATGGAATAATAGTGAGATAAAGATTGAAAACAAAACTCTGTATTGGAAAGAATGGCATGATAAGGGTATAAAATTTATTGATCAGTTAATTGACTTCCAGATGAATAAATTTTATAGTTTTGCAGATTTTAAATATATTTACAATGCATCTAACGGCGATTTCTTAAAGTACAATAGTCTAATAAATAATATACCAAAACATTTATTGGAAATTGTAGACGAACGTTTCTTAACAGGACATAGAAATAAAACATTATTGGATATAATTAAGACATCAAGCCAACCAAATAGAGTTTTGTACAACCTTCAGTTATCAAAAGTATCTTCTTCTCTTCTTGTCTTCTTCTTGTCGATCACTCAGATGGACACGCCGGCTCTCTGCGCAAAGGTCGCCGTGCGCCGCAGGTCCTCCAGACTGCCATAGAGCTTCCCTTGCATCGTGGTCTCCTCCGCCCAGATCTGGCGCCTGAGGCCATTGTGTAGTGGGCAGGACTGCAGCAAGTGTTCTGTTGTCATGCTATCTGTCTGACAGGGGCACTGGTCTGACTGGCCAAATCTGAACTTGGTGAAAAGGTGGTGGTTCATACGGTTGTGGCCTGTCCGCAGCCTGAATATGAGGACCTGCTCAGATCTTGAGAGCAGGTGGTATGGGTCATTTCGGTTGTATCGTGGGTGCTGTTGTAGCCACTTGGTGTGTTGCTTTGCCTTGATGATGGTCTTGGCTTCTTTGAAAAGTATCTTATACAAGTGCAACATCAGAAAATAAATGGCAAGACATTTTGCAAAATAAAGAATTAAATTGGACTAAAATATATACATTAGTACACCAAACATGTACTGACACAAGTCTTAGATGCTTTCAATATAAATTTATTATGCGCTTAACCCCAACAAATACATATCTCTATCGATGCAAATTGATACATTCTAACATGTGTGATTTGTGCAATGAATACTATGAGGATATTGAACACTTGTTTTGGAAATGCCGTGTTTCGCAACACTTATGGAGCAAACTCTCTGATTATTTATACGATAAAGGCATTTTAGTATATTTTAACTACGAACTAGTATGTTTCGGTCAGTTAGACAACAATAAAAACGCAACAACGATCAATTTTATTATCTATCTAATGAAATATTTTATATTCACAATGAAATGTCGGGATCGTAATCCCGACTTCAAAAGTTTTATTTCGATCTTGACATCACGTCTTGATATTGAACACGAAATAGCCCTAAAAAATGATACACTTGAAAGATTTTATACAAAATATCGAATTTTAATCGACAGTCAGACATGAACCTCACTTTTTATTTCTTTTTTCCTTTTTTTGTCAGCATAATATTCTCTACCTTTTAAAGCACCTCTCTTTTATAGCAAGATTAACTAGTTAGCATATTTTTTTTTTAAGATAAAAAGAAAACACATCCGGTAAAACACGTCATTATACGTGCATAAACTGTTGCTCTTTTTTCTCCGTTTAAATTTTGGGAAATAATTTACTTGCATATGCTTGCTTTAAGTGTTTTTGAACTCATTTCTCATGTGTATTCTCAGTGTAAACTGCATGTATATACATGTGTATGTATAATGTATGTTTTATTGATATTTAATAATAAAAAAAAAAAAAATTAAGGCCTACTGCCAATAATACAACTCGTATGTACATAAATCAAAATTGTGTATGTATTTTGTGTTACAGTAGCCATATAAATACTCCATAAATGCATTCATTCTATGCAAATAATAATTTACAAATATGTACAGCTAGTTGAAGTATACAAATATACAATGTGATGTACGTCTTCGATTGTCTTTTAACATTTAAAGTAACTTGTTCCAAGAGTTCAACCGTTCAGAACTGTTTTGACAAGACCGAATCAATGGTGGAATTCATGGAAATGTGTGTACTATTTAATTCATGGAAATGTGTGTACTATTTTTCCAACATTAAATGCATTATATAGATTATGCATTAAATTCAGTAAATGTACATTGTATCATATCTCAGTTTTATTATTGATTTTAAATATCAATTTTATATAAAATATGTACTTTATAAAGCATTAAAAATATTATCAAATATGTTTCCTTGAGTATCAGATTTACGTTTGCATTTGTAAATTGACGCGTATTTCGTTGCGACGGGTCTACTGAAAGAATGATATTCACGTTGTCATGACGATAATGACAACTTTTGTGTATTAATACGTATAGTGAAATATCTCTAATACACCCCATTCTAGTTTGACTTAATCATGATCTGAAAGGTTTCAACATTAGACGCATGTTTTAGAGCGGTGCAAACTCGATTAACATTGCCAAGTCAACGATAACGATTACAAATACGCAGCTATATAAATGCATTTGACAATGTATACATACTGGTGGGCGAGTAGTATCCGTTTTATTTTAGTAGTTTTTCTTTATTTTGAATCGCGTAAGTAATACTTTAAAAAAAAGCTTGTTGCAGTACAAAGTTTTGTTCCTTCTGTTTACAAGAATGTCAATATCTTGTCATGACGTCATATGTTTTTTTCAATATAAGGGGCTCCAAAGGGGTTATCAATAAGTATTACTTGAAGCAATAAATCTAGTAGTATCCGTGATTTTTCCTTTCAATTGAACATGCAAATTTTGTGCTACAAACCTCATGATTTTAATCACTCTATACTATTCTGCATTAAATTTCCTACATCATAATGATGTAATATTATTAAAGTCCATGCAATATTAACGGTGATAATGTGACTACAAACATAAGCGGACATTACCCCTTTGGCGCCCCTTAAACATTTTCTGATTGTAAACGGGTTATTATCGAAGTAGACGCTTCCCCTGCATTGACATTTTGTCAAAATCGTCCCAAAACTAGCCGAATAATTTAGTAAACATTTTAAAATTGCAATTCTTTGCTAATATTTTATCTGAGAAAACATTTTGAGATTTCAATTCTTGAGTTTTTAAAGAAAATATATTTCATGAAGAATGCGTGTTGAATAAATTGATTGTGGTGTTTAAATACTTAAATTGCTGATTTTTGTGAATAACCTAGCGATCACCCTTGGTTAAACGAAAATAGGGAAGTACAAGATAAAAATAGGGTCAAATTATAGATTAATGCGCCAGCGAAAAGGCGTGCGCGTGAATGCCCCGCGAGGGGTTAAGTTGTTTTAAGATTGTTTTTAACAAAAATGTAAATATCTTGAAAAATATGAAGTTTTGGAGACTTCAACTAATCTGCGTTTGGAAAAATTGCTAGATGTTGTGTGTAAAAACTCAAAATAAAATGCTGGAGAGCTTTTACACTTTTTTATATTCAAATCATGGATACTGCTAGTTCACGGATACTACTCGCAAACCAGTATAGTGTAATTCTTGTTTTCAGCTTGCATGCAGTTATCAAATATATGTATTTGTATGGAATAACATTGTCAGAACTCTTTAAATTATCATATTACCGCATTGTTCATGGTCGTATAGGTAATAGTGATCAATATACATTTTTGTCAATTAATGGATGTTCAGTTATTGACTATTTATTGACAAAGCAATGCAATATTTTACAGATAAAATAATTTACAATTAACTCGTGTAATGAATAGAGTCATCAAGCACCACTGCAGTTTTCAATAAATTGTAACAACATTGATCGTAGCAGTGCTAATTATTCAGAGATTAGGTATAAATGGGATGTCATATTTTGAGAGCAGTTTAGCTCACAGATTATTTCACAATTACCTAGGTTTAACAATATTGTTAATACTACAGATTGTTAAAGAAGGGATTCTAACAATAACATGTTATTATCGTTTACAAACACTATTTGAGAAGTAGCTGACCCATTATTTTTTTTTAAAGAGCATTTTTATAAAGATGATGTTTATTTTGACAATTATCAAAGTAGAGATAAAGACTGGTTTGGCCAAGATTGTAAAGATGCCCGTAATTTGTATATGAATGCTCTTAGATTTTTTAATGCAAATAAATCGAACGTTGACAGATTATTGCTATGTGAAAGGAAAACGTTTTACAAAAATATTGTCAGAAAAAAGAAATGTAATGATTATAAACGCAAAATGGTTAAAATTACAAATTTAAGGAAATGTAAACCTAGGGAGTTTTGGAAATATTTTAAGTCAACATCCAGTAGATCTAATAATATACCATTCAGATAATTTACGGATTATTTCCAAACGATTAACTCTAACAATTGTGGTGCGATTAATTTGAAACGGAAAATTGTAATTGTTTCAATGATTTTATTCTACCTAATTGTGTTTATCTTCAATTATATGAACTTTTAACGGTACATGAAATTATTAATGCCGTCAGATCATTAAAACGATTTGAAGCCTATGGAAGGGACAACCTTTTAAAGGATTTTATGGAATATGTTGATATTTTATAATCTCATTTATCTGTTTTATGCAACAATATATTGAATTCTGGATATTTTTTGGATCAATGACCAGAAGGTATTATTATTCATCTTCATAAAAAAGGTTCTAAATGTGACGTTAACAATTACAGCGGAATTGCATTAGTTAGTGTCCTGTCAAAACCGTTAACTAATGTTTTCTACTGTTTCAAATAAACATAAATGAAACTATTTGTATGCAACATAGCATTATTCCTGATGCCCAATTCTGATTTAATAAATAATTCTTTATATGAAAACAAGCGGTTATATGTTATTTTGTCGATATGATGAAATGTGTTGATACCATTTACAGAAATGCTTTATGGTTGAAACATGTTTAAATTTGGAATTCAAGGGAAAATATTAAGAATTGTGCGTGATATGTAACGAAAAGTTAAATCTTGTGATAAGTCATTGTCTTCTTGTTCCGATTACTTGAGCTGTGCTGTTGGTTTATGACCAGGAAACGTTATTGTCCATTTGTTATTTTCTTTATCTTGAGTAATGCTTGCTAAATAATACTGATTCAGGTTTGCAATTGATATTGTTTTAATTGTGTTTTGCAGATGATATGGCCATTGTAGACAAAACACCAGATGCAATTCAAAAACTTTTTTGATAATTTATTACTGTTATACTTGGGGATTGAAAGGCTAATACGGATAAACAAATTATGGTATTCTTAAAACAAGGCGGGATATTGATAAAAGTGGACCTATATTGGCCATGATATACAAGCTATTCATGAGTTTAACTGTTTAGGTGTTGTATTTAATTATACCGGCAGTTTCAATTTAAACTAAGAACACTTAATAGGCAAAGCTCTAAAAGGAAAGAATATTTCATTTAATAAATATCAAGATTACGATTTAAAACTGGTATCGTACATTAGAAAATAGCTCCATGTTAGATGTTTATAGAACCTTTAAGACCAACTTTTAATAAGAGATTTATTTAGAATTAGTACCATACCAAAAAGTGTATACTTATGCAGATTTAGATAATCTGTACACCGTTTTCGTATACAAACTGATCGATATAATAGAAATAATATTGCTAGAAATTACAGATAATGTCTTTGTTGCAATTCCATGGATATTGAGGACGAATTTCACGTTGTTTGTATTTGTTCGTCTGTTAATGAAATACGAAAGAACGAAATAATAAAAAAATTACATCATTAAACAATTTGTATTTAAGTATATTCAACTGTTACAATAGCAATTAAATTACGAGGATGTTAGCCCGAGAGGTTTAATATACCGCATCAGAAGGACAATTCCTTGTTTATTATATGATCAAGAACGAGAATGCGATTTTAACTTAACCTGACAACATTTTCTGCAATTACAATGCTAACTATATTTTACAGTTTCGGAACTACCTTTTCGGGTTCTTTATTGGTAGTTTAACAACGATCAATAGTGTTCGTTGCCTATCGAAAACACTGCGCGTGTAATGTCAGAATAAATATTTATCCCCAAGTCAAATGGTAAAGTACGTATTAAATAATCAGGCTTTAAATTTATTTATTGTTTTAAATTTAAAGATCGAACTGACAAACACCTTACGAAGGAAAATGCATAGGCCTTTAACGATTACTTATTAAAAAAAAACAATATTCTACGCAGTTTGTTTTAATGGTAATTTTATGCGGACAACACTTTTCAGGGTTCTCTCACCTGGAAACGACCAAAGTATGTCATTATTAAAGCTCATATCTCGTATTCACCTAGAATAGTATATCTTCACAGGAAGACACAAAATGGACACGTTTTATTGAGCTTCACTGAATTTTATTTCTATTCATTAATATTTTATATTGGTTCTTTCTTAGTAAACAATCGAAACAAGATGCACATGGATGCTATAAGAGCACTTTACATGTAAACTTTGAATAATATATTATCAAAATTACATTTAATTTACAGGCAAATCAATCAACAATGTATGCATTATCTGTCGTTATTTCTTCCGAAGTAATCATCAAATTTTATTGGTAAATTAAGGCCTTATGCCAGTTACACAAAGTGCATGTACAGCCAATTCTTGTTTGCTTTTTGTGTCAGAATGATACTAAAAATACTTTATTAGTTCAAATATATTGTATTCCTTGCACACATTGATTTAAAAAAAAAAATATATAAACAGTTTCATTTTCGTCTACGATTTTCTTATAAAAGTTACCGAAACTTGTCCTCTATTCCATGAGGACAATAGTTAAGGTTATTTGATTATAAGATCATTATATAAATTGTTGAGACAAATATATTAATGGAATGTACTTTTTCTGCAATATAAACAGTTATTAGAATGTGTTAAATGTCATCACACAAGTGTTCCATAGTACACAATATGTACTTGCAATTGAAAATTGATTATAATTCACGTATATTTTATAAGATGCCAATACTCTATAAAGATTAATGTTCAGAAACACTGTATACATGAGACCATCGCTTTATTGACAAATATTGGGTACTAATGTGTATAATATTTAAGGACTGCTCCGCCAAATCAAAATTACCGACTATAACAGAAACTTGTTTTTGTACATGAAGGCCTACGGGCAACAAAACAAAGTATGGTAAACATTATACTTTTATACGAGTGTATTACTTATATTACAGGTGTATAATAATTTAACAATATTTGAAGCCAGTTTACGTTTACTTGGTGTTAGTCGGCGAAAGATTGTCTTAAAAGTGATATTTATAACAATTTCTTTTCACACGAAGACAAAGGCATGGAATGTTTAAAATGTATAATTCTTCCTTGTTTTGTTTTCTTTAACAATACCAATTATTATCCAAGCCAAGTTTTATTTAAGAATTGAAATGCCGTTTTATTATAAGGCAAACTATAAAGTCCGCTATTTAATGTTCGACATGTGGTTTAAAATGACTAGCACACAGATAAAACTGCTATGCCCCCTGGCGGTCATATTTTTTTAACGGAGGGCAACCAATTTGAAACTCGGCCGAGATTTGTAACATTAAACGTTTTGAGCAAAGTGTCAAAAATATTTGGCAAAAAATGTGACTTCTAGTGCGAAAATAATGAATAACCTAGTAAACTAGTTTTTGACCCCACACGACCAAGTTTTAAACTCGGCCGAGATATAATGGGGACAAATGTTCTGAGCAAGTTTCATTTTGATTTGGCAAAAAACGTAGCCTCTAGAATATAAACAAGCTTTAGAGTGTTTTAAATATGGCCATATAAGGAAAACTGCCCCGCCCCATGGCGGCCATGTTTATCAACGGATGGCAACCATTTTCGAACTTGGCCAAGATATCATAAAAACTAATGTTTTGATAAAGTTTCAAGAAGATTGGGCACACAAGTGATTTATAGAGTATTCTGTGCATTTTTTATGAAGATTGGGCAATAAATGTGGCCTCTAGTTTGTTAACCAGGTAAATGTTGACAAACGACTAACCACGGACGACTGAAATTAGGCTATCACAATAGCTCACTATCAGCACGTTGTAAACTATTTATTTTGACGATACAATTTGTTGTTCTTATGCAATCACTCGTTTGTTTTTGGTTCTTGTTAATGGAACTGAATATTTAAATACAACACGTGCTTTATTGTTTTGTTTAAGTACCAATATGTATACTGTCTGTTCTTTTGTTCTGTTTGGTTTGATGTTTGATTTCTTAGCTGTGTTTGTTTTCTATTTCTAGTTGAAATTGCAAAACGAAACACCATATGATTGAAGTATAATTACATTACTTTTTAAGCAATTAAATATATAAACCTTCATTTATAGTTGTTTGAAAACCGATTTATTTCCATTACAAATGAAACGAAATTGAAAATATGCAAGTTAATTGCATGTTTTTGATCATATTAACAAGGTTATGTAAAAAGTAATATTTGTGTTCCCTATATATCCCGTTGTCAAATGATTTGTTTGAATGTTAAAAAATTAAAAGTAATGCATTGACTCTTTGTCGTTTTTGAAGGATTGAAGGGATTTTTTAACCGAAAGAAAGCACTTAAATCCATAAGAAGGATTTACTTTTAAAGGGACTTATTCAAAGATGATCTTATTTTTAAAATGTCATTAGATGTCCTAATATCTTTATATGTTTAATGATAATTCGACGCCTGCTTACTTCATAAAGCTTTTAATTTCATGGTAAGTCTTTTGTAACGTTTAGCAGATACATTTGACGTAATTCAAATATAAATTTACCGCTTATTTTAAAAAAAGGCCTGTTCATAGAAATAGAACATGTTATATAAAATGCAAAATACAGTTTACACAGCTTTGAGTCATATGGAAGTATAGTATTGTAAGGTTAATTGTCATAAACAATTGTGGGTGTATATTGATTCTAAAAGTTGAAATAACTACATATATCGACAGCTAATAGGGGGTTGTTTCTGTGCGCATTTTTATTACAAATAGTCCAGTAGAATGAGTGTAATAAATTCAAAATTACCATTTTATTAATTATTTAAACACGTTTAAATTTCCGTGTGCGTTATCATGGCTGGTATATGACATTAATAAGTGAACGACATTTAAAATACTGATACTTTTCTATACACATATGTACTATAGTAATGTTATGCCGTTACTGATTATTTATTAATTGAGACATGTCATAATGGTTCAAAACGATTGAACAACCTTAATTACAAATCACAAAACTACGAGTACGTCCTTTACGATCACTATTTTATTAAAACGCATCGAAGATTGATGTCGTGCAAATTGTTAATTAAATTACATCACGCTATGATGTTCACCAGGTAATTGATTTGAAAATCAAGCGTTTATCGGAATTTTAAAAATTTGCCTTCGCTCGGACTCGAACCGAGGAACTACGGGATTAAAAGTCTCAGCCGCTTACCAATTGGGCTGTCGGATTTTGTTATTGTAATTTTAACGCTATGTGAGTGATACACGTTTTTGTTTTCCAAAATACCGAAGAAAAGTGTTACAAACGCTTTATAAATGTATCCATTACAAATTATAATTGTCCATAAACGAAACGATATTTTAAATAGATTTCTGCTTGCACTAGTGCACTAATGCATTTATAACCAATATATATATCCAATGTGGAGCATTGAAATTTTACACGTGCATACGGCACCAACCACAAACACTATTACGTTTCATATTATTTCTGGCTAGTGTATTTTGAATGTCGCTCCCTCCATTGCGACTAGCAATAAATCATTTATATCCCGTCTTCGAAATCAAACGCATTACAATTCCCAATTTGATGTGTACCAGACTCATTTTCAAAGCAGTGAAAAAATTGCTGGGTAGTCAAATATTCAATATTTATAAAAATGTCTTTAAAATATTTCGTTTGAAACATCTCTTTTCATGTTACAGATCGGATCAAAGAACTTGAAGGTATGTATAGTTTTATTATGTTTAGTGTTTATAATTATGCAAAATATAGTATTATACTTTATAAAAGAATAATTCAATAATGTGTATTTTAGTAAAGCTGAGTTTGTTCTTCATCTTATACTTTAGCATAAGAAGTTAGGCCCTGTGCCAATATTGAGCTACTTTTTATATTGGCAATATTCGCGGGGCCTAACCGGAGAAAGACCAATTCTGTGGTGAAAATTTCTCCCTACATGTTTATAGAGTAGCGACAGGATTTTCGTCGCTACTTTCATGCGCTGAAATGGCATGGTTAGCATTAATATTTCTTAATAAAATTTACACACCTGCAACGAGAATTTATTTCTCAATAATTTTTCATGAACATTTGTACGATAGCACTCCCGTTTTGAATGCAACACCAATTTAAACCTACACACTATTGCATTTTCAACACATATCACTGTCCTCCACTCTGTAAACTATAATCGATATTCTACTACACTGAAACGATTGCGTCATTTCGATTGGTCATTCAATTATATCATTCATCATCCGATCATTTGAAGCATATTTGAAGGGTTAAACAAGGCAAGGTAAATATGATGGACTGTACATGAATGTAGATTTATAAAATAAACGCATGTTCTAGGTAAATTTCGGCACATGTTAAGCAGTTTATGTTTGTTTAAGTACAATACGTTGATTTATAACTTTATTGTCGCAAATAATGAATTAATGAACTAAATTCGCAGCGCCTCTCACGAATTAGACTACATATACTTAATCCTTTGTTAGCCTTTTGATTAGGAACTCAAATCAAGTTGGACATGTTTTGTTTTGTAATTAACGGGATTAGTATTTAAGAAATATAATTGCATTCTTATCAGATGGTTAAATTGTGACATTCGGCGGTTCCGATTTAATATGAAATATGGCACACTGCGTTTGGAATACGCCAGTGTTACAATTTATCTTGGTTATTTCGCTACAAGTCCTAAGTAGGATTTATTTGTAAAACGAATTGAAAAACTCATTGTTTGATGTGTTGCAAGCCTGTTGATTAAGTGACCAACATGATAATATGTAGACGAATTATTTTAACGACTTTCATAAGATGCATGTGCTATTAAATTAAATTGAAATCACATTTATAGTACAATATACATTAAACTAACGCATTATTTTTATTTGATTTCGGTATGCGCTATTAAATTATATTACAACCAAAATTATATTAAAATACAAAGAACAATAAATACCTCATCTGAGACTCGTCTTATTAAACATCGTAGGATATTTTTATATTACGATACAATGTTGGAAGAAGCATTAATGAAAAGCACCAACATCTTTGATTACTTAATTTCAGTAATTGTATTCATTTCCTTGGTATCTGTCGCATGTCCTTTACTTCAGGAACATACTGATAATAAATGTTTTTTTGTGAAACTTTACAATTCAGTCGTAACTTAAACTTCTCGTAATATCTTTGATAAAACTGGGCCCTGTATATAATAATTGAAATAACAGCTCGATGAAGAGATACTAATGACTGTTCTTTACTTGCGTTTAATGAACGCTAAATACTAGGGAATCAACAACAACTTGTTAACACTTATTAGTAAATTATATAGTAAGACATCAACAGATAAAATAAATGTATAATTATATTATATAATTATATTTAGCATATTTGCATGCTTGTTATTATAAGGCAAACTATAAAGCCCACCATGTAATGTTCGACATGTGGTTTGAATCGACCATCACATAAATAATCTACGGTTTTATTTTACTGATACTGAACTTGAATAAATAATAATTAAATAATTACAATATAATCTTATAGAAGCCATATACGGAAAACTGCCCTGCCCCCTGGCGGTCATGTTTTTTTCATGGAGGACAACCATTTCCAAACTCGGCCGAGATATCATAACAACGCACGTTTTGAGCAAATTTGAAGAAGATTGGGCAAAACATGTGAGTGTAAACAAGCGTTTTCTTCAATTGACCTATTACCTAGTTGTTCACCTCACATGACCCAGTTTCAAACTTGGCCGATATATCATTGGAACGCATGTTCTGAGCAAGTTTCATTTTGATTGGGCAAAAACCGTTGCCTCTAGAGTGTAAACAATGATTATTATTAATGCTTCCTAGCCTGCAAAGTAAACAGTGGGTCACATGATTCAATCTCTCGATGCCATACTAAAGACCATTGGCTTTTGCCAAAATCTTTTTCTCTGAAACCGCTATGCCCTTTTGTTTCATATGAGGTATGTGGCATCTTCTAGTGGTCCTCTGCACAGATTGTTCAAATGATGCCCCTGGGATCAAAAATGGCCACGCCCCGGGGGTCGCATTGTTTATACAGACCTAGATTTCAAAATTACTTCGAAAATCTTTTTTTCTGAAACCGCCAGGCCCAGTTGTTTCATATGAGTTATGTGGCATTTCCTAGTGGTCCTCTGCACAGATTTTTCAAAGGATGCCCATGTGGTCAAAACTGGCCACGCCTCGGGGGTCACATGTTTATACAGACGTACATAGCAAAATGACTTTTAAGATATGAAACCGCAAGGTCCAGAGGTTTCATATTTGGTATGTTACATTGCATAGTGGTCCTCTACAAAGATTGTTCAAATGATGCCCGTGGGACCGAAACTGGGCACGCCCCGGTGGTCACATAGTTCATATAGACTTAAATAGCAAAATTACTGCAATCATATATTCTCTGAAACCGCAAAGCCTAGTGGTTTCATATTTGGTATGTGGCATTCTCTAGTGGTCCTATACAAAGATTGTTTAAATGATGCATTGGGGTTACAATTGACCACGCCCCAGGGGTTACATTGTATATATAGACTTAAATAGCAAAATGACTTAAACAGTCTTCTCCTCAGAAACCGCAAGGCCCATAGGTTTCATATTTGATTTCAAATATTTCATATTTGGTATGTAAAATTGCATAGTGGTCCTCTACAAAGATTGTTCAAATGGTGCCCCTTGTGTTAAAACTGGCCACGCCCCGGTGGTCACATAGTTATATATACTTATATAGTTAAATGACTTTTAAAATCTCTTCTCCGAGAGGCCCAGAGGTTTGGTATGTTGTTGGTAACATTGTTTAGAAGTCCTCTACAAAGATTGTTCAAATGATACCCATTGGGTCAAAATTGTCCACGCCCCGGGGTCAAATGGATAATGTAGACTTAAACAGCACAATTACTGCAACAATCGTCTCCTCTGAAACCGCAGGGCCCAGAAGTTTCATATTTGGTATGTAACATTGCATAGTGGTCCTTTACAAAGATTGTTCACATGATGTCCTGTGGTTATAACTGGCCACGCCCCGGGGGTCACATTGTTTGTATAGACTTTAATAGCAAAATTACTTAAAGAATCTTCTCTTCTGACACCGCAACGCCCAGAAGTTGCATATTTGGTATGTAACATTGTATACCTTTATATATTAAATTGAATAAAAACAAAAAACATTGTATACTGGTCATCTACAAAGATTGTTCAGATGATGCCCCTGGGGACAAAACTGGGATGCCTTAAACCCAGATGGGCAACCTAGGGCCATCGTAGCCCTCTTGTATGGATGATCTATGCGAATAATTTGAACATCGTCATTTTGCCCATCTGTGAACAGGCCCTTTTATAGTATTACGCTTTTGTATCTTGCGAACTGAATGTAATATGTTTATAAACAGCATGTGGTTTATGTGTTTTGTTTATGTACACGTATGTATGTCTTAAGCTCTTTTCTTCTATTTGGGTTTTACTTTGTTTATATTTGACGATCAACTGAAATTGTTCGGCTTCAGTAAGTAATTACATGTTAGCATTTAATTTAATGGTTTTTGTTTTACATTCTTATACAAAAGTGACATTTCCATTGCTTGCGAATGAAATTCATTGCATTTGTTATATGTTTAATGAGAATTCGACGCCTACTTACTTCATACAGCTTTTAATGTCATGGTCTTTTGTAACGTTTAGCAGAAACATTTGACGTAATACATAGACATATTTACCACTTATTTTAAAAAGGGCCTGTTCATAGAAAAAGAATGTGTTATATAAAATGCAAAATGAAGTTTACACAGCTTGGAGTCATATAAAAGTATAAACGTGTAAGGTTAATTATCATAAACTACTTATTTTTCCTAGGAATTATTAACGCAGTTGCAAGATACATGAAGCTTAGAAGCTCTTATGATACTTACTTTATGAAGCCGTTTATTCCCACTAGCGTAAGGTCCATCTTAGAAAACACAAAAGGTACAAAACCTATGTATGATATAATTAGCAAAAATGAGTCTTCGCCAGTGTGTATAGATAAATGGTCGAACATTTTTAATTCTATTGAAACAAAAGAATGGCGACATATTTTTGATATGCCTTTTCGTATTACACAGGATACCAATTTACAGTGGTTTCAATATAGAATTGTACATAGAATCATAGGTACAAACTCCTTCTTATTTAAAATTGGTTATGCCACTTCAGCCAACTGTACCTTCTGTCAAACTGAATGTGAAACGATTCAACATATATTTTGGGAATGTAAGCATGTCAATCAGTTAATAACAGTATTTTTTTCTGGATGTAATCATTTTTCGAACTTTCTTAATATGCCTTCCTTTATACTGGGACATGCAAATACAAATGGACCCTTAAACTTAACATTTGTTTTGATCAAAATGTTTATTTATAATTGTAAAATGAACCAAACTAGACCCACTCTTAAAGCAGCAAAATCGTACCTGTCCTTGCATTGCCATGTACTAAATGAAATTAACTATTTTAATGATTTGCGTAAAAGTAAAGAATGGGAACTATTGTTACCCCTTTTCCAGTAGTTGTGATATGGGACCTTAGAAATTTTGTATTGTCAACTTTTTATTAACAAATATTGTTTATATTGTAATGTAAAAGCTATTGATGGTAAAATGTATAAAATGTGTTATAATATGCATATATTTCTTGTAAACTCTGTACGGTGTGGAGTGGGATGCCCTCGACCCTCACACACCTATTGACGAGGAAAATAAAATATATTTTGAACGAAAAAAAAAAAATAAAAAAAAATAAAAATAAAAAAATTATCATAAACAATATTGAGTGTATATTGCTGTTGTTTGAAGCAATCTTTAATGCATTGATTCTAAAAGTTGAAATAACTACATATATCGACAGCTAATACGGGTTGTTTTCTGTGTGCATTTGTATTTTAAATAGTCCAGAAGTATGAATTTAATAAATTCAAAATTACCATTTTATTGTTCATTTAATCACGTAAACAGGCCCTTTAAAGGTTTTAAACACCATAAGCATTTATTGTCATTTAATAATATGAAAACGATCCGAAATTGTATTTGTAAATTAAGGCCTACTTACGGACTCATTATGTAATATGACAATAAATTGCGCAATACAAACAGGATATAAAACAGACCATTCTAGTGTTATACTTAAGATAGATTTTATTTCACAGAAAAGGGGACCAGGATACTTTAAAATAAACAACAGTCTACTTTTAAATACAGAATATCAATTATTAATAAGAAATTCAATTAATGAAATGTTAGCTCATAACAAGAATGCAAACCCAAATATTAAATGGGAATTAGTAAAAGGCAATATAAGAAATGTAACAATAGAATTTGCTAGCCAGAAGAAAAAGGACGATAATCAGCAAGAAATAAAATTAATTAAAGAAATCGAAAATCTTGAGCAAGAAATAGTAAATAATTATAAAATAGAAAAGTTAGAGGAAATATCATGCAAAAAACAGTTGTTGGAAAATATACGGGACAAAAAAATTAATGGAATAATATTAAGATCCAAAGCTATTTATGTTGAAAGTAACGAAAAAAATAGTGCCTTTTTTGCAAACTTAGAAAAAAGACATGCTGAAAAGAAAATAATTAAACGCTTAAAAGTCAATGATACTTATGTAACAAACCAAAATGAAATTCTACAGGAAGAAGTAAATTTCTTTAAATCAATTTATCAAAAACAAAACAATAAAACATCAAACATTGATTTTTTTAACGTACCAATAAATAATCTCAATGATAACGACAAAACCATCTGCGAAGGGCTTTTATCAGCAGAAGAATGCCATAATGCCTTAAAACAGATGAACAATAATAAAAGTCCGGGCTCAGATGGATTAACAGCAGAGTTCTACAAAATATTCTGGGAAGACATAAAACAAACATTTACAGCTGCAATTAACTATTCGTTCACCACTGGAAATTTAACTGATCTACAAAAACAAAGTATCATATCCTTAATTCCTAAGCAAGATAAAGACACTTCTGTTTTAACAAACTGGCGACCAATATCACTTCTTAATGTAGACTATAAGATAGCTACAAAGACCATTGCAAACAGAATAAAAAAAGTTATACCGTTAATAATAGCTCCAACACAAACAGGTTTTATAAAGGGGCGCTATATTGGAGAGAATGTAAGGTTAATTTTTGAAATATTAGAATATCTCGAAAACAAAAAAATGCCCGGTCTTTTATTTTTCTCTGATTTTGAAAAAGCATATGATACTTTGAATCATGATTTTATGTTTAAATGTTTAAAACACTTCAACTTCGGTGATGACCTTATTCGGTGGGTTAGACTTTTCTATCATGATATAAATAGTGTTATAATGAACAATGGGCATATGTCCGAAAGTTTTAAAATAAAAAATGGCGTCCTACAGGGTTGTCCACTCTCGTCATCCTTATTTGTAATATGTATCGAATTACTTTCCAATTATATTGAAAAAGAACGAACAATCACAGGTATTAACATAAACGGGGTAGAATTAAAACAATCACTATTCGCAGACGACGCTACATTTTTTAACAACGGTTCGCAAGCCTCCTTTGAAAACCTCATAAATACAATAACACAATTCGGTCATACCTCTGGATTAAACCTTAACATTTTCAAATCAACCATACTGAGGGCAGGGATTTTAAAAAATACAGCTATAACGTTTTGTCAGAATTACAAATTTAATTGGACATCTGAATCTGCGAAAACATTAGGATTGAATTTTTATAATTGTAAAACAAAAAATGTAACCCTAAACGTAGAACCTAAATTAAATGCATTTAGCGATTGCCTCAAACAATGGCAACATAGGAAACTGACCCTATTTGGAAAAAGTACAGTAATTAAAACCTTTGCACTACCAAAATTAGTATATCCTTTTACTGTCTTACCAAATCCCTCAAAACATATTATTAAAAACGTAACAAAACAGATTTTTAATTTCGTATGGGATGGTAAACCAGATAAAATTAAACGCACTAAAATCATTATGAATTATAAACATGGAGGTTTAAAGTTAACAGACATCGAAATGTTTTTAAATTCTATTAAGGGTTGTTGGGTTAAGCGGCTTCTTGCACAAAATAACAGACCATGGAAGTGCATATACGATACTATTGTTAAAAAATACCGAGGAGAATTGCTTTTTGAGTCAAATTTACGACCACCAGACATTAAACGTATTTGTAAAAATAATGTATTTTTTGAAAATATACTTAACGGTTGGAACGCGAGTAAAAATTGCTATCAACATGATTTTAGTAAACATATTATATGGAATAATAGTGAGATAAAGATTGAAAACAAAACTCTGTATTGGAAAGAATGGCATGATAAGGGTATAAAATTTATTGATCAGTTAATTGACTTCCAGATGAATAAATTTTATAGTTTTGCAGATTTTAAATATATTTACAATGCATCTAACGGCGATTTCTTAAAGTACAATAGTCTAATAAATAATATACCAAAACATTTATTGGAAATTGTAGACGAACGTTTCTTAACAGGACATAGAAATAAAACATTATTGGATATAATTAAGACATCAAGCCAACCAAATAGAGTTTTGTACAACCTTCAGTTATCAAAAGTATCTTCTTCTCTTCTTGTCTTCTTCTTGTCGATCACTCAGATGGACACGCCGGCTCTCTGCGCAAAGGTCGCCGTGCGCCGCAGGTCCTCCAGACTGCCATAGAGCTTCCCTTGCATCGTGGTCTCCTCCGCCCAGATCTGGCGCCTGAGGCCATTGTGTAGTGGGCAGGACTGCAGCAAGTGTTCTGTTGTCATGCTATCTGTCTGACAGGGGCACTGGTCTGACTGGCCAAATCTGAACTTGGTGAAAAGGTGGTGGTTCATACGGTTGTGGCCTGTCCGCAGCCTGAATATGAGGACCTGCTCAGATCTTGAGAGCAGGTGGTATGGGTCATTTCGGTTGTATCGTGGGTGCTGTTGTAGCCACTTGGTGTGTTGCTTTGCCTTGATGATGGTCTTGGCTTCTTTGAAAAGTATCTTATACAAGTGCAACATCAGAAAATAAATGGCAAGACATTTTGCAAAATAAAGAATTAAATTGGACTAAAATATATACATTAGTACACCAAACATGTACTGACACAAGTCTTAGATGCTTTCAATATAAATTTATTATGCGCTTAACCCCAACAAATACATATCTCTATCGATGCAAATTGATACATTCTAACATGTGTGATTTGTGCAATGAATACTATGAGGATATTGAACACTTGTTTTGGAAATGCCGTGTTTCGCAACACTTATGGAGCAAACTCTCTGATTATTTATACGATAAAGGCATTTTAGTATATTTTAACTACGAACTAGTATGTTTCGGTCAGTTAGACAACAATAAAAACGCAACAACGATCAATTTTATTATCTATCTAATGAAATATTTTATATTCACAATGAAATGTCGGGATCGTAATCCCGACTTCAAAAGTTTTATTTCGATCTTGACATCACGTCTTGATATTGAACACGAAATAGCCCTAAAAAATGATACACTTGAAAGATTTTATACAAAATATCGAATTTTAATCGACAGTCAGACATGAACCTCACTTTTTATTTCTTTTTTCCTTTTTTTGTCAGCATAATATTCTCTACCTTTTAAAGCACCTCTCTTTTATAGCAAGATTAACTAGTTAGCATATTTTTTTTTTAAGATAAAAAGAAAACACATCCGGTAAAACACGTCATTATACGTGCATAAACTGTTGCTCTTTTTTCTCCGTTTAAATTTTGGGAAATAATTTACTTGCATATGCTTGCTTTAAGTGTTTTTGAACTCATTTCTCATGTGTATTCTCAGTGTAAACTGCATGTATATACATGTGTATGTATAATGTATGTTTTATTGATATTTAATAATAAAAAAAAAAAAAATTAAGGCCTACTGCCAATAATACAACTCGTATGTACATAAATCAAAATTGTGTATGTATTTTGTGTTACAGTAGCCATATAAATACTCCATAAATGCATTCATTCTATGCAAATAATAATTTACAAATATGTACAGCTAGTTGAAGTATACAAATATACAATGTGATGTACGTCTTCGATTGTATTTAACATTTAAAGTAACTTGTTCCAAGAGTTCAACCGTTCAGAACTGTTTTGACAAGACCGAATCAATGGTGGAATTCATGGAAATGTGTGTACTATTTAATTCATGGAAATGTGTGTACTATTTTTCCAACATTAAATGCATTATATAGATTATGCATTAAATTCAGTAAATGTACATTGTATCATATCTCAGTTTTATTATTGATTTTAAATATCAATTTTATATAAAATATGTACTTTATAAAGCATTAAAAATATTATCAAATATGTTTCCTTGAGTATCAGATTTACGTTTGCATTTGTAAATTGACGCGTATTTCGTTGCGACGGGTCTACTGAAAGAATGATATTCACGTTGTCATGACGATAATGACAACTTTTGTGTATTAATACGTATAGTGAAATATCTCTAATACACCCCATTCTAGTTTGACTTAATCATGATCTGAAAGGTTTCAACATTAGACGCATGTTTTAGAGCGGTGCAAACTCGATTAACATTGCCAAGTCAACGATAACGATTACAAATACGCAGCTATATAAATGCATTTGACAATGTATACATACTGGTGGGCGAGTAGTATCCGTTTTATTTTAGTAGTTTTTCTTTATTTTGAATCGCGTAAGTAATACTTTAAAAAAAAGCTTGTTGCAGTACAAAGTTTTGTTCCTTCTGTTTACAAGAATGTCAATATCTTGTCATGACGTCATATGTTTTTTTCAATATAAGGGGCTCCAAAGGGGTTATCAATAAGTATTACTTGAAGCAATAAATCTAGTAGTATCCGTGATTTTTCCTTTCAATTGAACATGCAAATTTTGTGCTACAAACCTCATGATTTTAATCACTCTATACTATTCTGCATTAAATTTCCTACATCATAATGATGTAATATTATTAAAGTCCATGCAATATTAACGGTGATAATGTGACTACAAACATAAGCGGACATTACCCCTTTGGCGCCCCTTAAACATTTTCTGATTGTAAACGGGTTATTATCGAAGTAGACGCTTCCCCTGCATTGACATTTTGTCAAAATCGTCCCAAAACTAGCCGAATAATTTAGTAAACATTTTAAAATTGCAATTCTTTGCTAATATTTTATCTGAGAAAACATTTTGAGATTTCAATTCTTGAGTTTTTAAAGAAAATATATTTCATGAAGAATGCGTGTTGAATAAATTGATTGTGGTGTTTAAATACTTAAATTGCTGATTTTTGTGAATAACCTAGCGATCACCCTTGGTTAAACGAAAATAGGGAAGTACAAGATAAAAATAGGGTCAAATTATAGATTAATGCGCCAGCGAAAAGGCGTGCGCGTGAATGCCCCGCGAGGGGTTAAGTTGTTTTAAGATTGTTTTTAACAAAAATGTAAATATCTTGAAAAATATGAAGTTTTGGAGACTTCAACTAATCTGCGTTTGGAAAAATTGCTAGATGTTGTGTGTAAAAACTCAAAATAAAATGCTGGAGAGCTTTTACACTTTTTTATATTCAAATCATGGATACTGCTAGTTCACGGATACTACTCGCAAACCAGTATAGTGTAATTCTTGTTTTCAGCTTGCATGCAGTTATCAAATATATGTATTTGTATGGAATAACATTGTCAGAACTCTTTAAATTATCATATTACCGCATTGTTCATGGTCGTATAGGTAATAGTGATCAATATACATTTTTGTCAATTAATGGATGTTCAGTTATTGACTATTTATTGACAAAGCAATGCAATATTTTACAGATAAAATAATTTACAATTAACTCGTGTAATGAATAGAGTCATCAAGCACCACTGCAGTTTTCAATAAATTGTAACAACATTGATCGTAGCAGTGCTAATTATTCAGAGATTAGGTATAAATGGGATGTCATATTTTGAGAGCAGTTTAGCTCACAGATTATTTCACAATTACCTAGGTTTAACAATATTGTTAATACTACAGATTGTTAAAGAAGGGATTCTAACAATAACATGTTATTATCGTTTACAAACACTATTTGAGAAGTAGCTGACCCATTATTTTTTTTTAAAGAGCATTTTTATAAAGATGATGTTTATTTTGACAATTATCAAAGTAGAGATAAAGACTGGTTTGGCCAAGATTGTAAAGATGCCCGTAATTTGTATATGAATGCTCTTAGATTTTTTAATGCAAATAAATCGAACGTTGACAGATTATTGCTATGTGAAAGGAAAACGTTTTACAAAAATATTGTCAGAAAAAAGAAATGTAATGATTATAAACGCAAAATGGTTAAAATTACAAATTTAAGGAAATGTAAACCTAGGGAGTTTTGGAAATATTTTAAGTCAACATCCAGTAGATCTAATAATATACCATTCAGATAATTTACGGATTATTTCCAAACGATTAACTCTAACAATTGTGGTGCGATTAATTTGAAACGGAAAATTGTAATTGTTTCAATGATTTTAATCTACCTAATTGTGTTTATCTTCAATTATATGAACTTTTAACGGTACATGAAATTATTAATGCCGTCAGATCATTAAAACGATTTGAAGCCTATGGAAGGGACAACCTTTTAAAGGATTTTATGGAATATGTTGATATTTTATAATCTCATTTATCTGTTTTATGCAACAATATATTGAATTCTGGATATTTTTTGGATCAATGACCAGAAGGTATTATTATTCATCTTCATAAAAAAGGTTCTAAATGTGACGTTAACAATTACAGCGGAATTGCATTAGTTAGTGTCCTGTCAAAACCGTTAACTACTGTTTTCTACTGTTTCAAATAAACATAAATGAAACTATTTGTATGCAACATAGCATTATTCCTGATGCCCAATTCTGATTTAATAAATAATTCTTTATATGAAAACAAGCGGTTATATGTTATTTTGTCGATATGATGAAATGTGTTGATACCATTTACAGAAATGCTTTATGGTTGAAACATGTTTAAATTTGGAATTCAAGGGAAAATATTAAGAATTGTGCGTGATATGTAACGAAAAGTTAAATCTTGTGATAAGTCATTGTCTTCTTGTTCCGATTACTTGAGCTGTGCTGTTGGTTTATGACCAGGAAACGTTATTGTCCATTTGTTATTTTCTTTATCTTGAGTAATGCTTGCTAAATAATACTGATTCAGGTTTGCAATTGATATTGTTTTAATTGTGTTTTGCAGATGATATGGCCATTGTAGACAAAACACCAGATGCAATTCAAAAACTTTTTTGATAATTTATTACTGTTATACTTGGGGATTGAAAGGCTAATACGGATAAACAAATTATGGTATTCTTAAAACAAGGCGGGATATTGATAAAAGTGGACCTATATTGGCCATGATATACAAGCTATTCATGAGTTTAACTGTTTAGGTGTTGTATTTAATTATACCGGCAGTTTCAATTTAAACTAAGAACACTTAATAGGCAAAGCTCTAAAAGGAAAGAATATTTCATTTAATAAATATCAAGATTACGATTTAAAACTGGTATCGTACATTAGAAAATAGCTCCATGTTAGATGTTTATAGAACCTTTAAGACCAACTTTTAATAAGAGATTTATTTAGAATTAGTACCATACCAAAAAGTGTATACTTATGCAGATTTAGATAATCTGTACACCGTTTTCGTATACAAACTGATCGATATAATAGAAATAATATTGCTAGAAATTACAGATAATGTCTTTGTTGCAATTCCATGGATATTGAGGACGAATTTCACGTTGTTTGTATTTGTTCGTCTGTTAATGAAATACGAAAGAACGAAATAATAAAAAAATTACATCATTAAACAATTTGTATTTAAGTATATTCAACTGTTACAATAGCAATTAAATTACGAGGATGTTAGCCCGAGAGGTTTAATATACCGCATCAGAAGGACAATTCCTTGTTTATTATATGATCAAGAACGAGAATGCGATTTTAACTTAACCTGACAACATTTTCTGCAATTACAATGCTAACTATATTTTACAGTTTCGGAACTACCTTTTCGGGTTCTTTATTGGTAGTTTAACAACGATCAATAGTGTTCGTTGCCTATCGAAAACACTGCGCGTGTAATGTCAGAATAAATATTTATCCCCAAGTCAAATGGTAAAGTACGTATTAAATAATCAGGCTTTAAATTTATTTATTGTTTTAAATTTAAAGATCGAACTGACAAACACCTTACGAAGGAAAATGCATAGGCCTTTAACGATTACTTATTAAAAAAAAACAATATTCTACGCAGTTTGTTTTAATGGTAATTTTATGCGGACAACACTTTTCAGGGTTCTCTCACCTGGAAACGACCAAAGTATGTCATTATTAAAGCTCATATCTCGTATTCACCTAGAATAGTATATCTTCACAGGAAGACACAAAATGGACACGTTTTATTGAGCTTCACTGAATTTTATTTCTATTCATTAATATTTTATATTGGTTCTTTCTTAGTAAACAATCGAAACAAGATGCACATGGATGCTATAAGAGCACTTTACATGTAAACTTTGAATAATATATTATCAAAATTACATTTAATTTACAGGCAAATCAATCAACAATGTATGCATTATCTGTCGTTATTTCTTCCGAAGTAATCATCAAATTTTATTGGTAAATTAAGGCCTTATGCCAGTTACACAAAGTGCATGTACAGCCAATTCTTGTTTGCTTTTTGTGTCAGAATGATACTAAAAATACTTTATTAGTTCAAATATATTGTATTCCTTGCACACATTGATTTAAAAAAAAAAAATATATAAACAGTTTCATTTTCGTCTACGATTTTCTTATAAAAGTTACCGAAACTTGTCCTCTATTCCATGAGGACAATAGTTAAGGTTATTTGATTATAAGATCATTATATAAATTGTTGAGACAAATATATTAATGGAATGTACTTTTTCTGCAATATAAACAGTTATTAGAATGTGTTAAATGTCATCACACAAGTGTTCCATAGTACACAATATGTACTTGCAATTGAAAATTGATTATAATTCACGTATATTTTATAAGATGCCAATACTCTATAAAGATTAATGTTCAGAAACACTGTATACATGAGACCATCGCTTTATTGACAAATATTGGGTACTAATGTGTATAATATTTAAGGACTGCTCCGCCAAATCAAAATTACCGACTATAACAGAAACTTGTTTTTGTACATGAAGGCCTACGGGCAACAAAACAAAGTATGGTAAACATTATACTTTTATACGAGTGTATTACTTATATTACAGGTGTATAATAATTTAACAATATTTGAAGCCAGTTTACGTTTACTTGGTGTTAGTCGGCGAAAGATTGTCTTAAAAGTGATATTTATAACAATTTCTTTTCACACGAAGACAAAGGCATGGAATGTTTAAAATGTATAATTCTTCCTTGTTTTGTTTTCTTTAACAATACCAATTATTATCCAAGCCAAGTTTTATTTAAGAATTGAAATGCCGTTTTATTATAAGGCAAACTATAAAGTCCGCTATTTAATGTTCGACATGTGGTTTAAAATGACTAGCACACAGATAAAACTGCTATGCCCCCTGGCGGTCATATTTTTTTAACGGAGGGCAACCAATTTGAAACTCGGCCGAGATTTGTAACATTAAACGTTTTGAGCAAAGTGTCAAAAATATTTGGCAAAAAATGTGACTTCTAGTGCGAAAATAATGAATAACCTAGTAAACTAGTTTTTGACCCCACACGACCAAGTTTTAAACTCGGCCGAGATATAATGGGGACAAATGTTCTGAGCAAGTTTCATTTTGATTTGGCAAAAAACGTAGCCTCTAGAATATAAACAAGCTTTAGAGTGTTTTAAATATGGCCATATAAGGAAAACTGCCCCGCCCCATGGCGGCCATGTTTATCAACGGATGGCAACCATTTTCGAACTTGGCCAAGATATCATAAAAACTAATGTTTTGATAAAGTTTCAAGAAGATTGGGCACACAAGTGATTTATAGAGTATTCTGTGCATGTTTTATGAAGATTGGGCAATAAATGTGGCCTCTAGTTTGTTAACCAGGTAAATGTTGACAAACGACTAACCACGGACGACTGAAATTAGGCTATCACAATAGCTCACTATCAGCACGTTGTAAACTATTTATTTTGACGATACAATTTGTTGTTCTTATGCAATCACTCGTTTGTTTTTGGTTCTTGTTAATGGAACTGAATATTTAAATACAACACGTGCTTTATTGTTTTGTTTAAGTACCAATATGTATACTGTCTGTTCTTTTGTTCTGTTTGGTTTGATGTTTGATTTCTTAGCTGTGTTTGTTTTCTATTTCTAGTTGAAATTGCAAAACGAAACACCATATGATTGAAGTATAATTACATTACTTTTTAAGCAATTAAATATATAAACCTTCATTTATAGTTGTTTGAAAACCGATTTATTTCCATTACAAATGAAACGAAATTGAAAATATGCAAGTTAATTGCATGTTTTTGATCATATTAACAAGGTTATGTAAAAAGTAATATTTGTGTTCCCTATATATCCCGTTGTCAAATGATTTGTTTGAATGTTAAAAAATTAAAAGTAATGCATTGACTCTTTGTCGTTTTTGAAGGATTGAAGGGATTTTTTAACCGAAAGAAAGCACTTAAATCCATAAGAAGGATTTACTTTTAAAGGGACTTATTCAAAGATGATCTTATTTTAAAAATGTCATTAGATGTCCTAATATCTTTATATGTTTAATGATAATTCGACGCCTGCTTACTTTTAATTTCATGGTAAGTCTTTTGTAACGTTTAGCAGATACATTTGACGTAATTCAAATATAAATTTACCGCTTATTTTAAAAAAAGGCCTGTTCATAGAAATAGAACATGTTATATAAAATGCAAAATACAGTTTACACAGCTTTGAGTCATATGGAAGTATAGTATTGTAAGGTTAATTGTCATAAACAATTGTGGGTGTATATTGATTCTAAAAGTTGAAATAACTACATATATCGACAGCTAATAGGGGGTTGTTTCTGTGCGCATTTTTATTACAAATAGTCCAGTAGAATGAGTGTAATAAATTCAAAATTACCATTTTATTAATTATTTAAACACGTTTAAATTTCCGTGTGCGTTATCATGGCTGGTATATGACATTAATAAGTGAACGACATTTAAAATACTGATACTTTTCTATACACATATGTACTATAGTAATGTTATGCCGTTACTGATTATTTATTAATTGAGACATGTCATAATGGTTCAAAACGATTGAACAACCTTAATTACAAATCACAAAACTACGAGTACGTCCTTTACGATCACTATTTTATTAAAACGCATCGAAGATTGATGTCGTGCAAATTGTTAATTAAATTACATCACGCTATGATGTTCACCAGGTAATTGATTTGAAAATCAAGCGTTTATCGGAATTTTAAAAATTTGCCTTCGCTCGGACTCGAACCGAGGAACTACGGGATTAAAAGTCTCAGCCGCTTACCAATTGGGCTGTCGGATTTTGTTATTGTAATTTTAACGCTATGTGAGTGATACACGTTTTTGTTTTCCAAAATACCGAAGAAAAGTGTTACAAACGCTTTATAAATGTATCCATTACAAATTATAATTGTCCATAAACGAAACGATATTTTAAATAGATTTCTGCTTGCACTAGTGCACTAATGCATTTATAACCAATATATATATCCAATGTGGAGCATTGAAATTTTACACGTGCATACGGCACCAACCACAAACACTATTACGTTTCATATTATTTCTGGCTAGTGTATTTTGAATGTCGCTCCCTCCATTGCGACTAGCAATAAATCATTTATATCCCGTCTTCGAAATCAAACGCATTACAATTCCCAATTTGATGTGTACCAGACTCATTTTCAAAGCAGTGAAAAAATTGCTGGGTAGTCAAATATTCAATATTTATAAAAATGTCTTTAAAATATTTCGTTTGAAACATCTCTTTTCATGTTACAGATCGGATCAAAGAACTTGAAGGTATGTATAGTTTTATTATGTTTAGTGTTTATAATTATGCAAAATATAGTATTATACTTTATAAAAGAATAATTCAATAATGTGTATTTTAGTAAAGCTGAGTTTGTTCTTCATCTTATACTTTAGCATAAGAAGTTAGGCCCTGTGCCAATATTGAGCTACTTTTTATATTGGCAATATTCGCGGGGCCTAACCGGAGAAAGACCAATTCTGTGGTGAAAATTTCTCCCTACATGTTTATAGAGTAGCGACAGGATTTTCGTCGCTACTTTCATGCGCTGAAATGGCATGGTTAGCATTAATATTTCTTAATAAAATTTACACACCTGCAACGAGAATTTATTTCTCAATAATTTTTCATGAACATTTGTACGATAGCACTCCCGTTTTGAATGCAACACCAATTTAAACCTACACACTATTGCATTTTCAACACATATCACTGTCCTCCACTCTGTAAACTATAATCGATATTCTACTACACTGAAACGATTGCGTCATTTCGATTGGTCATTCAATTATATCATTCATCATCCGATCATTTGAAGCATATTTGAAGGGTTAAACAAGGCAAGGTAAATATGATGGACTGTACATGAATGTAGATTTATAAAATAAACGCATGTTCTAGGTAAATTTCGGCACATGTTAAGCAGTTTATGTTTGTTTAAGTACAATACGTTGATTTATAACTTTATTGTCGCAAATAATGAATTAATGAACTAAATTCGCAGCGCCTCTCACGAATTAGACTACATATACTTAATCCTTTGTTAGCCTTTTGATTAGGAACTCAAATCAAGTTGGACATGTTTTGTTTTGTAATTAACGGGATTAGTATTTAAGAAATATAATTGCATTCTTATCAGATGGTTAAATTGTGACATTCGGCGGTTCCGATTTAATATGAAATATGGCACACTGCGTTTGGAATACGCCAGTGTTACAATTTATCTTGGTTATTTCGCTACAAGTCCTAAGTAGGATTTATTTGTAAAACGAATTGAAAAACTCATTGTTTGATGTGTTGCAAGCCTGTTGATTAAGTGACCAACATGATAATATGTAGACGAATTATTTTAACGACTTTCATAAGATGCATGTGCTATTAAATTAAATTGAAATCACATTTATAGTACAATATACATTAAACTAACGCATTATTTTTATTTGATTTCGGTATGCGCTATTAAATTATATTACAACCAAAATTATATTAAAATACAAAGAACAATAAATACCTCATCTGAGACTCGTCTTATTAAACATCGTAGGATATTTTTATATTACGATACAATGTTGGAAGAAGCATTAATGAAAAGCACCAACATCTTTGATTACTTAATTTCAGTAATTGTATTCATTTCCTTGGTATCTGTCGCATGTCCTTTACTTCAGGAACATACTGATAATAAATGTTTTTTTGTGAAACTTTACAATTCAGTCGTAACTTAAACTTCTCGTAATATCTTTGATAAAACTGGGCCCTGTATATAATAATTGAAATAACAGCTCGATGAAGAGATACTAATGACTGTTCTTTACTTGCGTTTAATGAACGCTAAATACTAGGGAATCAACAACAACTTGTTAACACTTATTAGTAAATTATATAGTAAGACATCAACAGATAAAATAAATGTATAATTATATTATATAATTATATTTAGCATATTTGCATGCTTGTTATTATAAGGCAAACTATAAAGCCCACCATGTAATGTTCGACATGTGGTTTGAATCGACCATCACATAAATAATCTACGGTTTTATTTTACTGATACTGAACTTGAATAAATAATAATTAAATAATTACAATATAATCTTATAGAAGCCATATACGGAAAACTGCCCTGCCCCCTGGCGGTCATGTTTTTTTCATGGAGGACAACCATTTCCAAACTCGGCCGAGATATCATAACAACGCACGTTTTGAGCAAATTTGAAGAAGATTGGGCAAAACATGTGAGTGTAAACAAGCGTTTTCTTCAATTGACCTATTACCTAGTTGTTCACCTCACATGACCCAGTTTCAAACTTGGCCGATATATCATTGGAACGCATGTTCTGAGCAAGTTTCATTTTGATTGGGCAAAAACCGTTGCCTCTAGAGTGTAAACAATGATTATTATTAATGCTTCCTAGCCTGCAAAGTAAACAGTGGGTCACATGATTCAATCTCTCGATGCCATACTAAAGACCATTGGCTTTTGCCAAAATCTTTTTCTCTGAAACCGCTATGCCCTTTTGTTTCATATGAGGTATGTGGCATCTTCTAGTGGTCCTCTGCACATATTGTTCAAATGATGCCCCTGGGATCAAAAATGGCCACGCCCCGGGGGTCGCATTGTTTATACAGACCTAGATTTCAAAATTACTTCGAAAATCTTTTTTTCTGAAACCGCCAGGCCCAGTTGTTTCATATGAGTTATGTGGCATTTCCTAGTGGTCCTCTGCACAGATTTTTCAAAGGATGCCCATGTGGTCAAAACTGGCCACGCCTCGGGGGTCACATGTTTATACAGACGTACATAGCAAAATGACTTTTAAGATATGAAACCGCAAGGTCCAGAGGTTTCATATTTGGTATGTTACATTGCATAGTGGTCCTCTACAAAGATTGTTCAAATGATGCCCGTGGGACCGAAACTGGGCACGCCCCGGTGGTCACATAGTTCATATAGACTTAAATAGCAAAATTACTGCAATCATATATTCTCTGAAACCGCAAAGCCTAGTGGTTTCATATTTGGTATGTGGCATTCTCTAGTGGTCCTATACAAAGATTGTTTAAATGATGCATTGGGGTTACAATTGACCACGCCCCAGGGGTTACATTGTATATATAGACTTAAATAGCAAAATGACTTAAACAGTCTTCTCCTCAGAAACCGCAAGGCCCATAGGTTTCATATTTGATTTCAAATATTTCATATTTGGTATGTAAAATTGCATAGTGGTCCTCTACAAAGATTGTTCAAATGGTGCCCCTTGTGTTAAAACTGGCCACGCCCCGGTGGTCACATAGTTATATATACTTATATAGTTAAATGACTTTTAAAATCTCTTCTCCGAGAGGCCCAGAGGTTTGGTATGTTGTTGGTAACATTGTTTAGAAGTCCTCTACAAAGATTGTTCAAATGATACCCATTGGGTCAAAATTGTCCACGCCCCGGGGTCAAATGGATAATGTAGACTTAAACAGCACAATTACTGCAACAATCGTCTCCTCTGAAACCGCAGGGCCCAGAAGTTTCATATTTGGTATGTAACATTGCATAGTGGTCCTTTACAAAGATTGTTCACATGATGTCCTGTGGTTATAACTGGCCACGCCCCGGGGGTCACATTGTTTGTATAGACTTTAATAGCAAAATTACTTAAAGAATCTTCTCTTCTGACACCGCAACGCCCAGAAGTTGCATATTTGGTATGTAACATTGTATACCTTTATATATTAAATTGAATAAAAACAAAAAACATTGTATACTGGTCATCTACAAAGATTGTTCAGATGATGCCCCTGGGGACAAAACTGGGATGCCTTAAACCCAGATGGGCAACCTAGGGCCATCGTAGCCCTCTTGTATGGATGATCTATGCGAATAATTTGAACATCGTCATTTTGCCCATCTGTGAACAGGCCCTTTTATAGTATTACGCTTTTGTATCTTGCGAACTGAATGTAATATGTTTATAAACAGCATGTGGTTTATGTGTTTTGTTTATGTACACGTATGTATGTCTTAAGCTCTTTTCTTCTATTTGGGTTTTACTTTGTTTATATTTGACGATCAACTGAAATTGTTCGGCTTCAGTAAGTAATTACATGTTAGCATTTAATTTAATGGTTTTTGTTTTACATTCTTATACAAAAGTGACATTTCCATTGCTTGCGAATGAAATTCATTGCATTTGTTATATGTTTAATGAGAATTCGACGCCTACTTACTTCATACAGCTTTTAATGTCATGGTCTTTTGTAACGTTTAGCAGAAACATTTGACGTAATACATAGACATATTTACCACTTATTTTAAAAAGGGCCTGTTCATAGAAAAAGAATGTGTTATATAAAATGCAAAATGAAGTTTACACAGCTTGGAGTCATATAAAAGTATAAACGTGTAAGGTTAATTATCATAAACTACTTATTTTTCCTAGGAATTATTAACGCAGTTGCAAGATACATGAAGCTTAGAAGCTCTTATGATACTTACTTTATGAAGCCGTTTATTCCCACTAGCGTAAGGTCCATCTTAGAAAACACAAAAGGTACAAAACCTATGTATGATATAATTAGCAAAAATGAGTCTTCGCCAGTGTGTATAGATAAATGGTCGAACATTTTTAATTCTATTGAAACAAAAGAATGGCGACATATTTTTGATATGCCTTTTCGTATTACACAGGATACCAATTTACAGTGGTTTCAATATAGAATTGTACATAGAATCATAGGTACAAACTCCTTCTTATTTAAAATTGGTTATGCCACTTCAGCCAACTGTACCTTCTGTCAAACTGAATGTGAAACGATTCAACATATATTTTGGGAATGTAAGCATGTCAATCAGTTAATAACAGTATTTTTTTCTGGATGTAATCATTTTTCGAACTTTCTTAATATGCCTTCCTTTATACTGGGACATGCAAATACAAATGGACCCTTAAACTTAACATTTGTTTTGATCAAAATGTTTATTTATAATTGTAAAATGAACCAAACTAGACCCACTCTTAAAGCAGCAAAATCGTACCTGTCCTTGCATTGCCATGTACTAAATGAAATTAACTATTTTAATGATTTGCGTAAAAGTAAAGAATGGGAACTATTGTTACCCCTTTTCCAGTAGTTGTGATATGGGACCTTAGAAATTTTGTATTGTCAACTTTTTATTAACAAATATTGTTTATATTGTAATGTAAAAGCTATTGATGGTAAAATGTATAAAATGTGTTATAATATGCATATATTTCTTGTAAACTCTGTACGGTGTGGAGTGGGATGCCCTCGACCCTCACACACCTATTGACGAGGAAAATAAAATATATTTTGAACGAAAAAAAAAAAATAAAAAAAAATAAAAATAAAAAAATTATCATAAACAATATTGAGTGTATATTGCTGTTGTTTGAAGCAATCTTTAATGCATTGATTCTAAAAGTTGAAATAACTACATATATCGACAGCTAATACGGGTTGTTTTCTGTGTGCATTTGTATTTTAAATAGTCCAGAAGTATGAATTTAATAAATTCAAAATTACCATTTTATTGTTCATTTAATCACGTAAACAGGCCCTTTAAAGGTTTTAAACACCATAAGCATTTATTGTCATTTAATAATATGAAAACGATCCGAAATTGTATTTGTAAATTAAGGCCTACTTACGGACTCATTATGTAATATGACAATAAATTGCGCAATACAAACAGGATATAAAACAGACCATTCTAGTGTTATACTTAAGATAGATTTTATTTCACAGAAAAGGGGACCAGGATACTTTAAAATAAACAACAGTCTACTTTTAAATACAGAATATCAATTATTAATAAGAAATTCAATTAATGAAATGTTAGCTCATAACAAGAATGCAAACCCAAATATTAAATGGGAATTAGTAAAAGGCAATATAAGAAATGTAACAATAGAATTTGCTAGCCAGAAGAAAAAGGACGATAATCAGCAAGAAATAAAATTAATTAAAGAAATCGAAAATCTTGAGCAAGAAATAGTAAATAATTATAAAATAGAAAAGTTAGAGGAAATATCATGCAAAAAACAGTTGTTGGAAAATATACGGGACAAAAAAATTAATGGAATAATATTAAGATCCAAAGCTATTTATGTTGAAAGTAACGAAAAAAATAGTGCCTTTTTTGCAAACTTAGAAAAAAGACATGCTGAAAAGAAAATAATTAAACGCTTAAAAGTCAATGATACTTATGTAACAAACCAAAATGAAATTCTACAGGAAGAAGTAAATTTCTTTAAATCAATTTATCAAAAACAAAACAATAAAACATCAAACATTGATTTTTTTAACGTACCAATAAATAATCTCAATGATAACGACAAAACCATCTGCGAAGGGCTTTTATCAGCAGAAGAATGCCATAATGCCTTAAAACAGATGAACAATAATAAAAGTCCGGGCTCAGATGGATTAACAGCAGAGTTCTACAAAATATTCTGGGAAGACATAAAACAAACATTTACAGCTGCAATTAACTATTCGTTCACCACTGGAAATTTAACTGATCTACAAAAACAAAGTATCATATCCTTAATTCCTAAGCAAGATAAAGACACTTCTGTTTTAACAAACTGGCGACCAATATCACTTCTTAATGTAGACTATAAGATAGCTACAAAGACCATTGCAAACAGAATAAAAAAAGTTATACCGTTAATAATAGCTCCAACACAAACAGGTTTTATAAAGGGGCGCTATATTGGAGAGAATGTAAGGTTAATTTTTGAAATATTAGAATATCTCGAAAACAAAAAAATGCCCGGTCTTTTATTTTTCTCTGATTTTGAAAAAGCATATGATACTTTGAATCATGATTTTATGTTTAAATGTTTAAAACACTTCAACTTCGGTGATGACCTTATTCGGTGGGTTAGACTTTTCTATCATGATATAAATAGTGTTATAATGAACAATGGGCATATGTCCGAAAGTTTTAAAATAAAAAATGGCGTCCTACAGGGTTGTCCACTCTCGTCATCCTTATTTGTAATATGTATCGAATTACTTTCCAATTATATTGAAAAAGAACGAACAATCACAGGTATTAACATAAACGGGGTAGAATTAAAACAATCACTATTCGCAGACGACGCTACATTTTTTAACAACGGTTCGCAAGCCTCCTTTGAAAACCTCATAAATACAATAACACAATTCGGTCATACCTCTGGATTAAACCTTAACATTTTCAAATCAACCATACTGAGGGCAGGGATTTTAAAAAATACAGCTATAACGTTTTGTCAGAATTACAAATTTAATTGGACATCTGAATCTGCGAAAACATTAGGATTGAATTTTTATAATTGTAAAACAAAAAATGTAACCCTAAACGTAGAACCTAAATTAAATGCATTTAGCGATTGCCTCAAACAATGGCAACATAGGAAACTGACCCTATTTGGAAAAAGTACAGTAATTAAAACCTTTGCACTACCAAAATTAGTATATCCTTTTACTGTCTTACCAAATCCCTCAAAACATATTATTAAAAACGTAACAAAACAGATTTTTAATTTCGTATGGGATGGTAAACCAGATAAAATTAAACGCACTAAAATCATTATGAATTATAAACATGGAGGTTTAAAGTTAACAGACATCGAAATGTTTTTAAATTCTATTAAGGGTTGTTGGGTTAAGCGGCTTCTTGCACAAAATAACAGACCATGGAAGTGCATATACGATACTATTGTTAAAAAATACCGAGGAGAATTGCTTTTTGAGTCAAATTTACGACCACCAGACATTAAACGTATTTGTAAAAATAATGTATTTTTTGAAAATATACTTAACGGTTGGAACGCGAGTAAAAATTGCTATCAACATGATTTTAGTAAACATATTATATGGAATAATAGTGAGATAAAGATTGAAAACAAAACTCTGTATTGGAAAGAATGGCATGATAAGGGTATAAAATTTATTGATCAGTTAATTGACTTCCAGATGAATAAATTTTATAGTTTTGCAGATTTTAAATATATTTACAATGCATCTAACGGCGATTTCTTAAAGTACAATAGTCTAATAAATAATATACCAAAACATTTATTGGAAATTGTAGACGAACGTTTCTTAACAGGACATAGAAATAAAACATTATTGGATATAATTAAGACATCAAGCCAACCAAATAGAGTTTTGTACAACCTTCAGTTATCAAAAGTATCTTCTTCTCTTCTTGTCTTCTTCTTGTCGATCACTCAGATGGACACGCCGGCTCTCTGCGCAAAGGTCGCCGTGCGCCGCAGGTCCTCCAGACTGCCATAGAGCTTCCCTTGCATCGTGGTCTCCTCCGCCCAGATCTGGCGCCTGAGGCCATTGTGTAGTGGGCAGGACTGCAGCAAGTGTTCTGTTGTCATGCTATCTGTCTGACAGGGGCACTGGTCTGACTGGCCAAATCTGAACTTGGTGAAAAGGTGGTGGTTCATACGGTTGTGGCCTGTCCGCAGCCTGAATATGAGGACCTGCTCAGATCTTGAGAGCAGGTGGTATGGGTCATTTCGGTTGTATCGTGGGTGCTGTTGTAGCCACTTGGTGTGTTGCTTTGCCTTGATGATGGTCTTGGCTTCTTTGAAAAGTATCTTATACAAGTGCAACATCAGAAAATAAATGGCAAGACATTTTGCAAAATAAAGAATTAAATTGGACTAAAATATATACATTAGTACACCAAACATGTACTGACACAAGTCTTAGATGCTTTCAATATAAATTTATTATGCGCTTAACCCCAACAAATACATATCTCTATCGATGCAAATTGATACATTCTAACATGTGTGATTTGTGCAATGAATACTATGAGGATATTGAACACTTGTTTTGGAAATGCCGTGTTTCGCAACACTTATGGAGCAAACTCTCTGATTATTTATACGATAAAGGCATTTTAGTATATTTTAACTACGAACTAGTATGTTTCGGTCAGTTAGACAACAATAAAAACGCAACAACGATCAATTTTATTATCTATCTAATGAAATATTTTATATTCACAATGAAATGTCGGGATCGTAATCCCGACTTCAAAAGTTTTATTTCGATCTTGACATCACGTCTTGATATTGAACACGAAATAGCCCTAAAAAATGATACACTTGAAAGATTTTATACAAAATATCGAATTTTAATCGACAGTCAGACATGAACCTCACTTTTTATTTCTTTTTTCCTTTTTTTGTCAGCATAATATTCTCTACCTTTTAAAGCACCTCTCTTTTATAGCAAGATTAACTAGTTAGCATATTTTTTTTTTAAGATAAAAAGAAAACACATCCGGTAAAACACGTCATTATACGTGCATAAACTGTTGCTCTTTTTTCTCCGTTTAAATTTTGGGAAATAATTTACTTGCATATGCTTGCTTTAAGTGTTTTTGAACTCATTTCTCATGTGTATTCTCAGTGTAAACTGCATGTATATACATGTGTATGTATAATGTATGTTTTATTGATATTTAATAATAAAAAAAAAAAAAATTAAGGCCTACTGCCAATAATACAACTCGTATGTACATAAATCAAAATTGTGTATGTATTTTGTGTTACAGTAGCCATATAAATACTCCATAAATGCATTCATTCTATGCAAATAATAATTTACAAATATGTACAGCTAGTTGAAGTATACAAATATACAATGTGATGTACGTCTTCGATTGTATTTAACATTTAAAGTAACTTGTTCCAAGAGTTCAACCGTTCAGAACTGTTTTGACAAGACCGAATCAATGGTGGAATTCATGGAAATGTGTGTACTATTTAATTCATGGAAATGTGTGTACTATTTTTCCAACATTAAATGCATTATATAGATTATGCATTAAATTCAGTAAATGTACATTGTATCATATCTCAGTTTTATTATTGATTTTAAATATCAATTTTATATAAAATATGTACTTTATAAAGCATTAAAAATATTATCAAATATGTTTCCTTGAGTATCAGATTTACGTTTGCATTTGTAAATTGACGCGTATTTCGTTGCGACGGGTCTACTGAAAGAATGATATTCACGTTGTCATGACGATAATGACAACTTTTGTGTATTAATACGTATAGTGAAATATCTCTAATACACCCCATTCTAGTTTGACTTAATCATGATCTGAAAGGTTTCAACATTAGACGCATGTTTTAGAGCGGTGCAAACTCGATTAACATTGCCAAGTCAACGATAACGATTACAAATACGCAGCTATATAAATGCATTTGACAATGTATACATACTGGTGGGCGAGTAGTATCCGTTTTATTTTAGTAGTTTTTCTTTATTTTGAATCGCGTAAGTAATACTTTAAAAAAAAGCTTGTTGCAGTACAAAGTTTTGTTCCTTCTGTTTACAAGAATGTCAATATCTTGTCATGACGTCATATGTTTTTTTCAATATAAGGGGCTCCAAAGGGGTTATCAATAAGTATTACTTGAAGCAATAAATCTAGTAGTATCCGTGATTTTTCCTTTCAATTGAACATGCAAATTTTGTGCTACAAACCTCATGATTTTAATCACTCTATACTATTCTGCATTAAATTTCCTACATCATAATGATGTAATATTATTAAAGTCCATGCAATATTAACGGTGATAATGTGACTACAAACATAAGCGGACATTACCCCTTTGGCGCCCCTTAAACATTTTCTGATTGTAAACGGGTTATTATCGAAGTAGACGCTTCCCCTGCATTGACATTTTGTCAAAATCGTCCCAAAACTAGCCGAATAATTTAGTAAACATTTTAAAATTGCAATTCTTTGCTAATATTTTATCTGAGAAAACATTTTGAGATTTCAATTCTTGAGTTTTTAAAGAAAATATATTTCATGAAGAATGCGTGTTGAATAAATTGATTGTGGTGTTTAAATACTTAAATTGCTGATTTTTGTGAATAACCTAGCGATCACCCTTGGTTAAACGAAAATAGGGAAGTACAAGATAAAAATAGGGTCAAATTATAGATTAATGCGCCAGCGAAAAGGCGTGCGCGTGAATGCCCCGCGAGGGGTTAAGTTGTTTTAAGATTGTTTTTAACAAAAATGTAAATATCTTGAAAAATATGAAGTTTTGGAGACTTCAACTAATCTGCGTTTGGAAAAATTGCTAGATGTTGTGTGTAAAAACTCAAAATAAAATGCTGGAGAGCTTTTACACTTTTTTATATTCAAATCATGGATACTGCTAGTTCACGGATACTACTCGCAAACCAGTATAGTGTAATTCTTGTTTTCAGCTTGCATGCAGTTATCAAATATATGTATTTGTATGGAATAACATTGTCAGAACTCTTTAAATTATCATATTACCGCATTGTTCATGGTCGTATAGGTAATAGTGATCAATATACATTTTTGTCAATTAATGGATGTTCAGTTATTGACTATTTATTGACAAAGCAATGCAATATTTTACAGATAAAATAATTTACAATTAACTCGTGTAATGAATAGAGTCATCAAGCACCACTGCAGTTTTCAATAAATTGTAACAACATTGATCGTAGCAGTGCTAATTATTCAGAGATTAGGTATAAATGGGATGTCATATTTTGAGAGCAGTTTAGCTCACAGATTATTTCACAATTACCTAGGTTTAACAATATTGTTAATACTACAGATTGTTAAAGAAGGGATTCTAACAATAACATGTTATTATCGTTTACAAACACTATTTGAGAAGTAGCTGACCCATTATTTTTTTTTAAAGAGCATTTTTATAAAGATGATGTTTATTTTGACAATTATCAAAGTAGAGATAAAGACTGGTTTGGCCAAGATTGTAAAGATGCCCGTAATTTGTATATGAATGCTCTTAGATTTTTTAATGCAAATAAATCGAACGTTGACAGATTATTGCTATGTGAAAGGAAAACGTTTTACAAAAATATTGTCAGAAAAAAGAAATGTAATGATTATAAACGCAAAATGGTTAAAATTACAAATTTAAGGAAATGTAAACCTAGGGAGTTTTGGAAATATTTTAAGTCAACATCCAGTAGATCTAATAATATACCATTCAGATAATTTACGGATTATTTCCAAACGATTAACTCTAACAATTGTGGTGCGATTAATTTGAAACGGAAAATTGTAATTGTTTCAATGATTTTAATCTACCTAATTGTGTTTATCTTCAATTATATGAACTTTTAACGGTACATGAAATTATTAATGCCGTCAGATCATTAAAACGATTTGAAGCCTATGGAAGGGACAACCTTTTAAAGGATTTTATGGAATATGTTGATATTTTATAATCTCATTTATCTGTTTTATGCAACAATATATTGAATTCTGGATATTTTTTGGATCAATGACCAGAAGGTATTATTATTCATCTTCATAAAAAAGGTTCTAAATGTGACGTTAACAATTACAGCGGAATTGCATTAGTTAGTGTCCTGTCAAAACCGTTAACTACTGTTTTCTACTGTTTCAAATAAACATAAATGAAACTATTTGTATGCAACATAGCATTATTCCTGATGCCCAATTCTGATTTAATAAATAATTCTTTATATGAAAACAAGCGGTTATATGTTATTTTGTCGATATGATGAAATGTGTTGATACCATTTACAGAAATGCTTTATGGTTGAAACATGTTTAAATTTGGAATTCAAGGGAAAATATTAAGAATTGTGCGTGATATGTAACGAAAAGTTAAATCTTGTGATAAGTCATTGTCTTCTTGTTCCGATTACTTGAGCTGTGCTGTTGGTTTATGACCAGGAAACGTTATTGTCCATTTGTTATTTTCTTTATCTTGAGTAATGCTTGCTAAATAATACTGATTCAGGTTTGCAATTGATATTGTTTTAATTGTGTTTTGCAGATGATATGGCCATTGTAGACAAAACACCAGATGCAATTCAAAAACTTTTTTGATAATTTATTACTGTTATACTTGGGGATTGAAAGGCTAATACGGATAAACAAATTATGGTATTCTTAAAACAAGGCGGGATATTGATAAAAGTGGACCTATATTGGCCATGATATACAAGCTATTCATGAGTTTAACTGTTTAGGTGTTGTATTTAATTATACCGGCAGTTTCAATTTAAACTAAGAACACTTAATAGGCAAAGCTCTAAAAGGAAAGAATATTTCATTTAATAAATATCAAGATTACGATTTAAAACTGGTATCGTACATTAGAAAATAGCTCCATGTTAGATGTTTATAGAACCTTTAAGACCAACTTTTAATAAGAGATTTATTTAGAATTAGTACCATACCAAAAAGTGTATACTTATGCAGATTTAGATAATCTGTACACCGTTTTCGTATACAAACTGATCGATATAATAGAAATAATATTGCTAGAAATTACAGATAATGTCTTTGTTGCAATTCCATGGATATTGAGGACGAATTTCACGTTGTTTGTATTTGTTCGTCTGTTAATGAAATACGAAAGAACGAAATAATAAAAAAATTACATCATTAAACAATTTGTATTTAAGTATATTCAACTGTTACAATAGCAATTAAATTACGAGGATGTTAGCCCGAGAGGTTTAATATACCGCATCAGAAGGACAATTCCTTGTTTATTATATGATCAAGAACGAGAATGCGATTTTAACTTAACCTGACAACATTTTCTGCAATTACAATGCTAACTATATTTTACAGTTTCGGAACTACCTTTTCGGGTTCTTTATTGGTAGTTTAACAACGATCAATAGTGTTCGTTGCCTATCGAAAACACTGCGCGTGTAATGTCAGAATAAATATTTATCCCCAAGTCAAATGGTAAAGTACGTATTAAATAATCAGGCTTTAAATTTATTTATTGTTTTAAATTTAAAGATCGAACTGACAAACACCTTACGAAGGAAAATGCATAGGCCTTTAACGATTACTTATTAAAAAAAAACAATATTCTACGCAGTTTGTTTTAATGGTAATTTTATGCGGACAACACTTTTCAGGGTTCTCTCACCTGGAAACGACCAAAGTATGTCATTATTAAAGCTCATATCTCGTATTCACCTAGAATAGTATATCTTCACAGGAAGACACAAAATGGACACGTTTTATTGAGCTTCACTGAATTTTATTTCTATTCATTAATATTTTATATTGGTTCTTTCTTAGTAAACAATCGAAACAAGATGCACATGGATGCTATAAGAGCACTTTACATGTAAACTTTGAATAATATATTATCAAAATTACATTTAATTTACAGGCAAATCAATCAACAATGTATGCATTATCTGTCGTTATTTCTTCCGAAGTAATCATCAAATTTTATTGGTAAATTAAGGCCTTATGCCAGTTACACAAAGTGCATGTACAGCCAATTCTTGTTTGCTTTTTGTGTCAGAATGATACTAAAAATACTTTATTAGTTCAAATATATTGTATTCCTTGCACACATTGATTTAAAAAAAAAAATATATAAACAGTTTCATTTTCGTCTACGATTTTCTTATAAAAGTTACCGAAACTTGTCCTCTATTCCATGAGGACAATAGTTAAGGTTATTTGATTATAAGATCATTATATAAATTGTTGAGACAAATATATTAATGGAATGTACTTTTTCTGCAATATAAACAGTTATTAGAATGTGTTAAATGTCATCACACAAGTGTTCCATAGTACACAATATGTACTTGCAATTGAAAATTGATTATAATTCACGTATATTTTATAAGATGCCAATACTCTATAAAGATTAATGTTCAGAAACACTGTATACATGAGACCATCGCTTTATTGACAAATATTGGGTACTAATGTGTATAATATTTAAGGACTGCTCCGCCAAATCAAAATTACCGACTATAACAGAAACTTGTTTTTGTACATGAAGGCCTACGGGCAACAAAACAAAGTATGGTAAACATTATACTTTTATACGAGTGTATTACTTATATTACAGGTGTATAATAATTTAACAATATTTGAAGCCAGTTTACGTTTACTTGGTGTTAGTCGGCGAAAGATTGTCTTAAAAGTGATATTTATAACAATTTCTTTTCACACGAAGACAAAGGCATGGAATGTTTAAAATGTATAATTCTTCCTTGTTTTGTTTTCTTTAACAATACCAATTATTATCCAAGCCAAGTTTTATTTAAGAATTGAAATGCCGTTTTATTATAAGGCAAACTATAAAGTCCGCTATTTAATGTTCGACATGTGGTTTAAAATGACTAGCACACAGATAAAACTGCTATGCCCCCTGGCGGTCATATTTTTTTAACGGAGGGCAACCAATTTGAAACTCGGCCGAGATTTGTAACATTAAACGTTTTGAGCAAAGTGTCAAAAATATTTGGCAAAAAATGTGACTTCTAGTGCGAAAATAATGAATAACCTAGTAAACTAGTTTTTGACCCCACACGACCAAGTTTTAAACTCGGCCGAGATATAATGGGGACAAATGTTCTGAGCAAGTTTCATTTTGATTTGGCAAAAAACGTAGCCTCTAGAATATAAACAAGCTTTAGAGTGTTTTAAATATGGCCATATAAGGAAAACTGCCCCGCCCCATGGCGGCCATGTTTATCAACGGATGGCAACCATTTTCGAACTTGGCCAAGATATCATAAAAACTAATGTTTTGATAAAGTTTCAAGAAGATTGGGCACACAAGTGATTTATAGAGTATTCTGTGCATTTTTTATGAAGATTGGGCAATAAATGTGGCCTCTAGTTTGTTAACCAGGTAAATGTTGACAAACGACTAACCACGGACGACTGAAATTAGGCTATCACAATAGCTCACTATCAGCACGTTGTAAACTATTTATTTTGACGATACAATTTGTTGTTCTTATGCAATCACTCGTTTGTTTTTGGTTCTTGTTAATGGAACTGAATATTTAAATACAACACGTGCTTTATTGTTTTGTTTAAGTACCAATATGTATACTGTCTGTTCTTTTGTTCTGTTTGGTTTGATGTTTGATTTCTTAGCTGTGTTTGTTTTCTATTTCTAGTTGAAATTGCAAAACGAAACACCATATGATTGAAGTATAATTACATTACTTTTTAAGCAATTAAATATATAAACCTTCATTTATAGTTGTTTGAAAACCGATTTATTTCCATTACAAATGAAACGAAATTGAAAATATGCAAGTTAATTGCATGTTTTTGATCATATTAACAAGGTTATGTAAAAAGTAATATTTGTGTTCCCTATATATCCCGTTGTCAAATGATTTGTTTGAATGTTAAAAAATTAAAAGTAATGCATTGACTCTTTGTCGTTTTTGAAGGATTGAAGGGATTTTTTAACCGAAAGAAAGCACTTAAATCCATAAGAAGGATTTACTTTTAAAGGGACTTATTCAAAGATGATCTTATTTTAAAAATGTCATTAGATGTCCTAATATCTTTATATGTTTAATGATAATTCGACGCCTGCTTACTTCATAAAGCTTTTAATTTCATGGTAAGTCTTTTGTAACGTTTAGCAGATACATTTGACGTAATTCAAATATAAATTTACCGCTTATTTTAAAAAAAGGCCTGTTCATAGAAATAGAACATGTTATATAAAATGCAAAATACAGTTTACACAGCTTTGAGTCATATGGAAGTATAGTATTGTAAGGTTAATTGTCATAAACAATTGTGGGTGTATATTGATTCTAAAAGTTGAAATAACTACATATATCGACAGCTAATAGGGGGTTGTTTCTGTGCGCATTTTTATTACAAATAGTCCAGTAGAATGAGTGTAATAAATTCAAAATTACCATTTTATTAATTATTTAAACACGTTTAAATTTCCGTGTGCGTTATCATGGCTGGTATATGACATTAATAAGTGAACGACATTTAAAATACTGATACTTTTCTATACACATATGTACTATAGTAATGTTATGCCGTTACTGATTATTTATTAATTGAGACATGTCATAATGGTTCAAAACGATTGAACAACCTTAATTACAAATCACAAAACTACGAGTACGTCCTTTACGATCACTATTTTATTAAAACGCATCGAAGATTGATGTCGTGCAAATTGTTAATTAAATTACATCACGCTATGATGTTCACCAGGTAATTGATTTGAAAATCAAGCGTTTATCGGAATTTTAAAAATTTGCCTTCGCTCGGACTCGAACCGAGGAACTACGGGATTAAAAGTCTCAGCCGCTTACCAATTGGGCTGTCGGATTTTGTTATTGTAATTTTAACGCTATGTGAGTGATACACGTTTTTGTTTTCCAAAATACCGAAGAAAAGTGTTACAAACGCTTTATAAATGTATCCATTACAAATTATAATTGTCCATAAACGAAACGATATTTTAAATAGATTTCTGCTTGCACTAGTGCACTAATGCATTTATAACCAATATATATATCCAATGTGGAGCATTGAAATTTTACACGTGCATACGGCACCAACCACAAACACTATTACGTTTCATATTATTTCTGGCTAGTGTATTTTGAATGTCGCTCCCTCCATTGCGACTAGCAATAAATCATTTATATCCCGTCTTCGAAATCAAACGCATTACAATTCCCAATTTGATGTGTACCAGACTCATTTTCAAAGCAGTGAAAAAATTGCTGGGTAGTCAAATATTCAATATTTATAAAAATGTCTTTAAAATATTTCGTTTGAAACATCTCTTTTCATGTTACAGATCGGATCAAAGAACTTGAAGGTATGTATAGTTTTATTATGTTTAGTGTTTATAATTATGCAAAATATAGTATTATACTTTATAAAAGAATAATTCAATAATGTGTATTTTAGTAAAGCTGAGTTTGTTCTTCATCTTATACTTTAGCATAAGAAGTTAGGCCCTGTGCCAATATTGAGCTACTTTTTATATTGGCAATATTCGCGGGGCCTAACCGGAGAAAGACCAATTCTGTGGTGAAAATTTCTCCCTACATGTTTATAGAGTAGCGACAGGATTTTCGTCGCTACTTTCATGCGCTGAAATGGCATGGTTAGCATTAATATTTCTTAATAAAATTTACACACCTGCAACGAGAATTTATTTCTCAATAATTTTTCATGAACATTTGTACGATAGCACTCCCGTTTTGAATGCAACACCAATTTAAACCTACACACTATTGCATTTTCAACACATATCACTGTCCTCCACTCTGTAAACTATAATCGATATTCTACTACACTGAAACGATTGCGTCATTTCGATTGGTCATTCAATTATATCATTCATCATCCGATCATTTGAAGCATATTTGAAGGGTTAAACAAGGCAAGGTAAATATGATGGACTGTACATGAATGTAGATTTATAAAATAAACGCATGTTCTAGGTAAATTTCGGCACATGTTAAGCAGTTTATGTTTGTTTAAGTACAATACGTTGATTTATAACTTTATTGTCGCAAATAATGAATTAATGAACTAAATTCGCAGCGCCTCTCACGAATTAGACTACATATACTTAATCCTTTGTTAGCCTTTTGATTAGGAACTCAAATCAAGTTGGACATGTTTTGTTTTGTAATTAACGGGATTAGTATTTAAGAAATATAATTGCATTCTTATCAGATGGTTAAATTGTGACATTCGGCGGTTCCGATTTAATATGAAATATGGCACACTGCGTTTGGAATACGCCAGTGTTACAATTTATCTTGGTTATTTCGCTACAAGTCCTAAGTAGGATTTATTTGTAAAACGAATTGAAAAACTCATTGTTTGATGTGTTGCAAGCCTGTTGATTAAGTGACCAACATGATAATATGTAGACGAATTATTTTAACGACTTTCATAAGATGCATGTGCTATTAAATTAAATTGAAATCACATTTATAGTACAATATACATTAAACTAACGCATTATTTTTATTTGATTTCGGTATGCGCTATTAAATTATATTACAACCAAAATTATATTAAAATACAAAGAACAATAAATACCTCATCTGAGACTCGTCTTATTAAACATCGTAGGATATTTTTATATTACGATACAATGTTGGAAGAAGCATTAATGAAAAGCACCAACATCTTTGATTACTTAATTTCAGTAATTGTATTCATTTCCTTGGTATCTGTCGCATGTCCTTTACTTCAGGAACATACTGATAATAAATGTTTTTTTGTGAAACTTTACAATTCAGTCGTAACTTAAACTTCTCGTAATATCTTTGATAAAACTGGGCCCTGTATATAATAATTGAAATAACAGCTCGATGAAGAGATACTAATGACTGTTCTTTACTTGCGTTTAATGAACGCTAAATACTAGGGAATCAACAACAACTTGTTAACACTTATTAGTAAATTATATAGTAAGACATCAACAGATAAAATAAATGTATAATTATATTATATAATTATATTTAGCATATTTGCATGCTTGTTATTATAAGGCAAACTATAAAGCCCACCATGTAATGTTCGACATGTGGTTTGAATCGACCATCACATAAATAATCTACGGTTTTATTTTACTGATACTGAACTTGAATAAATAATAATTAAATAATTACAATATAATCTTATAGAAGCCATATACGGAAAACTGCCCTGCCCCCTGGCGGTCATGTTTTTTTCATGGAGGACAACCATTTCCAAACTCGGCCGAGATATCATAACAACGCACGTTTTGAGCAAATTTGAAGAAGATTGGGCAAAACATGTGAGTGTAAACAAGCGTTTTCTTCAATTGACCTATTACCTAGTTGTTCACCTCACATGACCCAGTTTCAAACTTGGCCGATATATCATTGGAACGCATGTTCTGAGCAAGTTTCATTTTGATTGGGCAAAAACCGTTGCCTCTAGAGTGTAAACAATGATTATTATTAATGCTTCCTAGCCTGCAAAGTAAACAGTGGGTCACATGATTCAATCTCTCGATGCCATACTAAAGACCATTGGCTTTTGCCAAAATCTTTTTCTCTGAAACCGCTATGCCCTTTTGTTTCATATGAGGTATGTGGCATCTTCTAGTGGTCCTCTGCACAGATTGTTCAAATGATGCCCCTGGGATCAAAAATGGCCACGCCCCGGGGGTCGCATTGTTTATACAGACCTAGATTTCAAAATTACTTCGAAAATCTTTTTTTCTGAAACCGCCAGGCCCAGTTGTTTCATATGAGTTATGTGGCATTTCCTAGTGGTCCTCTGCACAGATTTTTCAAAGGATGCCCATGTGGTCAAAACTGGCCACGCCTCGGGGGTCACATGTTTATACAGACGTACATAGCAAAATGACTTTTAAGATATGAAACCGCAAGGTCCAGAGGTTTCATATTTGGTATGTTACATTGCATAGTGGTCCTCTACAAAGATTGTTCAAATGATGCCCGTGGGACCGAAACTGGGCACGCCCCGGTGGTCACATAGTTCATATAGACTTAAATAGCAAAATTACTGCAATCATATATTCTCTGAAACCGCAAAGCCTAGTGGTTTCATATTTGGTATGTGGCATTCTCTAGTGGTCCTATACAAAGATTGTTTAAATGATGCATTGGGGTTACAATTGACCACGCCCCAGGGGTTACATTGTATATATAGACTTAAATAGCAAAATGACTTAAACAGTCTTCTCCTCAGAAACCGCAAGGCCCATAGGTTTCATATTTGATTTCAAATATTTCATATTTGGTATGTAAAATTGCATAGTGGTCCTCTACAAAGATTGTTCAAATGGTGCCCCTTGTGTTAAAACTGGCCACGCCCCGGTGGTCACATAGTTATATATACTTATATAGTTAAATGACTTTTAAAATCTCTTCTCCGAGAGGCCCAGAGGTTTGGTATGTTGTTGGTAACATTGTTTAGAAGTCCTCTACAAAGATTGTTCAAATGATACCCATTGGGTCAAAATTGTCCACGCCCCGGGGTCAAATGGATAATGTAGACTTAAACAGCACAATTACTGCAACAATCGTCTCCTCTGAAACCGCAGGGCCCAGAAGTTTCATATTTGGTATGTAACATTGCATAGTGGTCCTTTACAAAGATTGTTCACATGATGTCCTGTGGTTATAACTGGCCACGCCCCGGGGGTCACATTGTTTGTATAGACTTTAATAGCAAAATTACTTAAAGAATCTTCTCTTCTGACACCGCAACGCCCAGAAGTTGCATATTTGGTATGTAACATTGTATACCTTTATATATTAAATTGAATAAAAACAAAAAACATTGTATACTGGTCATCTACAAAGATTGTTCAGATGATGCCCCTGGGGACAAAACTGGGATGCCTTAAACCCAGATGGGCAACCTAGGGCCATCGTAGCCCTCTTGTATGGATGATCTATGCGAATAATTTGAACATCGTCATTTTGCCCATCTGTGAACAGGCCCTTTTATAGTATTACGCTTTTGTATCTTGCGAACTGAATGTAATATGTTTATAAACAGCATGTGGTTTATGTGTTTTGTTTATGTACACGTATGTATGTCTTAAGCTCTTTTCTTCTATTTGGGTTTTACTTTGTTTATATTTGACGATCAACTGAAATTGTTCGGCTTCAGTAAGTAATTACATGTTAGCATTTAATTTAATGGTTTTTGTTTTACATTCTTATACAAAAGTGACATTTCCATTGCTTGCGAATGAAATTCATTGCATTTGTTATATGTTTAATGAGAATTCGACGCCTACTTACTTCATACAGCTTTTAATGTCATGGTCTTTTGTAACGTTTAGCAGAAACATTTGACGTAATACATAGACATATTTACCACTTATTTTAAAAAGGGCCTGTTCATAGAAAAAGAATGTGTTATATAAAATGCAAAATGAAGTTTACACAGCTTGGAGTCATATAAAAGTATAAACGTGTAAGGTTAATTATCATAAACTACTTATTTTTCCTAGGAATTATTAACGCAGTTGCAAGATACATGAAGCTTAGAAGCTCTTATGATACTTACTTTATGAAGCCGTTTATTCCCACTAGCGTAAGGTCCATCTTAGAAAACACAAAAGGTACAAAACCTATGTATGATATAATTAGCAAAAATGAGTCTTCGCCAGTGTGTATAGATAAATGGTCGAACATTTTTAATTCTATTGAAACAAAAGAATGGCGACATATTTTTGATATGCCTTTTCGTATTACACAGGATACCAATTTACAGTGGTTTCAATATAGAATTGTACATAGAATCATAGGTACAAACTCCTTCTTATTTAAAATTGGTTATGCCACTTCAGCCAACTGTACCTTCTGTCAAACTGAATGTGAAACGATTCAACATATATTTTGGGAATGTAAGCATGTCAATCAGTTAATAACAGTATTTTTTTCTGGATGTAATCATTTTTCGAACTTTCTTAATATGCCTTCCTTTATACTGGGACATGCAAATACAAATGGACCCTTAAACTTAACATTTGTTTTGATCAAAATGTTTATTTATAATTGTAAAATGAACCAAACTAGACCCACTCTTAAAGCAGCAAAATCGTACCTGTCCTTGCATTGCCATGTACTAAATGAAATTAACTATTTTAATGATTTGCGTAAAAGTAAAGAATGGGAACTATTGTTACCCCTTTTCCAGTAGTTGTGATATGGGACCTTAGAAATTTTGTATTGTCAACTTTTTATTAACAAATATTGTTTATATTGTAATGTAAAAGCTATTGATGGTAAAATGTATAAAATGTGTTATAATATGCATATATTTCTTGTAAACTCTGTACGGTGTGGAGTGGGATGCCCTCGACCCTCACACACCTATTGACGAGGAAAATAAAATATATTTTGAACGAAAAAAAAAAAATAAAAAAAAATAAAAATAAAAAAATTATCATAAACAATATTGAGTGTATATTGCTGTTGTTTGAAGCAATCTTTAATGCATTGATTCTAAAAGTTGAAATAACTACATATATCGACAGCTAATACGGGTTGTTTTCTGTGTGCATTTGTATTTTAAATAGTCCAGAAGTATGAATTTAATAAATTCAAAATTACCATTTTATTGTTCATTTAATCACGTAAACAGGCCCTTTAAAGGTTTTAAACACCATAAGCATTTATTGTCATTTAATAATATGAAAACGATCCGAAATTGTATTTGTAAATTAAGGCCTACTTACGGACTCATTATGTAATATGACAATAAATTGCGCAATACAAACAGGATATAAAACAGACCATTCTAGTGTTATACTTAAGATAGATTTTATTTCACAGAAAAGGGGACCAGGATACTTTAAAATAAACAACAGTCTACTTTTAAATACAGAATATCAATTATTAATAAGAAATTCAATTAATGAAATGTTAGCTCATAACAAGAATGCAAACCCAAATATTAAATGGGAATTAGTAAAAGGCAATATAAGAAATGTAACAATAGAATTTGCTAGCCAGAAGAAAAAGGACGATAATCAGCAAGAAATAAAATTAATTAAAGAAATCGAAAATCTTGAGCAAGAAATAGTAAATAATTATAAAATAGAAAAGTTAGAGGAAATATCATGCAAAAAACAGTTGTTGGAAAATATACGGGACAAAAAAATTAATGGAATAATATTAAGATCCAAAGCTATTTATGTTGAAAGTAACGAAAAAAATAGTGCCTTTTTTGCAAACTTAGAAAAAAGACATGCTGAAAAGAAAATAATTAAACGCTTAAAAGTCAATGATACTTATGTAACAAACCAAAATGAAATTCTACAGGAAGAAGTAAATTTCTTTAAATCAATTTATCAAAAACAAAACAATAAAACATCAAACATTGATTTTTTTAACGTACCAATAAATAATCTCAATGATAACGACAAAACCATCTGCGAAGGGCTTTTATCAGCAGAAGAATGCCATAATGCCTTAAAACAGATGAACAATAATAAAAGTCCGGGCTCAGATGGATTAACAGCAGAGTTCTACAAAATATTCTGGGAAGACATAAAACAAACATTTACAGCTGCAATTAACTATTCGTTCACCACTGGAAATTTAACTGATCTACAAAAACAAAGTATCATATCCTTAATTCCTAAGCAAGATAAAGACACTTCTGTTTTAACAAACTGGCGACCAATATCACTTCTTAATGTAGACTATAAGATAGCTACAAAGACCATTGCAAACAGAATAAAAAAAGTTATACCGTTAATAATAGCTCCAACACAAACAGGTTTTATAAAGGGGCGCTATATTGGAGAGAATGTAAGGTTAATTTTTGAAATATTAGAATATCTCGAAAACAAAAAAATGCCCGGTCTTTTATTTTTCTCTGATTTTGAAAAAGCATATGATACTTTGAATCATGATTTTATGTTTAAATGTTTAAAACACTTCAACTTCGGTGATGACCTTATTCGGTGGGTTAGACTTTTCTATCATGATATAAATAGTGTTATAATGAACAATGGGCATATGTCCGAAAGTTTTAAAATAAAAAATGGCGTCCTACAGGGTTGTCCACTCTCGTCATCCTTATTTGTAATATGTATCGAATTACTTTCCAATTATATTGAAAAAGAACGAACAATCACAGGTATTAACATAAACGGGGTAGAATTAAAACAATCACTATTCGCAGACGACGCTACATTTTTTAACAACGGTTCGCAAGCCTCCTTTGAAAACCTCATAAATACAATAACACAATTCGGTCATACCTCTGGATTAAACCTTAACATTTTCAAATCAACCATACTGAGGGCAGGGATTTTAAAAAATACAGCTATAACGTTTTGTCAGAATTACAAATTTAATTGGACATCTGAATCTGCGAAAACATTAGGATTGAATTTTTATAATTGTAAAACAAAAAATGTAACCCTAAACGTAGAACCTAAATTAAATGCATTTAGCGATTGCCTCAAACAATGGCAACATAGGAAACTGACCCTATTTGGAAAAAGTACAGTAATTAAAACCTTTGCACTACCAAAATTAGTATATCCTTTTACTGTCTTACCAAATCCCTCAAAACATATTATTAAAAACGTAACAAAACAGATTTTTAATTTCGTATGGGATGGTAAACCAGATAAAATTAAACGCACTAAAATCATTATGAATTATAAACATGGAGGTTTAAAGTTAACAGACATCGAAATGTTTTTAAATTCTATTAAGGGTTGTTGGGTTAAGCGGCTTCTTGCACAAAATAACAGACCATGGAAGTGCATATACGATACTATTGTTAAAAAATACCGAGGAGAATTGCTTTTTGAGTCAAATTTACGACCACCAGACATTAAACGTATTTGTAAAAATAATGTATTTTTTGAAAATATACTTAACGGTTGGAACGCGAGTAAAAATTGCTATCAACATGATTTTAGTAAACATATTATATGGAATAATAGTGAGATAAAGATTGAAAACAAAACTCTGTATTGGAAAGAATGGCATGATAAGGGTATAAAATTTATTGATCAGTTAATTGACTTCCAGATGAATAAATTTTATAGTTTTGCAGATTTTAAATATATTTACAATGCATCTAACGGCGATTTCTTAAAGTACAATAGTCTAATAAATAATATACCAAAACATTTATTGGAAATTGTAGACGAACGTTTCTTAACAGGACATAGAAATAAAACATTATTGGATATAATTAAGACATCAAGCCAACCAAATAGAGTTTTGTACAACCTTCAGTTATCAAAAGTATCTTCTTCTCTTCTTGTCTTCTTCTTGTCGATCACTCAGATGGACACGCCGGCTCTCTGCGCAAAGGTCGCCGTGCGCCGCAGGTCCTCCAGACTGCCATAGAGCTTCCCTTGCATCGTGGTCTCCTCCGCCCAGATCTGGCGCCTGAGGCCATTGTGTAGTGGGCAGGACTGCAGCAAGTGTTCTGTTGTCATGCTATCTGTCTGACAGGGGCACTGGTCTGACTGGCCAAATCTGAACTTGGTGAAAAGGTGGTGGTTCATACGGTTGTGGCCTGTCCGCAGCCTGAATATGAGGACCTGCTCAGATCTTGAGAGCAGGTGGTATGGGTCATTTCGGTTGTATCGTGGGTGCTGTTGTAGCCACTTGGTGTGTTGCTTTGCCTTGATGATGGTCTTGGCTTCTTTGAAAAGTATCTTATACAAGTGCAACATCAGAAAATAAATGGCAAGACATTTTGCAAAATAAAGAATTAAATTGGACTAAAATATATACATTAGTACACCAAACATGTACTGACACAAGTCTTAGATGCTTTCAATATAAATTTATTATGCGCTTAACCCCAACAAATACATATCTCTATCGATGCAAATTGATACATTCTAACATGTGTGATTTGTGCAATGAATACTATGAGGATATTGAACACTTGTTTTGGAAATGCCGTGTTTCGCAACACTTATGGAGCAAACTCTCTGATTATTTATACGATAAAGGCATTTTAGTATATTTTAACTACGAACTAGTATGTTTCGGTCAGTTAGACAACAATAAAAACGCAACAACGATCAATTTTATTATCTATCTAATGAAATATTTTATATTCACAATGAAATGTCGGGATCGTAATCCCGACTTCAAAAGTTTTATTTCGATCTTGACATCACGTCTTGATATTGAACACGAAATAGCCCTAAAAAATGATACACTTGAAAGATTTTATACAAAATATCGAATTTTAATCGACAGTCAGACATGAACCTCACTTTTTATTTCTTTTTTCCTTTTTTTGTCAGCATAATATTCTCTACCTTTTAAAGCACCTCTCTTTTATAGCAAGATTAACTAGTTAGCATATTTTTTTTTTAAGATAAAAAGAAAACACATCCGGTAAAACACGTCATTATACGTGCATAAACTGTTGCTCTTTTTTCTCCGTTTAAATTTTGGGAAATAATTTACTTGCATATGCTTGCTTTAAGTGTTTTTGAACTCATTTCTCATGTGTATTCTCAGTGTAAACTGCATGTATATACATGTGTATGTATAATGTATGTTTTATTGATATTTAATAATAAAAAAAAAAAAAATTAAGGCCTACTGCCAATAATACAACTCGTATGTACATAAATCAAAATTGTGTATGTATTTTGTGTTACAGTAGCCATATAAATACTCCATAAATGCATTCATTCTATGCAAATAATAATTTACAAATATGTACAGCTAGTTGAAGTATACAAATATACAATGTGATGTACGTCTTCGATTGTATTTAACATTTAAAGTAACTTGTTCCAAGAGTTCAACCGTTCAGAACTGTTTTGACAAGACCGAATCAATGGTGGAATTCATGGAAATGTGTGTACTATTTAATTCATGGAAATGTGTGTACTATTTTTCCAACATTAAATGCATTATATAGATTATGCATTAAATTCAGTAAATGTACATTGTATCATATCTCAGTTTTATTATTGATTTTAAATATCAATTTTATATAAAATATGTACTTTATAAAGCATTAAAAATATTATCAAATATGTTTCCTTGAGTATCAGATTTACGTTTGCATTTGTAAATTGACGCGTATTTCGTTGCGACGGGTCTACTGAAAGAATGATATTCACGTTGTCATGACGATAATGACAACTTTTGTGTATTAATACGTATAGTGAAATATCTCTAATACACCCCATTCTAGTTTGACTTAATCATGATCTGAAAGGTTTCAACATTAGACGCATGTTTTAGAGCGGTGCAAACTCGATTAACATTGCCAAGTCAACGATAACGATTACAAATACGCAGCTATATAAATGCATTTGACAATGTATACATACTGGTGGGCGAGTAGTATCCGTTTTATTTTAGTAGTTTTTCTTTATTTTGAATCGCGTAAGTAATACTTTAAAAAAAAGCTTGTTGCAGTACAAAGTTTTGTTCCTTCTGTTTACAAGAATGTCAATATCTTGTCATGACGTCATATGTTTTTTTCAATATAAGGGGCTCCAAAGGGGTTATCAATAAGTATTACTTGAAGCAATAAATCTAGTAGTATCCGTGATTTTTCCTTTCAATTGAACATGCAAATTTTGTGCTACAAACCTCATGATTTTAATCACTCTATACTATTCTGCATTAAATTTCCTACATCATAATGATGTAATATTATTAAAGTCCATGCAATATTAACGGTGATAATGTGACTACAAACATAAGCGGACATTACCCCTTTGGCGCCCCTTAAACATTTTCTGATTGTAAACGGGTTATTATCGAAGTAGACGCTTCCCCTGCATTGACATTTTGTCAAAATCGTCCCAAAACTAGCCGAATAATTTAGTAAACATTTTAAAATTGCAATTCTTTGCTAATATTTTATCTGAGAAAACATTTTGAGATTTCAATTCTTGAGTTTTTAAAGAAAATATATTTCATGAAGAATGCGTGTTGAATAAATTGATTGTGGTGTTTAAATACTTAAATTGCTGATTTTTGTGAATAACCTAGCGATCACCCTTGGTTAAACGAAAATAGGGAAGTACAAGATAAAAATAGGGTCAAATTATAGATTAATGCGCCAGCGAAAAGGCGTGCGCGTGAATGCCCCGCGAGGGGTTAAGTTGTTTTAAGATTGTTTTTAACAAAAATGTAAATATCTTGAAAAATATGAAGTTTTGGAGACTTCAACTAATCTGCGTTTGGAAAAATTGCTAGATGTTGTGTGTAAAAACTCAAAATAAAATGCTGGAGAGCTTTTACACTTTTTTATATTCAAATCATGGATACTGCTAGTTCACGGATACTACTCGCAAACCAGTATAGTGTAATTCTTGTTTTCAGCTTGCATGCAGTTATCAAATATATGTATTTGTATGGAATAACATTGTCAGAACTCTTTAAATTATCATATTACCGCATTGTTCATGGTCGTATAGGTAATAGTGATCAATATACATTTTTGTCAATTAATGGATGTTCAGTTATTGACTATTTATTGACAAAGCAATGCAATATTTTACAGATAAAATAATTTACAATTAACTCGTGTAATGAATAGAGTCATCAAGCACCACTGCAGTTTTCAATAAATTGTAACAACATTGATCGTAGCAGTGCTAATTATTCAGAGATTAGGTATAAATGGGATGTCATATTTTGAGAGCAGTTTAGCTCACAGATTATTTCACAATTACCTAGGTTTAACAATATTGTTAATACTACAGATTGTTAAAGAAGGGATTCTAACAATAACATGTTATTATCGTTTACAAACACTATTTGAGAAGTAGCTGACCCATTATTTTTTTTTAAAGAGCATTTTTATAAAGATGATGTTTATTTTGACAATTATCAAAGTAGAGATAAAGACTGGTTTGGCCAAGATTGTAAAGATGCCCGTAATTTGTATATGAATGCTCTTAGATTTTTTAATGCAAATAAATCGAACGTTGACAGATTATTGCTATGTGAAAGGAAAACGTTTTACAAAAATATTGTCAGAAAAAAGAAATGTAATGATTATAAACGCAAAATGGTTAAAATTACAAATTTAAGGAAATGTAAACCTAGGGAGTTTTGGAAATATTTTAAGTCAACATCCAGTAGATCTAATAATATACCATTCAGATAATTTACGGATTATTTCCAAACGATTAACTCTAACAATTGTGGTGCGATTAATTTGAAACGGAAAATTGTAATTGTTTCAATGATTTTAATCTACCTAATTGTGTTTATCTTCAATTATATGAACTTTTAACGGTACATGAAATTATTAATGCCGTCAGATCATTAAAACGATTTGAAGCCTATGGAAGGGACAACCTTTTAAAGGATTTTATGGAATATGTTGATATTTTATAATCTCATTTATCTGTTTTATGCAACAATATATTGAATTCTGGATATTTTTTGGATCAATGACCAGAAGGTATTATTATTCATCTTCATAAAAAAGGTTCTAAATGTGACGTTAACAATTACAGCGGAATTGCATTAGTTAGTGTCCTGTCAAAACCGTTAACTACTGTTTTCTACTGTTTCAAATAAACATAAATGAAACTATTTGTATGCAACATAGCATTATTCCTGATGCCCAATTCTGATTTAATAAATAATTCTTTATATGAAAACAAGCGGTTATATGTTATTTTGTCGATATGATGAAATGTGTTGATACCATTTACAGAAATGCTTTATGGTTGAAACATGTTTAAATTTGGAATTCAAGGGAAAATATTAAGAATTGTGCGTGATATGTAACGAAAAGTTAAATCTTGTGATAAGTCATTGTCTTCTTGTTCCGATTACTTGAGCTGTGCTGTTGGTTTATGACCAGGAAACGTTATTGTCCATTTGTTATTTTCTTTATCTTGAGTAATGCTTGCTAAATAATACTGATTCAGGTTTGCAATTGATATTGTTTTAATTGTGTTTTGCAGATGATATGGCCATTGTAGACAAAACACCAGATGCAATTCAAAAACTTTTTTGATAATTTATTACTGTTATACTTGGGGATTGAAAGGCTAATACGGATAAACAAATTATGGTATTCTTAAAACAAGGCGGGATATTGATAAAAGTGGACCTATATTGGCCATGATATACAAGCTATTCATGAGTTTAACTGTTTAGGTGTTGTATTTAATTATACCGGCAGTTTCAATTTAAACTAAGAACACTTAATAGGCAAAGCTCTAAAAGGAAAGAATATTTCATTTAATAAATATCAAGATTACGATTTAAAACTGGTATCGTACATTAGAAAATAGCTCCATGTTAGATGTTTATAGAACCTTTAAGACCAACTTTTAATAAGAGATTTATTTAGAATTAGTACCATACCAAAAAGTGTATACTTATGCAGATTTAGATAATCTGTACACCGTTTTCGTATACAAACTGATCGATATAATAGAAATAATATTGCTAGAAATTACAGATAATGTCTTTGTTGCAATTCCATGGATATTGAGGACGAATTTCACGTTGTTTGTATTTGTTCGTCTGTTAATGAAATACGAAAGAACGAAATAATAAAAAAATTACATCATTAAACAATTTGTATTTAAGTATATTCAACTGTTACAATAGCAATTAAATTACGAGGATGTTAGCCCGAGAGGTTTAATATACCGCATCAGAAGGACAATTCCTTGTTTATTATATGATCAAGAACGAGAATGCGATTTTAACTTAACCTGACAACATTTTCTGCAATTACAATGCTAACTATATTTTACAGTTTCGGAACTACCTTTTCGGGTTCTTTATTGGTAGTTTAACAACGATCAATAGTGTTCGTTGCCTATCGAAAACACTGCGCGTATAATGTCAGAATAAATATTTATCCCCAAGTCAAATGGTAAAGTACGTATTAAATAATCAGGCTTTAAATTTATTTATTGTTTTAAATTTAAAGATCGAACTGACAAACACCTTACGAAGGAAAATGCATAGGCCTTTAACGATTACTTATTAAAAAAAAACAATATTCTACGCAGTTTGTTTTAATGGTAATTTTATGCGGACAACACTTTTCAGGGTTCTCTCACCTGGAAACGACCAAAGTATGTCATTATTAAAGCTCATATCTCGTATTCACCTAGAATAGTATATCTTCACAGGAAGACACAAAATGGACACGTTTTATTGAGCTTCACTGAATTTTATTTCTATTCATTAATATTTTATATTGGTTCTTTCTTAGTAAACAATCGAAACAAGATGCACATGGATGCTATAAGAGCACTTTACATGTAAACTTTGAATAATATATTATCAAAATTACATTTAATTTACAGGCAAATCAATCAACAATGTATGCATTATCTGTCGTTATTTCTTCCGAAGTAATCATCAAATTTTATTGGTAAATTAAGGCCTTATGCCAGTTACACAAAGTGCATGTACAGCCAATTCTTGTTTGCTTTTTGTGTCAGAATGATACTAAAAATACTTTATTAGTTCAAATATATTGTATTCCTTGCACACATTGATTTAAAAAAAAAAAATATATAAACAGTTTCATTTTCGTCTACGATTTTCTTATAAAAGTTACCGAAACTTGTCCTCTATTCCATGAGGACAATAGTTAAGGTTATTTGATTATAAGATCATTATATAAATTGTTGAGACAAATATATTAATGGAATGTACTTTTTCTGCAATATAAACAGTTATTAGAATGTTTTAAATGTCATCACACAAGTGTTCCATAGTACACAATATGTACTTGCAATTGAAAATTGATTATAATTCACGTATATTTTATAAGATGCCAATACTCTATAAAGATTAATGTTCAGAAACACTGTATACATGAGACCATCGCTTTATTGACAAATATTGGGTACTAATGTGTATAATATTTAAGGACTGCTCCGCCAAATCAAAATTACCGACTATAACAGAAACTTGTTTTTGTACATGAAGGCCTACGGGCAACAAAACAAAGTATGGTAAACATTATACTTTTATACGAGTGTATTACTTATATTACAGGTGTATAATAATTTAACAATATTTGAAGCCAGTTTACGTTTACTTGGTGTTAGTCGGCGAAAGATTGTCTTAAAAGTGATATTTATAACAATTTCTTTTCACACGAAGACAAAGGCATGGAATGTTTAAAATGTATAATTCTTCCTTGTTTTGTTTTCTTTAACAATACCAATTATTATCCAAGCCAAGTTTTATTTAAGAATTGAAATGCCGTTTTATTATAAGGCAAACTATAAAGTCCGCTATTTAATGTTCGACATGTGGTTTAAAATGACTAGCACGCAGATAAAACTGCTATGCCCCCTGGCGGTCATATTTTTTTAACGGAGGGCAACCAATTTGAAACTCGGCCGAGATTTGTAACATTAAACGTTTTGAGCAAAGTGTCAAAAATATTTGGCAAAAAATGTGACTTCTAGTGTGAAAATAATGAATAACCTAGTAAACTAGTTTTTGACCCCACACGACCAAGTTTTAAACTCGGCCGAGATATAATGGGGACAAATGTTCTGAGCAAGTTTCATTTTGATTTGGCAAAAAACGTAGCCTCTAGAATATAAACAAGCTTTAGAGTGTTTTAAATATGGCCATATAAGGAAAACTGCCCCGCCCCATGGCGGCCATGTTTATCAACGGATGGCAACCATTTTCGAACTTGGCCAAGATATCATAAAAACTAATGTTTTGATAAAGTTTCAAGAAGATTGGGCACACAAGTGATTTATAGAGTATTCTGTGCATGTTTTATGAAGATTGGGCAATAAATGTGGCCTCTAGTTTGTTAACCAGGTAAATGTTGACAAACGACTAACCACGGACGACTGAAATTAGGCTATCACAATAGCTCACTATCAGCACGTTGTAAACTATTTATTTTGACGATACAATTTGTTGTTCTTATGCAATCACTCGTTTGTTTTTGGTTCTTGTTAATGGAACTGAATATTTAAATACAACACGTGCTTTATTGTTTTGTTTAAGTACCAATATGTATACTGTCTGTTCTTTTGTTCTGTTTGGTTTGATGTTTGATTTCTTAGCTGTGTTTGTTTTCTATTTCTAGTTGAAATTGCAAAACGAAACACCATATGATTGAAGTATAATTACATTACTTTTTAAGCAATTAAATATATAAACCTTCATTTATAGTTGTTTGAAAACCGATTTATTTCCATTACAAATGAAACGAAATTGAAAATATGCAAGTTAATTGCATGTTTTTGATCATATTAACAAGGTTATGTAAAAAGTAATATTTGTGTTCCCTATATATCCCGTTGTCAAATGATTTGTTTGAATGTTAAAAAATTAAAAGTAATGCATTGACTCTTTGTCGTTTTTGAAGGATTGAAGGGATTTTTTAACCGAAAGAAAGCACTTAAATCCATAAGAAGGATTTACTTTTAAAGGGACTTATTCAAAGATGATCTTATTTTAAAAATGTCATTAGATGTCCTAATATCTTTATATGTTTAATGATAATTCGACGCCTGCTTACTTCATAAAGCTTTTAATTTCATGGTAAGTCTTTTGTAACGTTTAGCAGATACATTTGACGTAATTCAAATATAAATTTACCGCTTATTTTAAAAAAAGGCCTGTTCATAGAAATAGAACATGTTATATAAAATGCAAAATACAGTTTACACAGCTTTGAGTCATATGGAAGTATAGTATTGTAAGGTTAATTGTCATAAACAATTGTGGGTGTATATTGATTCTAAAAGTTGAAATAACTACATATATCGACAGCTAATAGGGGGTTGTTTCTGTGCGCATTTTTATTACAAATAGTCCAGTAGAATGAGTGTAATAAATTCAAAATTACCATTTTATTAATTATTTAAACACGTTTAAATTTCCGTGTGCGTTATCATGGCTGGTATATGACATTAATAAGTGAACGACATTTAAAATACTGATACTTTTCTATACACATATGTACTATAGTAATGTTATGCCGTTACTGATTATTTATTAATTGAGACATGTCATAATGGTTCAAAACGATTGAACAACCTTAATTACAAATCACAAAACTACGAGTACGTCCTTTACGATCACTATTTTATTAAAACGCATCGAAGATTGATGTCGTGCAAATTGTTAATTAAATTACATCACGCTATGATGTTCACCAGGTAATTGATTTGAAAATCAAGCGTTTATCGGAATTTTAAAAATTTGCCTTCGCTCGGACTCGAACCGAGGAACTACGGGATTAAAAGTCTCAGCCGCTTACCAATTGGGCTGTCGGATTTTGTTATTGTAATTTTAACGCTATGTGAGTGATACACGTTTTTGTTTTCCAAAATACCGAAGAAAAGTGTTACAAACGCTTTATAAATGTATCCATTACAAATTATAATTGTCCATAAACGAAACGATATTTTAAATAGATTTCTGCTTGCACTAGTGCACTAATGCATTTATAACCAATATATATATCCAATGTGGAGCATTGAAATTTTACACGTGCATACGGCACCAACCACAAACACTATTACGTTTCATATTATTTCTGGCTAGTGTATTTTGAATGTCGCTCCCTCCATTGCGACTAGCAATAAATCATTTATATCCCGTCTTCGAAATCAAACGCATTACAATTCCCAATTTGATGTGTACCAGACTCATTTTCAAAGCAGTGAAAAAATTGCTGGGTAGTCAAATATTCAATATTTATAAAAATGTCTTTAAAATATTTCGTTTGAAACATCTCTTTTCATGTTACAGATCGGATCAAAGAACTTGAAGGTATGTATAGTTTTATTATGTTTAGTGTTTATAATTATGCAAAATATAGTATTATACTTTATAAAAGAATAATTCAATAATGTGTATTTTAGTAAAGCTGAGTTTGTTCTTCATCTTATACTTTAGCATAAGAAGTTAGGCCCTGTGCCAATATTGAGCTACTTTTTATATTGGCAATATTCGCGGGGCCTAACCGGAGAAAGACCAATTCTGTGGTGAAAATTTCTCCCTACATGTTTATAGAGTAGCGACAGGATTTTCGTCGCTACTTTCATGCGCTGAAATGGCATGGTTAGCATTAATATTTCTTAATAAAATTTACACACCTGCAACGAGAATTTATTTCTCAATAATTTTTCATGAACATTTGTACGATAGCACTCCCGTTTTGAATGCAACACCAATTTAAACCTACACACTATTGCATTTTCAACACATATCACTGTCCTCCACTCTGTAAACTATAATCGATATTCTACTACACTGAAACGATTGCGTCATTTCGATTGGTCATTCAATTATATCATTCATCATCCGATCATTTGAAGCATATTTGAAGGGTTAAACAAGGCAAGGTAAATATGATGGACTGTACATGAATGTAGATTTATAAAATAAACGCATGTTCTAGGTAAATTTCGGCACATGTTAAGCAGTTTATGTTTGTTTAAGTACAATACGTTGATTTATAACTTTATTGTCGCAAATAATGAATTAATGAACTAAATTCGCAGCGCCTCTCACGAATTAGACTACATATACTTAATCCTTTGTTAGCCTTTTGATTAGGAACTCAAATCAAGTTGGACATGTTTTGTTTTGTAATTAACGGGATTAGTATTTAAGAAATATAATTGCATTCTTATCAGATGGTTAAATTGTGACATTCGGCGGTTCCGATTTAATATGAAATATGGCACACTGCGTTTGGAATACGCCAGTGTTACAATTTATCTTGGTTATTTCGCTACAAGTCCTAAGTAGGATTTATTTGTAAAACGAATTGAAAAACTCATTGTTTGATGTGTTGCAAGCCTGTTGATTAAGTGACCAACATGATAATATGTAGACGAATTATTTTAACGACTTTCATAAGATGCATGTGCTATTAAATTAAATTGAAATCACATTTATAGTACAATATACATTAAACTAACGCATTATTTTTATTTGATTTCGGTATGCGCTATTAAATTATATTACAACCAAAATTATATTAAAATACAAAGAACAATAAATACCTCATCTGAGACTCGTCTTATTAAACATCGTAGGATATTTTTATATTACGATACAATGTTGGAAGAAGCATTAATGAAAAGCACCAACATCTTTGATTACTTAATTTCAGTAATTGTATTCATTTCCTTGGTATCTGTCGCATGTCCTTTACTTCAGGAACATACTGATAATAAATGTTTTTTTGTGAAACTTTACAATTCAGTCGTAACTTAAACTTCTCGTAATATCTTTGATAAAACTGGGCCCTGTATATAATAATTGAAATAACAGCTCGATGAAGAGATACTAATGACTGTTCTTTACTTGCGTTTAATGAACGCTAAATACTAGGGAATCAACAACAACTTGTTAACACTTATTAGTAAATTATATAGTAAGACATCAACAGATAAAATAAATGTATAATTATATTATATAATTATATTTAGCATATTTGCATGCTTGTTATTATAAGGCAAACTATAAAGCCCACCATGTAATGTTCGACATGTGGTTTGAATCGACCATCACATAAATAATCTACGGTTTTATTTTACTGATACTGAACTTGAATAAATAATAATTAAATAATTACAATATAATCTTATAGAAGCCATATACGGAAAACTGCCCTGCCCCCTGGCGGTCATGTTTTTTTCATGGAGGACAACCATTTCCAAACTCGGCCGAGATATCATAACAACGCACGTTTTGAGCAAATTTGAAGAAGATTGGGCAAAACATGTGAGTGTAAACAAGCGTTTTCTTCAATTGACCTATTACCTAGTTGTTCACCTCACATGACCCAGTTTCAAACTTGGCCGATATATCATTGGAACGCATGTTCTGAGCAAGTTTCATTTTGATTGGGCAAAAACCGTTGCCTCTAGAGTGTAAACAATGATTATTATTAATGCTTCCTAGCCTGCAAAGTAAACAGTGGGTCACATGATTCAATCTCTCGATGCCATACTAAAGACCATTGGCTTTTGCCAAAATCTTTTTCTCTGAAACCGCTATGCCCTTTTGTTTCATATGAGGTATGTGGCATCTTCTAGTGGTCCTCTGCACATATTGTTCAAATGATGCCCCTGGGATCAAAAATGGCCACGCCCCGGGGGTCGCATTGTTTATACAGACCTAGATTTCAAAATTACTTCGAAAATCTTTTTTTCTGAAACCGCCAGGCCCAGTTGTTTCATATGAGTTATGTGGCATTTCCTAGTGGTCCTCTGCACAGATTTTTCAAAGGATGCCCATGTGGTCAAAACTGGCCACGCCTCGGGGGTCACATGTTTATACAGACGTACATAGCAAAATGACTTTTAAGATATGAAACCGCAAGGTCCAGAGGTTTCATATTTGGTATGTTACATTGCATAGTGGTCCTCTACAAAGATTGTTCAAATGATGCCCGTGGGACCGAAACTGGGCACGCCCCGGTGGTCACATAGTTCATATAGACTTAAATAGCAAAATTACTGCAATCATATATTCTCTGAAACCGCAAAGCCTAGTGGTTTCATATTTGGTATGTGGCATTCTCTAGTGGTCCTATACAAAGATTGTTTAAATGATGCATTGGGGTTACAATTGACCACGCCCCAGGGGTTACATTGTATATATAGACTTAAATAGCAAAATGACTTAAACAGTCTTCTCCTCAGAAACCGCAAGGCCCATAGGTTTCATATTTGATTTCAAATATTTCATATTTGGTATGTAAAATTGCATAGTGGTCCTCTACAAAGATTGTTCAAATGGTGCCCCTTGTGTTAAAACTGGCCACGCCCCGGTGGTCACATAGTTATATATACTTATATAGTTAAATGACTTTTAAAATCTCTTCTCCGAGAGGCCCAGAGGTTTGGTATGTTGTTGGTAACATTGTTTAGAAGTCCTCTACAAAGATTGTTCAAATGATACCCATTGGGTCAAAATTGTCCACGCCCCGGGGTCAAATGGATAATGTAGACTTAAACAGCACAATTACTGCAACAATCGTCTCCTCTGAAACCGCAGGGCCCAGAAGTTTCATATTTGGTATGTAACATTGCATAGTGGTCCTTTACAAAGATTGTTCACATGATGTCCTGTGGTTATAACTGGCCACGCCCCGGGGGTCACATTGTTTGTATAGACTTTAATAGCAAAATTACTTAAAGAATCTTCTCTTCTGACACCGCAACGCCCAGAAGTTGCATATTTGGTATGTAACATTGTATACCTTTATATATTAAATTGAATAAAAACAAAAAACATTGTATACTGGTCATCTACAAAGATTGTTCAGATGATGCCCCTGGGGACAAAACTGGGATGCCTTAAACCCAGATGGGCAACCTAGGGCCATCGTAGCCCTCTTGTATGGATGATCTATGCGAATAATTTGAACATCGTCATTTTGCCCATCTGTGAACAGGCCCTTTTATAGTATTACGCTTTTGTATCTTGCGAACTGAATGTAATATGTTTATAAACAGCATGTGGTTTATGTGTTTTGTTTATGTACACGTATGTATGTCTTAAGCTCTTTTCTTCTATTTGGGTTTTACTTTGTTTATATTTGACGATCAACTGAAATTGTTCGGCTTCAGTAAGTAATTACATGTTAGCATTTAATTTAATGGTTTTTGTTTTACATTCTTATACAAAAGTGACATTTCCATTGCTTGCGAATGAAATTCATTGCATTTGTTATATGTTTAATGAGAATTCGACGCCTACTTACTTCATACAGCTTTTAATGTCATGGTCTTTTGTAACGTTTAGCAGAAACATTTGACGTAATACATAGACATATTTACCACTTATTTTAAAAAGGGCCTGTTCATAGAAAAAGAATGTGTTATATAAAATGCAAAATGAAGTTTACACAGCTTGGAGTCATATAAAAGTATAAACGTGTAAGGTTAATTATCATAAACTACTTATTTTTCCTAGGAATTATTAACGCAGTTGCAAGATACATGAAGCTTAGAAGCTCTTATGATACTTACTTTATGAAGCCGTTTATTCCCACTAGCGTAAGGTCCATCTTAGAAAACACAAAAGGTACAAAACCTATGTATGATATAATTAGCAAAAATGAGTCTTCGCCAGTGTGTATAGATAAATGGTCGAACATTTTTAATTCTATTGAAACAAAAGAATGGCGACATATTTTTGATATGCCTTTTCGTATTACACAGGATACCAATTTACAGTGGTTTCAATATAGAATTGTACATAGAATCATAGGTACAAACTCCTTCTTATTTAAAATTGGTTATGCCACTTCAGCCAACTGTACCTTCTGTCAAACTGAATGTGAAACGATTCAACATATATTTTGGGAATGTAAGCATGTCAATCAGTTAATAACAGTATTTTTTTCTGGATGTAATCATTTTTCGAACTTTCTTAATATGCCTTCCTTTATACTGGGACATGCAAATACAAATGGACCCTTAAACTTAACATTTGTTTTGATCAAAATGTTTATTTATAATTGTAAAATGAACCAAACTAGACCCACTCTTAAAGCAGCAAAATCGTACCTGTCCTTGCATTGCCATGTACTAAATGAAATTAACTATTTTAATGATTTGCGTAAAAGTAAAGAATGGGAACTATTGTTACCCCTTTTCCAGTAGTTGTGATATGGGACCTTAGAAATTTTGTATTGTCAACTTTTTATTAACAAATATTGTTTATATTGTAATGTAAAAGCTATTGATGGTAAAATGTATAAAATGTGTTATAATATGCATATATTTCTTGTAAACTCTGTACGGTGTGGAGTGGGATGCCCTCGACCCTCACACACCTATTGACGAGGAAAATAAAATATATTTTGAACGAAAAAAAAAAAATAAAAAAAAATAAAAATAAAAAAATTATCATAAACAATATTGAGTGTATATTGCTGTTGTTTGAAGCAATCTTTAATGCATTGATTCTAAAAGTTGAAATAACTACATATATCGACAGCTAATACGGGTTGTTTTCTGTGTGCATTTGTATTTTAAATAGTCCAGAAGTATGAATTTAATAAATTCAAAATTACCATTTTATTGTTCATTTAATCACGTAAACAGGCCCTTTAAAGGTTTTAAACACCATAAGCATTTATTGTCATTTAATAATATGAAAACGATCCGAAATTGTATTTGTAAATTAAGGCCTACTTACGGACTCATTATGTAATATGACAATAAATTGCGCAATACAAACAGGATATAAAACAGACCATTCTAGTGTTATACTTAAGATAGATTTTATTTCACAGAAAAGGGGACCAGGATACTTTAAAATAAACAACAGTCTACTTTTAAATACAGAATATCAATTATTAATAAGAAATTCAATTAATGAAATGTTAGCTCATAACAAGAATGCAAACCCAAATATTAAATGGGAATTAGTAAAAGGCAATATAAGAAATGTAACAATAGAATTTGCTAGCCAGAAGAAAAAGGACGATAATCAGCAAGAAATAAAATTAATTAAAGAAATCGAAAATCTTGAGCAAGAAATAGTAAATAATTATAAAATAGAAAAGTTAGAGGAAATATCATGCAAAAAACAGTTGTTGGAAAATATACGGGACAAAAAAATTAATGGAATAATATTAAGATCCAAAGCTATTTATGTTGAAAGTAACGAAAAAAATAGTGCCTTTTTTGCAAACTTAGAAAAAAGACATGCTGAAAAGAAAATAATTAAACGCTTAAAAGTCAATGATACTTATGTAACAAACCAAAATGAAATTCTACAGGAAGAAGTAAATTTCTTTAAATCAATTTATCAAAAACAAAACAATAAAACATCAAACATTGATTTTTTTAACGTACCAATAAATAATCTCAATGATAACGACAAAACCATCTGCGAAGGGCTTTTATCAGCAGAAGAATGCCATAATGCCTTAAAACAGATGAACAATAATAAAAGTCCGGGCTCAGATGGATTAACAGCAGAGTTCTACAAAATATTCTGGGAAGACATAAAACAAACATTTACAGCTGCAATTAACTATTCGTTCACCACTGGAAATTTAACTGATCTACAAAAACAAAGTATCATATCCTTAATTCCTAAGCAAGATAAAGACACTTCTGTTTTAACAAACTGGCGACCAATATCACTTCTTAATGTAGACTATAAGATAGCTACAAAGACCATTGCAAACAGAATAAAAAAAGTTATACCGTTAATAATAGCTCCAACACAAACAGGTTTTATAAAGGGGCGCTATATTGGAGAGAATGTAAGGTTAATTTTTGAAATATTAGAATATCTCGAAAACAAAAAAATGCCCGGTCTTTTATTTTTCTCTGATTTTGAAAAAGCATATGATACTTTGAATCATGATTTTATGTTTAAATGTTTAAAACACTTCAACTTCGGTGATGACCTTATTCGGTGGGTTAGACTTTTCTATCATGATATAAATAGTGTTATAATGAACAATGGGCATATGTCCGAAAGTTTTAAAATAAAAAATGGCGTCCTACAGGGTTGTCCACTCTCGTCATCCTTATTTGTAATATGTATCGAATTACTTTCCAATTATATTGAAAAAGAACGAACAATCACAGGTATTAACATAAACGGGGTAGAATTAAAACAATCACTATTCGCAGACGACGCTACATTTTTTAACAACGGTTCGCAAGCCTCCTTTGAAAACCTCATAAATACAATAACACAATTCGGTCATACCTCTGGATTAAACCTTAACATTTTCAAATCAACCATACTGAGGGCAGGGATTTTAAAAAATACAGCTATAACGTTTTGTCAGAATTACAAATTTAATTGGACATCTGAATCTGCGAAAACATTAGGATTGAATTTTTATAATTGTAAAACAAAAAATGTAACCCTAAACGTAGAACCTAAATTAAATGCATTTAGCGATTGCCTCAAACAATGGCAACATAGGAAACTGACCCTATTTGGAAAAAGTACAGTAATTAAAACCTTTGCACTACCAAAATTAGTATATCCTTTTACTGTCTTACCAAATCCCTCAAAACATATTATTAAAAACGTAACAAAACAGATTTTTAATTTCGTATGGGATGGTAAACCAGATAAAATTAAACGCACTAAAATCATTATGAATTATAAACATGGAGGTTTAAAGTTAACAGACATCGAAATGTTTTTAAATTCTATTAAGGGTTGTTGGGTTAAGCGGCTTCTTGCACAAAATAACAGACCATGGAAGTGCATATACGATACTATTGTTAAAAAATACCGAGGAGAATTGCTTTTTGAGTCAAATTTACGACCACCAGACATTAAACGTATTTGTAAAAATAATGTATTTTTTGAAAATATACTTAACGGTTGGAACGCGAGTAAAAATTGCTATCAACATGATTTTAGTAAACATATTATATGGAATAATAGTGAGATAAAGATTGAAAACAAAACTCTGTATTGGAAAGAATGGCATGATAAGGGTATAAAATTTATTGATCAGTTAATTGACTTCCAGATGAATAAATTTTATAGTTTTGCAGATTTTAAATATATTTACAATGCATCTAACGGCGATTTCTTAAAGTACAATAGTCTAATAAATAATATACCAAAACATTTATTGGAAATTGTAGACGAACGTTTCTTAACAGGACATAGAAATAAAACATTATTGGATATAATTAAGACATCAAGCCAACCAAATAGAGTTTTGTACAACCTTCAGTTATCAAAAGTATCTTCTTCTCTTCTTGTCTTCTTCTTGTCGATCACTCAGATGGACACGCCGGCTCTCTGCGCAAAGGTCGCCGTGCGCCGCAGGTCCTCCAGACTGCCATAGAGCTTCCCTTGCATCGTGGTCTCCTCCGCCCAGATCTGGCGCCTGAGGCCATTGTGTAGTGGGCAGGACTGCAGCAAGTGTTCTGTTGTCATGCTATCTGTCTGACAGGGGCACTGGTCTGACTGGCCAAATCTGAACTTGGTGAAAAGGTGGTGGTTCATACGGTTGTGGCCTGTCCGCAGCCTGAATATGAGGACCTGCTCAGATCTTGAGAGCAGGTGGTATGGGTCATTTCGGTTGTATCGTGGGTGCTGTTGTAGCCACTTGGTGTGTTGCTTTGCCTTGATGATGGTCTTGGCTTCTTTGAAAAGTATCTTATACAAGTGCAACATCAGAAAATAAATGGCAAGACATTTTGCAAAATAAAGAATTAAATTGGACTAAAATATATACATTAGTACACCAAACATGTACTGACACAAGTCTTAGATGCTTTCAATATAAATTTATTATGCGCTTAACCCCAACAAATACATATCTCTATCGATGCAAATTGATACATTCTAACATGTGTGATTTGTGCAATGAATACTATGAGGATATTGAACACTTGTTTTGGAAATGCCGTGTTTCGCAACACTTATGGAGCAAACTCTCTGATTATTTATACGATAAAGGCATTTTAGTATATTTTAACTACGAACTAGTATGTTTCGGTCAGTTAGACAACAATAAAAACGCAACAACGATCAATTTTATTATCTATCTAATGAAATATTTTATATTCACAATGAAATGTCGGGATCGTAATCCCGACTTCAAAAGTTTTATTTCGATCTTGACATCACGTCTTGATATTGAACACGAAATAGCCCTAAAAAATGATACACTTGAAAGATTTTATACAAAATATCGAATTTTAATCGACAGTCAGACATGAACCTCACTTTTTATTTCTTTTTTCCTTTTTTTGTCAGCATAATATTCTCTACCTTTTAAAGCACCTCTCTTTTATAGCAAGATTAACTAGTTAGCATATTTTTTTTTTAAGATAAAAAGAAAACACATCCGGTAAAACACGTCATTATACGTGCATAAACTGTTGCTCTTTTTTCTCCGTTTAAATTTTGGGAAATAATTTACTTGCATATGCTTGCTTTAAGTGTTTTTGAACTCATTTCTCATGTGTATTCTCAGTGTAAACTGCATGTATATACATGTGTATGTATAATGTATGTTTTATTGATATTTAATAATAAAAAAAAAAAAAATTAAGGCCTACTGCCAATAATACAACTCGTATGTACATAAATCAAAATTGTGTATGTATTTTGTGTTACAGTAGCCATATAAATACTCCATAAATGCATTCATTCTATGCAAATAATAATTTACAAATATGTACAGCTAGTTGAAGTATACAAATATACAATGTGATGTACGTCTTCGATTGTATTTAACATTTAAAGTAACTTGTTCCAAGAGTTCAACCGTTCAGAACTGTTTTGACAAGACCGAATCAATGGTGGAATTCATGGAAATGTGTGTACTATTTAATTCATGGAAATGTGTGTACTATTTTTCCAACATTAAATGCATTATATAGATTATGCATTAAATTCAGTAAATGTACATTGTATCATATCTCAGTTTTATTATTGATTTTAAATATCAATTTTATATAAAATATGTACTTTATAAAGCATTAAAAATATTATCAAATATGTTTCCTTGAGTATCAGATTTACGTTTGCATTTGTAAATTGACGCGTATTTCGTTGCGACGGGTCTACTGAAAGAATGATATTCACGTTGTCATGACGATAATGACAACTTTTGTGTATTAATACGTATAGTGAAATATCTCTAATACACCCCATTCTAGTTTGACTTAATCATGATCTGAAAGGTTTCAACATTAGACGCATGTTTTAGAGCGGTGCAAACTCGATTAACATTGCCAAGTCAACGATAACGATTACAAATACGCAGCTATATAAATGCATTTGACAATGTATACATACTGGTGGGCGAGTAGTATCCGTTTTATTTTAGTAGTTTTTCTTTATTTTGAATCGCGTAAGTAATACTTTAAAAAAAAGCTTGTTGCAGTACAAAGTTTTGTTCCTTCTGTTTACAAGAATGTCAATATCTTGTCATGACGTCATATGTTTTTTTCAATATAAGGGGCTCCAAAGGGGTTATCAATAAGTATTACTTGAAGCAATAAATCTAGTAGTATCCGTGATTTTTCCTTTCAATTGAACATGCAAATTTTGTGCTACAAACCTCATGATTTTAATCACTCTATACTATTCTGCATTAAATTTCCTACATCATAATGATGTAATATTATTAAAGTCCATGCAATATTAACGGTGATAATGTGACTACAAACATAAGCGGACATTACCCCTTTGGCGCCCCTTAAACATTTTCTGATTGTAAACGGGTTATTATCGAAGTAGACGCTTCCCCTGCATTGACATTTTGTCAAAATCGTCCCAAAACTAGCCGAATAATTTAGTAAACATTTTAAAATTGCAATTCTTTGCTAATATTTTATCTGAGAAAACATTTTGAGATTTCAATTCTTGAGTTTTTAAAGAAAATATATTTCATGAAGAATGCGTGTTGAATAAATTGATTGTGGTGTTTAAATACTTAAATTGCTGATTTTTGTGAATAACCTAGCGATCACCCTTGGTTAAACGAAAATAGGGAAGTACAAGATAAAAATAGGGTCAAATTATAGATTAATGCGCCAGCGAAAAGGCGTGCGCGTGAATGCCCCGCGAGGGGTTAAGTTGTTTTAAGATTGTTTTTAACAAAAATGTAAATATCTTGAAAAATATGAAGTTTTGGAGACTTCAACTAATCTGCGTTTGGAAAAATTGCTAGATGTTGTGTGTAAAAACTCAAAATAAAATGCTGGAGAGCTTTTACACTTTTTTATATTCAAATCATGGATACTGCTAGTTCACGGATACTACTCGCAAACCAGTATAGTGTAATTCTTGTTTTCAGCTTGCATGCAGTTATCAAATATATGTATTTGTATGGAATAACATTGTCAGAACTCTTTAAATTATCATATTACCGCATTGTTCATGGTCGTATAGGTAATAGTGATCAATATACATTTTTGTCAATTAATGGATGTTCAGTTATTGACTATTTATTGACAAAGCAATGCAATATTTTACAGATAAAATAATTTACAATTAACTCGTGTAATGAATAGAGTCATCAAGCACCACTGCAGTTTTCAATAAATTGTAACAACATTGATCGTAGCAGTGCTAATTATTCAGAGATTAGGTATAAATGGGATGTCATATTTTGAGAGCAGTTTAGCTCACAGATTATTTCACAATTACCTAGGTTTAACAATATTGTTAATACTACAGATTGTTAAAGAAGGGATTCTAACAATAACATGTTATTATCGTTTACAAACACTATTTGAGAAGTAGCTGACCCATTATTTTTTTTTAAAGAGCATTTTTATAAAGATGATGTTTATTTTGACAATTATCAAAGTAGAGATAAAGACTGGTTTGGCCAAGATTGTAAAGATGCCCGTAATTTGTATATGAATGCTCTTAGATTTTTTAATGCAAATAAATCGAACGTTGACAGATTATTGCTATGTGAAAGGAAAACGTTTTACAAAAATATTGTCAGAAAAAAGAAATGTAATGATTATAAACGCAAAATGGTTAAAATTACAAATTTAAGGAAATGTAAACCTAGGGAGTTTTGGAAATATTTTAAGTCAACATCCAGTAGATCTAATAATATACCATTCAGATAATTTACGGATTATTTCCAAACGATTAACTCTAACAATTGTGGTGCGATTAATTTGAAACGGAAAATTGTAATTGTTTCAATGATTTTAATCTACCTAATTGTGTTTATCTTCAATTATATGAACTTTTAACGGTACATGAAATTATTAATGCCGTCAGATCATTAAAACGATTTGAAGCCTATGGAAGGGACAACCTTTTAAAGGATTTTATGGAATATGTTGATATTTTATAATCTCATTTATCTGTTTTATGCAACAATATATTGAATTCTGGATATTTTTTGGATCAATGACCAGAAGGTATTATTATTCATCTTCATAAAAAAGGTTCTAAATGTGACGTTAACAATTACAGCGGAATTGCATTAGTTAGTGTCCTGTCAAAACCGTTAACTACTGTTTTCTACTGTTTCAAATAAACATAAATGAAACTATTTGTATGCAACATAGCATTATTCCTGATGCCCAATTCTGATTTAATAAATAATTCTTTATATGAAAACAAGCGGTTATATGTTATTTTGTCGATATGATGAAATGTGTTGATACCATTTACAGAAATGCTTTATGGTTGAAACATGTTTAAATTTGGAATTCAAGGGAAAATATTAAGAATTGTGCGTGATATGTAACGAAAAGTTAAATCTTGTGATAAGTCATTGTCTTCTTGTTCCGATTACTTGAGCTGTGCTGTTGGTTTATGACCAGGAAACGTTATTGTCCATTTGTTATTTTCTTTATCTTGAGTAATGCTTGCTAAATAATACTGATTCAGGTTTGCAATTGATATTGTTTTAATTGTGTTTTGCAGATGATATGGCCATTGTAGACAAAACACCAGATGCAATTCAAAAACTTTTTTGATAATTTATTACTGTTATACTTGGGGATTGAAAGGCTAATACGGATAAACAAATTATGGTATTCTTAAAACAAGGCGGGATATTGATAAAAGTGGACCTATATTGGCCATGATATACAAGCTATTCATGAGTTTAACTGTTTAGGTGTTGTATTTAATTATACCGGCAGTTTCAATTTAAACTAAGAACACTTAATAGGCAAAGCTCTAAAAGGAAAGAATATTTCATTTAATAAATATCAAGATTACGATTTAAAACTGGTATCGTACATTAGAAAATAGCTCCATGTTAGATGTTTATAGAACCTTTAAGACCAACTTTTAATAAGAGATTTATTTAGAATTAGTACCATACCAAAAAGTGTATACTTATGCAGATTTAGATAATCTGTACACCGTTTTCGTATACAAACTGATCGATATAATAGAAATAATATTGCTAGAAATTACAGATAATGTCTTTGTTGCAATTCCATGGATATTGAGGACGAATTTCACGTTGTTTGTATTTGTTCGTCTGTTAATGAAATACGAAAGAACGAAATAATAAAAAAATTACATCATTAAACAATTTGTATTTAAGTATATTCAACTGTTACAATAGCAATTAAATTACGAGGATGTTAGCCCGAGAGGTTTAATATACCGCATCAGAAGGACAATTCCTTGTTTATTATATGATCAAGAACGAGAATGCGATTTTAACTTAACCTGACAACATTTTCTGCAATTACAATGCTAACTATATTTTACAGTTTCGGAACTACCTTTTCGGGTTCTTTATTGGTAGTTTAACAACGATCAATAGTGTTCGTTGCCTATCGAAAACACTGCGCGTATAATGTCAGAATAAATATTTATCCCCAAGTCAAATGGTAAAGTACGTATTAAATAATCAGGCTTTAAATTTATTTATTGTTTTAAATTTAAAGATCGAACTGACAAACACCTTACGAAGGAAAATGCATAGGCCTTTAACGATTACTTATTAAAAAAAAACAATATTCTACGCAGTTTGTTTTAATGGTAATTTTATGCGGACAACACTTTTCAGGGTTCTCTCACCTGGAAACGACCAAAGTATGTCATTATTAAAGCTCATATCTCGTATTCACCTAGAATAGTATATCTTCACAGGAAGACACAAAATGGACACGTTTTATTGAGCTTCACTGAATTTTATTTCTATTCATTAATATTTTATATTGGTTCTTTCTTAGTAAACAATCGAAACAAGATGCACATGGATGCTATAAGAGCACTTTACATGTAAACTTTGAATAATATATTATCAAAATTACATTTAATTTACAGGCAAATCAATCAACAATGTATGCATTATCTGTCGTTATTTCTTCCGAAGTAATCATCAAATTTTATTGGTAAATTAAGGCCTTATGCCAGTTACACAAAGTGCATGTACAGCCAATTCTTGTTTGCTTTTTGTGTCAGAATGATACTAAAAATACTTTATTAGTTCAAATATATTGTATTCCTTGCACACATTGATTTAAAAAAAAAAAATATATAAACAGTTTCATTTTCGTCTACGATTTTCTTATAAAAGTTACCGAAACTTGTCCTCTATTCCATGAGGACAATAGTTAAGGTTATTTGATTATAAGATCATTATATAAATTGTTGAGACAAATATATTAATGGAATGTACTTTTTCTGCAATATAAACAGTTATTAGAATGTTTTAAATGTCATCACACAAGTGTTCCATAGTACACAATATGTACTTGCAATTGAAAATTGATTATAATTCACGTATATTTTATAAGATGCCAATACTCTATAAAGATTAATGTTCAGAAACACTGTATACATGAGACCATCGCTTTATTGACAAATATTGGGTACTAATGTGTATAATATTTAAGGACTGCTCCGCCAAATCAAAATTACCGACTATAACAGAAACTTGTTTTTGTACATGAAGGCCTACGGGCAACAAAACAAAGTATGGTAAACATTATACTTTTATACGAGTGTATTACTTATATTACAGGTGTATAATAATTTAACAATATTTGAAGCCAGTTTACGTTTACTTGGTGTTAGTCGGCGAAAGATTGTCTTAAAAGTGATATTTATAACAATTTCTTTTCACACGAAGACAAAGGCATGGAATGTTTAAAATGTATAATTCTTCCTTGTTTTGTTTTCTTTAACAATACCAATTATTATCCAAGCCAAGTTTTATTTAAGAATTGAAATGCCGTTTTATTATAAGGCAAACTATAAAGTCCGCTATTTAATGTTCGACATGTGGTTTAAAATGACTAGCACGCAGATAAAACTGCTATGCCCCCTGGCGGTCATATTTTTTTAACGGAGGGCAACCAATTTGAAACTCGGCCGAGATTTGTAACATTAAACGTTTTGAGCAAAGTGTCAAAAATATTTGGCAAAAAATGTGACTTCTAGTGTGAAAATAATGAATAACCTAGTAAACTAGTTTTTGACCCCACACGACCAAGTTTTAAACTCGGCCGAGATATAATGGGGACAAATGTTCTGAGCAAGTTTCATTTTGATTTGGCAAAAAACGTAGCCTCTAGAATATAAACAAGCTTTAGAGTGTTTTAAATATGGCCATATAAGGAAAACTGCCCCGCCCCATGGCGGCCATGTTTATCAACGGATGGCAACCATTTTCGAACTTGGCCAAGATATCATAAAAACTAATGTTTTGATAAAGTTTCAAGAAGATTGGGCACACAAGTGATTTATAGAGTATTCTGTGCATGTTTTATGAAGATTGGGCAATAAATGTGGCCTCTAGTTTGTTAACCAGGTAAATGTTGACAAACGACTAACCACGGACGACTGAAATTAGGCTATCACAATAGCTCACTATCAGCACGTTGTAAACTATTTATTTTGACGATACAATTTGTTGTTCTTATGCAATCACTCGTTTGTTTTTGGTTCTTGTTAATGGAACTGAATATTTAAATACAACACGTGCTTTATTGTTTTGTTTAAGTACCAATATGTATACTGTCTGTTCTTTTGTTCTGTTTGGTTTGATGTTTGATTTCTTAGCTGTGTTTGTTTTCTATTTCTAGTTGAAATTGCAAAACGAAACACCATATGATTGAAGTATAATTACATTACTTTTTAAGCAATTAAATATATAAACCTTCATTTATAGTTGTTTGAAAACCGATTTATTTCCATTACAAATGAAACGAAATTGAAAATATGCAAGTTAATTGCATGTTTTTGATCATATTAACAAGGTTATGTAAAAAGTAATATTTGTGTTCCCTATATATCCCGTTGTCAAATGATTTGTTTGAATGTTAAAAAATTAAAAGTAATGCATTGACTCTTTGTCGTTTTTGAAGGATTGAAGGGATTTTTTAACCGAAAGAAAGCACTTAAATCCATAAGAAGGATTTACTTTTAAAGGGACTTATTCAAAGATGATCTTATTTTAAAAATGTCATTAGATGTCCTAATATCTTTATATGTTTAATGATAATTCGACGCCTGCTTACTTCATAAAGCTTTTAATTTCATGGTAAGTCTTTTGTAACGTTTAGCAGATACATTTGACGTAATTCAAATATAAATTTACCGCTTATTTTAAAAAAAGGCCTGTTCATAGAAATAGAACATGTTATATAAAATGCAAAATACAGTTTACACAGCTTTGAGTCATATGGAAGTATAGTATTGTAAGGTTAATTGTCATAAACAATTGTGGGTGTATATTGATTCTAAAAGTTGAAATAACTACATATATCGACAGCTAATAGGGGGTTGTTTCTGTGCGCATTTTTATTACAAATAGTCCAGTAGAATGAGTGTAATACATTCAAAATTACCATTTTATTAATTATTTAAACACGTTTAAATTTCCGTGTGCGTTATCATGGCTGGTATATGACATTAATAAGTGAACGACATTTAAAATACTGATACTTTTCTATACACATATGTACTATAGTAATGTTATGCCGTTACTGATTATTTATTAATTGAGACATGTCATAATGGTTCAAAACGATTGAACAACCTTAATTACAAATCACAAAACTACGAGTACGTCCTTTACGATCACTATTTTATTAAAACGCATCGAAGATTGATGTCGTGCAAATTGTTAATTAAATTACATCACGCTATGATGTTCACCAGGTAATTGATTTGAAAATCAAGCGTTTATCGGAATTTTAAAAATTTGCCTTCGCTCGGACTCGAACCGAGGAACTACGGGATTAAAAGTCTCAGCCGCTTACCAATTGGGCTGTCGGATTTTGTTATTGTAATTTTAACGCTATGTGAGTGATACACGTTTTTGTTTTCCAAAATACCGAAGAAAAGTGTTACAAACGCTTTATAAATGTATCCATTACAAATTATAATTGTCCATAAACGAAACGATATTTTAAATAGATTTCTGCTTGCACTAGTGCACTAATGCATTTATAACCAATATATATATCCAATGTGGAGCATTGAAATTTTACACGTGCATACGGCACCAACCACAAACACTATTACGTTTCATATTATTTCTGGCTAGTGTATTTTGAATGTCGCTCCCTCCATTGCGACTAGCAATAAATCATTTATATCCCGTCTTCGAAATCAAACGCATTACAATTCCCAATTTGATGTGTACCAGACTCATTTTCAAAGCAGTGAAAAAATTGCTGGGTAGTCAAATATTCAATATTTATAAAAATGTCTTTAAAATATTTCGTTTGAAACATCTCTTTTCATGTTACAGATCGGATCAAAGAACTTGAAGGTATGTATAGTTTTATTATGTTTAGTGTTTATAATTATGCAAAATATAGTATTATACTTTATAAAAGAATAATTCAATAATGTGTATTTTAGTAAAGCTGAGTTTGTTCTTCATCTTATACTTTAGCATAAGAAGTTAGGCCCTGTGCCAATATTGAGCTACTTTTTATATTGGCAATATTCGCGGGGCCTAACCGGAGAAAGACCAATTCTGTGGTGAAAATTTCTCCCTACATGTTTATAGAGTAGCGACAGGATTTTCGTCGCTACTTTCATGCGCTGAAATGGCATGGTTAGCATTAATATTTCTTAATAAAATTTACACACCTGCAACGAGAATTTATTTCTCAATAATTTTTCATGAACATTTGTACGATAGCACTCCCGTTTTGAATGCAACACCAATTTAAACCTACACACTATTGCATTTTCAACACATATCACTGTCCTCCACTCTGTAAACTATAATCGATATTCTACTACACTGAAACGATTGCGTCATTTCGATTGGTCATTCAATTATATCATTCATCATCCGATCATTTGAAGCATATTTGAAGGGTTAAACAAGGCAAGGTAAATATGATGGACTGTACATGAATGTAGATTTATAAAATAAACGCATGTTCTAGGTAAATTTCGGCACATGTTAAGCAGTTTATGTTTGTTTAAGTACAATACGTTGATTTATAACTTTATTGTCGCAAATAATGAATTAATGAACTAAATTCGCAGCGCCTCTCACGAATTAGACTACATATACTTAATCCTTTGTTAGCCTTTTGATTAGGAACTCAAATCAAGTTGGACATGTTTTGTTTTGTAATTAACGGGATTAGTATTTAAGAAATATAATTGCATTCTTATCAGATGGTTAAATTGTGACATTCGGCGGTTCCGATTTAATATGAAATATGGCACACTGCGTTTGGAATACGCCAGTGTTACAATTTATCTTGGTTATTTCGCTACAAGTCCTAAGTAGGATTTATTTGTAAAACGAATTGAAAAACTCATTGTTTGATGTGTTGCAAGCCTGTTGATTAAGTGACCAACATGATAATATGTAGACGAATTATTTTAACGACTTTCATAAGATGCATGTGCTATTAAATTAAATTGAAATCACATTTATAGTACAATATACATTAAACTAACGCATTATTTTTATTTGATTTCGGTATGCGCTATTAAATTATATTACAACCAAAATTATATTAAAATACAAAGAACAATAAATACCTCATCTGAGACTCGTCTTATTAAACATCGTAGGATATTTTTATATTACGATACAATGTTGGAAGAAGCATTAATGAAAAGCACCAACATCTTTGATTACTTAATTTCAGTAATTGTATTCATTTCCTTGGTATCTGTCGCATGTCCTTTACTTCAGGAACATACTGATAATAAATGTTTTTTTGTGAAACTTTACAATTCAGTCGTAACTTAAACTTCTCGTAATATCTTTGATAAAACTGGGCCCTGTATATAATAATTGAAATAACAGCTCGATGAAGAGATACTAATGACTGTTCTTTACTTGCGTTTAATGAACGCTAAATACTAGGGAATCAACAACAACTTGTTAACACTTATTAGTAAATTATATAGTAAGACATCAACAGATAAAATAAATGTATAATTATATTATATAATTATATTTAGCATATTTGCATGCTTGTTATTATAAGGCAAACTATAAAGCCCACCATGTAATGTTCGACATGTGGTTTGAATCGACCATCACATAAATAATCTACGGTTTTATTTTACTGATACTGAACTTGAATAAATAATAATTAAATAATTACAATATAATCTTATAGAAGCCATATACGGAAAACTGCCCTGCCCCCTGGCGGTCATGTTTTTTTCATGGAGGACAACCATTTCCAAACTCGGCCGAGATATCATAACAACGCACGTTTTGAGCAAATTTGAAGAAGATTGGGCAAAACATGTGAGTGTAAACAAGCGTTTTCTTCAATTGACCTATTACCTAGTTGTTCACCTCACATGACCCAGTTTCAAACTTGGCCGATATATCATTGGAACGCATGTTCTGAGCAAGTTTCATTTTGATTGGGCAAAAACCGTTGCCTCTAGAGTGTAAACAATGATTATTATTAATGCTTCCTAGCCTGCAAAGTAAACAGTGGGTCACATGATTCAATCTCTCGATGCCATACTAAAGACCATTGGCTTTTGCCAAAATCTTTTTCTCTGAAACCGCTATGCCCTTTTGTTTCATATGAGGTATGTGGCATCTTCTAGTGGTCCTCTGCACATATTGTTCAAATGATGCCCCTGGGATCAAAAATGGCCACGCCCCGGGGGTCGCATTGTTTATACAGACCTAGATTTCAAAATTACTTCGAAAATCTTTTTTTCTGAAACCGCCAGGCCCAGTTGTTTCATATGAGTTATGTGGCATTTCCTAGTGGTCCTCTGCACAGATTTTTCAAAGGATGCCCATGTGGTCAAAACTGGCCACGCCTCGGGGGTCACATGTTTATACAGACGTACATAGCAAAATGACTTTTAAGATATGAAACCGCAAGGTCCAGAGGTTTCATATTTGGTATGTTACATTGCATAGTGGTCCTCTACAAAGATTGTTCAAATGATGCCCGTGGGACCGAAACTGGGCACGCCCCGGTGGTCACATAGTTCATATAGACTTAAATAGCAAAATTACTGCAATCATATATTCTCTGAAACCGCAAAGCCTAGTGGTTTCATATTTGGTATGTGGCATTCTCTAGTGGTCCTATACAAAGATTGTTTAAATGATGCATTGGGGTTACAATTGACCACGCCCCAGGGGTTACATTGTATATATAGACTTAAATAGCAAAATGACTTAAACAGTCTTCTCCTCAGAAACCGCAAGGCCCATAGGTTTCATATTTGATTTCAAATATTTCATATTTGGTATGTAAAATTGCATAGTGGTCCTCTACAAAGATTGTTCAAATGGTGCCCCTTGTGTTAAAACTGGCCACGCCCCGGTGGTCACATAGTTATATATACTTATATAGTTAAATGACTTTTAAAATCTCTTCTCCGAGAGGCCCAGAGGTTTGGTATGTTGTTGGTAACATTGTTTAGAAGTCCTCTACAAAGATTGTTCAAATGATACCCATTGGGTCAAAATTGTCCACGCCCCGGGGTCAAATGGATAATGTAGACTTAAACAGCACAATTACTGCAACAATCGTCTCCTCTGAAACCGCAGGGCCCAGAAGTTTCATATTTGGTATGTAACATTGCATAGTGGTCCTTTACAAAGATTGTTCACATGATGTCCTGTGGTTATAACTGGCCACGCCCCGGGGGTCACATTGTTTGTATAGACTTTAATAGCAAAATTACTTAAAGAATCTTCTCTTCTGACACCGCAACGCCCAGAAGTTGCATATTTGGTATGTAACATTGTATACCTTTATATATTAAATTGAATAAAAACAAAAAACATTGTATACTGGTCATCTACAAAGATTGTTCAGATGATGCCCCTGGGGACAAAACTGGGATGCCTTAAACCCAGATGGGCAACCTAGGGCCATCGTAGCCCTCTTGTATGGATGATCTATGCGAATAATTTGAACATCGTCATTTTGCCCATCTGTGAACAGGCCCTTTTATAGTATTACGCTTTTGTATCTTGCGAACTGAATGTAATATGTTTATAAACAGCATGTGGTTTATGTGTTTTGTTTATGTACACGTATGTATGTCTTAAGCTCTTTTCTTCTATTTGGGTTTTACTTTGTTTATATTTGACGATCAACTGAAATTGTTCGGCTTCAGTAAGTAATTACATGTTAGCATTTAATTTAATGGTTTTTGTTTTACATTCTTATACAAAAGTGACATTTCCATTGCTTGCGAATGAAATTCATTGCATTTGTTATATGTTTAATGAGAATTCGACGCCTACTTACTTCATACAGCTTTTAATGTCATGGTCTTTTGTAACGTTTAGCAGAAACATTTGACGTAATACATAGACATATTTACCACTTATTTTAAAAAGGGCCTGTTCATAGAAAAAGAATGTGTTATATAAAATGCAAAATGAAGTTTACACAGCTTGGAGTCATATAAAAGTATAAACGTGTAAGGTTAATTATCATAAACTACTTATTTTTCCTAGGAATTATTAACGCAGTTGCAAGATACATGAAGCTTAGAAGCTCTTATGATACTTACTTTATGAAGCCGTTTATTCCCACTAGCGTAAGGTCCATCTTAGAAAACACAAAAGGTACAAAACCTATGTATGATATAATTAGCAAAAATGAGTCTTCGCCAGTGTGTATAGATAAATGGTCGAACATTTTTAATTCTATTGAAACAAAAGAATGGCGACATATTTTTGATATGCCTTTTCGTATTACACAGGATACCAATTTACAGTGGTTTCAATATAGAATTGTACATAGAATCATAGGTACAAACTCCTTCTTATTTAAAATTGGTTATGCCACTTCAGCCAACTGTACCTTCTGTCAAACTGAATGTGAAACGATTCAACATATATTTTGGGAATGTAAGCATGTCAATCAGTTAATAACAGTATTTTTTTCTGGATGTAATCATTTTTCGAACTTTCTTAATATGCCTTCCTTTATACTGGGACATGCAAATACAAATGGACCCTTAAACTTAACATTTGTTTTGATCAAAATGTTTATTTATAATTGTAAAATGAACCAAACTAGACCCACTCTTAAAGCAGCAAAATCGTACCTGTCCTTGCATTGCCATGTACTAAATGAAATTAACTATTTTAATGATTTGCGTAAAAGTAAAGAATGGGAACTATTGTTACCCCTTTTCCAGTAGTTGTGATATGGGACCTTAGAAATTTTGTATTGTCAACTTTTTATTAACAAATATTGTTTATATTGTAATGTAAAAGCTATTGATGGTAAAATGTATAAAATGTGTTATAATATGCATATATTTCTTGTAAACTCTGTACGGTGTGGAGTGGGATGCCCTCGACCCTCACACACCTATTGACGAGGAAAATAAAATATATTTTGAACGGAAAAAAAAAAAAAAAAAAAAAAAAAAAAAAAAAAAAATTATCATAAACAATATTGAGTGTATATTGCTGTTGTTTGAAGCAATCTTTAATGCATTGATTCTAAAAGTTGAAATAACTACATATATCGACAGCTAATACGGGTTGTTTTCTGTGTGCATTTGTATTTTAAATAGTCCAGAAGTATGAATTTAATAAATTCAAAATTACCATTTTATTGTTCATTTAATCACGTAAACAGGCCCTTTAAAGGTTTTAAACACCATAAGCATTTATTGTCATTTAATAATATGAAAACGATCCGAAATTGTATTTGTAAATTAAGGCCTACTTACGGACTCATTATGTAATATGACAATAAATTGCGCAATACAAACAGGATATAAAACAGACCATTCTAGTGTTATACTTAAGATAGATTTTATTTCACAGAAAAGGGGACCAGGATACTTTAAAATAAACAACAGTCTACTTTTAAATACAGAATATCAATTATTAATAAGAAATTCAATTAATGAAATGTTAGCTCATAACAAGAATGCAAACCCAAATATTAAATGGGAATTAGTAAAAGGCAACATAAGAAATGTAACAATAGAATTTGCTAGCCAGAAGAAAAAGGACGATAATCAGCAAGAAATAAAATTAATTAAAGAAATCGAAAATCTTGAGCAAGAAATAGTAAATAATTATAAAATAGAAAAGTTAGAGGAAATATCATGCAAAAAACAGTTGTTGGAAAATATACGGGACAAAAAAATTAATGGAATAATATTAAGATCCAAAGCTATTTATGTTGAAAGTAACGAAAAAAATAGTGCCTTTTTTGCAAACTTAGAAAAAAGACATGCTGAAAAGAAAATAATTAAACGCTTAAAAGTCAATGATACTTATGTAACAAACCAAAATGAAATTCTACAGGAAGAAGTAAATTTCTTTAAATCAATTTATCAAAAACAAAACAATAAAACATCAAACATTGATTTTTTTAACGTACCAATAAATAATCTCAATGATAACGACAAAACCATCTGCGAAGGGCTTTTATCAGCAGAAGAATGCCATAATGCCTTAAAACAGATGAACAATAATAAAAGTCCGGGCTCAGATGGATTAACAGCAGAGTTCTACAAAATATTCTGGGAAGACATAAAACAAACATTTACAGCTGCAATTAACTATTCGTTCACCACTGGAAATTTAACTGATCTACAAAAACAAAGTATCATATCCTTAATTCCTAAGCAAGATAAAGACACTTCTGTTTTAACAAACTGGCGACCAATATCACTTCTTAATGTAGACTATAAGATAGCTACAAAGACCATTGCAAACAGAATAAAAAAAGTTATACCGTTAATAATAGCTCCAACACAAACAGGTTTTATAAAGGGGCGCTATATTGGAGAGAATGTAAGGTTAATTTTTGAAATATTAGAATATCTCGAAAACAAAAAAATGCCCGGTCTTTTATTTTTCTCTGATTTTGAAAAAGCATATGATACTTTGAATCATGATTTTATGTTTAAATGTTTAAAACACTTCAACTTCGGTGATGACCTTATTCGGTGGGTTAGACTTTTCTATCATGATATAAATAGTGTTATAATGAACAATGGGCATATGTCCGAAAGTTTTAAAATAAAAAATGGCGTCCTACAGGGTTGTCCACTCTCGTCATCCTTATTTGTAATATGTATCGAATTACTTTCCAATTATATTGAAAAAGAACGAACAATCACAGGTATTAACATAAACGGGGTAGAATTAAAACAATCACTATTCGCAGACGACGCTACATTTTTTAACAACGGTTCGCAAGCCTCCTTTGAAAACCTCATAAATACAATAACACAATTCGGTCATACCTCTGGATTAAACCTTAACATTTTCAAATCAACCATACTGAGGGCAGGGATTTTAAAAAATACAGCTATAACGTTTTGTCAGAATTACAAATTTAATTGGACATCTGAATCTGCGAAAACATTAGGATTGAATTTTTATAATTGTAAAACAAAAAATGTAACCCTAAACGTAGAACCTAAATTAAATGCATTTAGCGATTGCCTCAAACAATGGCAACATAGGAAACTGACCCTATTTGGAAAAAGTACAGTAATTAAAACCTTTGCACTACCAAAATTAGTATATCCTTTTACTGTCTTACCAAATCCCTCAAAACATATTATTAAAAACGTAACAAAACAGATTTTTAATTTCGTATGGGATGGTAAACCAGATAAAATTAAACGCACTAAAATCATTATGAATTATAAACATGGAGGTTTAAAGTTAACAGACATCGAAATGTTTTTAAATTCTATTAAGGGTTGTTGGGTTAAGCGGCTTCTTGCACAAAATAACAGACCATGGAAGTGCATATACGATACTATTGTTAAAAAATACCGAGGAGAATTGCTTTTTGAGTCAAATTTACGACCACCAGACATTAAACGTATTTGTAAAAATAATGTATTTTTTGAAAATATACTTAACGGTTGGAACGCGAGTAAAAATTGCTATCAACATGATTTTAGTAAACATATTATATGGAATAATAGTGAGATAAAGATTGAAAACAAAACTCTGTATTGGAAAGAATGGCATGATAAGGGTATAAAATTTATTGATCAGTTAATTGACTTCCAGATGAATAAATTTTATAGTTTTGCAGATTTTAAATATATTTACAATGCATCTAACGGCGATTTCTTAAAGTACAATAGTCTAATAAATAATATACCAAAACATTTATTGGAAATTGTAGACGAACGTTTCTTAACAGGACATAGAAATAAAACATTATTGGATATAATTAAGACATCAAGCCAACCAAATAGAGTTTTGTACAACCTTCAGTTATCAAAAGTATCTTCTTCTCTTCTTGTCTTCTTCTTGTCGATCACTCAGATGGACACGCCGGCTCTCTGCGCAAAGGTCGCCGTGCGCCGCAGGTCCTCCAGACCGCCATAGAGCTTCCCTTGCATCGTGGTCTCCTCCGCCCAGATCTGGCGCCTGAGGCCATTGTGTAGTGGGCAGGACTGCAGCAAGTGTTCTGTTGTCATGCTATCTGTCTGACAGGGGCACTGGTCTGACTGGCCAAATCTGAACTTGGTGAAAAGGTGGTGGTTCATACGGTTGTGGCCTGTCCGCAGCCTGAATATGAGGACCTGCTCAGATCTTGAGAGCAGGTGGTATGGGTCATGTCGGTTGTATCGTGGGTGCTGTTGTAGCCACTTGGTGTGTTGCTTTGCCTTGATGATGGTCTTGGCTTCTTTGAAAAGTATCTAATACAAGTGCAACATCAGAAAATAAATGGCAAGACATTTTACAAAATAAAGAATTAAATTGGACTAAAATATATACATTAGTACACCAAACATGTACTGACACAAGTCTTAGATGCTTTCAATATAAATTTATTATGCGCTTAACCCCAACAAATACATATCTCTATCGATGCAAATTGATACATTCTAACATGTGTGATTTGTGCAATGAATACTATGAGGATATTGAACACTTGTTTTGGAAATGCCGTGTTTCGCAACACTTATGGAGCAAACTCTCTGATTATTTATACGATAAAGGCATTTTAGTATATTTTAACTACGAACTAGTATGTTTCGGTCAGTTAGACAACAATAAAAACGCAACAACGATCAATTTTATTATCTATCTAATGAAATATTTTATATTCACAATGAAATGTCGGGATCGTAATCCCGACTTCAAAAGTTTTATTTCGATCTTGACATCACGTCTTGATATTGAACACGAAATAGCCCTAAAAAATGATACACTTGAAAGATTTTATACAAAATATCGAATTTTAATCGACAGTCAGACATGAACCTCACTTTTTATTTCTTTTTTCCTTTTTTTGTCAGCATAATATTCTCTACCTTTTAAAGCACCTCTCTTTTATAGCAAGATTAACTAGTTAGCATATTTTTTTTTTTAAGATAAAAAGAAAACACATCCGGTAAAACACGTCATTATACGTGCATAAACTGTTGCTCTTTTTTCTCCGTTTAAATTTTGGGAAATAATTTACTTGCATATGCTTGCTTTAAGTGTTTTTGAACTCATTTCTCATGTGTATTCTCAGTGTAAACTGCATGTATATACATGTGTATGTATAATGTATGTTTTATTGATATTTAATAATAAAAAAAAAAAAAAATTAAGGCCTACTGCCAATAATACAACTCGTATGTACATAAATCAAAATTGTGTATGTATTTTGTGTTACAGTAGCCATATAAATACTCCATAAATGCATTCATTCTATGCAAATAATAATTTACAAATATGTACAGCTAGTTGAAGTATACAAATATACAATGTGATGTACGTCTTCGATTGTCTTTTAACATTTAAAGTAACTTGTTCCAAGAGTTCAACCGTTCAGAACTGTTTTGACAAGACCGAATCAATGGTGGAATTCATGGAAATGTGTGTACTATTTAATTCATGGAAATGTGTGTACTATTTTTCCAACATTAAATGCATTATATAGATTATGCATTAAATTCAGTAAATGTACATTGTATCATATCTCAGTTTTATTATTGATTTTAAATATCAATTTTATATAAAATATGTACTTTATAAAGCATTAAAAATATTATCAAATATGTTTCCTTGAGTATCAGATTTACGTTTGCATTTGTAAATTGACGCGTATTTCGTTGCGACGGGTCTACTGAAAGAATGATATTCACGTTGTCATGACGATAATGACAACTTTTGTGTATTAATACGTATAGTGAAATATCTCTAATACACCCCATTCTAGTTTGACTTAATCATGATCTGAAAGGTTTCAACATTAGACGCATGTTTTAGAGCGGTGCAAACTCGATTAACATTGCCAAGTCAACGATAACGATTACAAATACGCAGCTATATAAATGCATTTGACAATGTATACATACTGGTGGGCGAGTAGTATCCGTTTTATTTTAGTAGTTTTTCTTTATTTTGAATCGCGTAAGTAATACTTTAAAAAAAAGCTTGTTGCAGTACAAAGTTTTGTTCCTTCTGTTTACAAGAATGTCAATATCTTGTCATGACGTCATATGTTTTTTTCAATATAAGGGGCTCCAAAGGGGTTATCAATAAGTATTACTTGAAGCAATAAATCTAGTAGTATCCGTGATTTTTCCTTTCAATTGAACATGCAAATTTTGTGCTACAAACCTCATGATTTTAATCACTCTATACTATTCTGCATTAAATTTCCTACATCATAATGATGTAATATTATTAAAGTCCATGCAATATTAACGGTGATAATGTGACTACAAACATAAGCGGACATTACCCCTTTGGCGCCCCTTAAACATTTTCTGATTGTAAACGGGTTATTATCGAAGTAGACGCTTCCCCTGCATTGACATTTTGTCAAAATCGTCCCAAAACTAGCCGAATAATTTAGTAAACATTTTAAAATTGCAATTCTTTGCTAATATTTTATCTGAGAAAACATTTTGAGATTTCAATTCTTGAGTTTTTAAAGAAAATATATTTCATGAAGAATGCGTGTTGAATAAATTGATGGTGGTGTTTAAATACTTAAATTGCTGATTTTTGTGAATAACCTAGCGATCACCCTTGGTTAAACGAAAATAGGGAAGTACAAGATAAAAATAGGGTCAAATTATAGATTAATGCGCCAGCGAAAAGGCGTGCGCGTGAATGCCCCGCGAGGGGTTAAGTTGTTTTAAGATTGTTTTTAACAAAAATGTAAATATCTTGAAAAATATGAAGTTTTGGAGACTTCAACTAATCTGCGTTTGGAAAAATTGCTAGATGTTGTGTGTAAAAACTCAAAATAAAATGCTGGAGAGCTTTTACACTTTTTTATATTCAAATCATGGATACTGCTAGTTCACGGATACTACTCGCAAACCAGTATAGTGTAATTCTTGTTTTCAGCTTGCATGCAGTTATCAAATATATGTATTTGTATGGAATAACATTGTCAGAACTCTTTAAATTATCATATTACCGCATTGTTCATGGTCGTATAGGTAATAGTGATCAATATACATTTTTGTCAATTAATGGATGTTCAGTTATTGACTATTTATTGACAAAGCAATGCAATATTTTACAGATAAAATAATTTACAATTAACTCGTGTAATGAATAGAGTCATCACGCACCACTGCAGTTTTCAATAAATTGTAACAACATTGATCGTAGCAGTGCTAATTATTCAGAGATTAGGTATAAATGGGATGTCATATTTTGAGAGCAGTTTAGCTCACAGATTATTTCACAATTACCTAGGTTTAACAATATTGTTAATACTACAGATTGTTAAAGAAGGGATTCTAACAATAACATGTTATTATCGTTTACAAACACTATTTGAGAAGTAGCTGACCCATTATTTTTTTTTAAAGAGCATTTTTATAAAGATGATGTTCATTTTGACAATTATCAAAGTAGAGATAAAGACTGGTTTGGCCAAGATTGTAAAGATGCCCGTAATTTGTATATGAATGCTCTTAGATTTTTTAATGCAAATAAATCGAACGTTGACAGATTATTGCTATGTGAAAGGAAAACGTTTTACAAAAATATTGTCAGAAAAAAGAAATGTAATGATTATAAACGCAAAATGGTTAAAATTACAAATTTAAGGAAATGTAAACCTAGGGAGTTTTGGAAATATTTTAAGTCAACATCCAGTAGATCTAATAATATACCATTCAGATAATTTACGGATTATTTCCAAACGATTAACTCTAACAATTGTGGTGCGATTAATTTGAAACGGAAAATTGTAATTGTTTCAATGATTTTAATCTACCTAATTGTGTTTATCTTCAATTATATGAACTTTTAACGGTACATGAAATTATTAATGCCGTCAGATCATTAAAACGATTTGAAGCCTATGGAAGGGACAACCTTTTAAAGGATTTTATGGAATATGTTGATATTTTATAATCTCATTTATCTGTTTTATGCAACAATATATTGAATTCTGGATATTTTTTGGATCAATGACCAGAAGGTATTATTATTCATCTTCATAAAAAAGGTTCTAAATGTGACGTTAACAATTACAGCGGAATTGCATTAGTTAGTGTCCTGTCAAAACCGTTAACTACTGTTTTCTACTGTTTCAAATAAACATAAATGAAACTATTTGTATGCAACATAGCATTATTCCTGATGCCCAATTCTGATTTAATAAATAATTCTTTATATGAAAACAAGCGGTTATATGTTATTTTGTCGATATGATGAAATGTGTTGATACCATTTACAGAAATGCTTTATGGTTGAAACATGTTTAAATTTGGAATTCAAGGGAAAATATTAAGAATTGTGCGTGATATGTAACGAAAAGTTAAATCTTGTGATAAGTCATTGTCTTCTTGTTCCGATTACTTGAGCTGTGCTGTTGGTTTATGACCAGGAAACGTTATTGTCCATTTGTTATTTTCTTTATCTTGAGTAATGCTTGCTAAATAATACTGATTCAGGTTTGCAATTGATATTGTTTTAATTGTGTTTTGCAGATGATATGGCCATTGTAGACAAAACACCAGATGCAATTCAAAAACTTTTTTGATAATTTATTACTGTTATACTTGGGGATTGAAAGGCTAATACGGATAAACAAATTATGGTATTCTTAAAACAAGGCGGGATATTGATAAAAGTGGACCTATATTGGCCATGATATACAAGCTATTCATGAGTTTAACTGTTTAGGTGTTGTATTTAATTATACCGGCAGTTTCAATTTAAACTAAGAACACTTAATAGGCAAAGCTCTAAAAGGAAAGAATATTTCATTTAATAAATATCAAGATTACGATTTAAAACTGGTATCGTACATTAGAAAATAGCTCCATGTTAGATGTTTATAGAACCTTTAAGACCAACTTTTAATAAGAGATTTATTTAGAATTAGTACCATACCAAAAAGTGTATACTTATGCAGATTTAGATAATCTGTACACCGTTTTCGTATACAAACTGATCGATATAATAGAAATAATATTGCTAGAAATTACAGATAATGTCTTTGTTGCAATTCCATGGATATTGAGGACGAATTTCACGTTGTTTGTATTTGTTCGTCTGTTAATGAAATACGAAAGAACGAAATAATAAAAAAATTACATCATTAAACAATTTGTATTTAAGTATATTCAACTGTTACAATAGCAATTAAATTACGAGGATGTTAGCCCGAGAGGTTTAATATACCGCATCAGAAGGACAATTCCTTGTTTATTATATGATCAAGAACGAGAATGCGATTTTAACTTAACCTGACAACATTTTCTGCAATTACAATGCTAACTATATTTTACAGTTTCGGAACTACCTTTTCGGGTTCTTTATTGGTAGTTTAACAACGATCAATAGTGTTCGTTGCCTATCGAAAACACTGCGCGTGTAATGTCAGAATAAATATTTATCCCCAAGTCAAATGGTAAAGTACGTATTAAATAATCAGGCTTTAAATTTATTTATTGTTTTAAATTTAAAGATCGAACTGACAAACACCTTACGAAGGAAAATGCATAGGCCTTTAACGATTACTTATTAAAAAAAAACAATATTCTACGCAGTTTGTTTTAATGGTAATTTTATGCGGACAACACTTTTCAGGGTTCTCTCACCTGGAAACGACCAAAGTATGTCATTATTAAAGCTCATATCTCGTATTCACCTAGAATAGTATATCTTCACAGGAAGACACAAAATGGACACGTTTTATTGAGCTTCACTGAATTTTATTTCTATTCATTAATATTTTATATTGGTTCTTTCTTAGTAAACAATCGAAACAAGATGCACATGGATGCTATAAGAGCACTTTACATGTAAACTTTGAATAATATATTATCAAAATTACATTTAATTTACAGGCAAATCAATCAACAATGTATGCATTATCTGTCGTTATTTCTTCCGAAGTAATCATCAAATTTTATTGGTAAATTAAGGCCTTATGCCAGTTACACAAAGTGCATGTACAGCCAATTCTTGTTTGCTTTTTGTGTCAGAATGATACTAAAAATACTTTATTAGTTCAAATATATTGTATTCCTTGCACACATTGATTTAAAAAAAAATAAATATATAAACAGTTTCATTTTCGTCTACGATTTTCTTATAAAAGTTACCGAAACTTGTCCTCTATTCCATGAGGACAATAGTTAAGGTTATTTGATTATAAGATCATTATATAAATTGTTGAGACAAATATATTAATGGAATGTACTTTTTCTGCAATATAAACAGTTATTAGAATGTGTTAAATGTCATCACACAAGTGTTCCATAGTACACAATATGTACTTGCAATTGAAAATTGATTATAATTCACGTATATTTTATAAGATGCCAATACTCTATAAAGATTAATGTTCAGAAACACTGTATACATGAGACCATCGCTTTATTGACAAATATTGGGTACTAATGTGTATAATATTTAAGGACTGCTCCGCCAAATCAAAATTACCGACTATAACAGAAACTTGTTTTTGTACATGAAGGCCTACGGGCAACAAAACAAAGTATGGTAAACATTATACTTTTATACGAGTGTATTACTTATATTACAGGTGTATAATAATTTAACAATATTTGAAGCCAGTTTACGTTTACTTGGTGTTAGTCGGCGAAAGATTGTCTTAAAAGTGATATTTATAACAATTTCTTTTCACACGAAGACAAAGGCATGGAATGTTTAAAATGTATAATTCTTCCTTGTTTTGTTTTCTTTAACAATACCAATTATTATCCAAGCCAAGTTTTATTTAAGAATTGAAATGCCGTTTTATTATAAGGCAAGCTATAAAGTCCGCTATTTAATGTTCGACATGTGGTTTAAAATGACTAGCACACAGATAAAACTGCTATGCCCCCTGGCGGTCATATTTTTTTAACGGAGGGCAACCAATTTGAAACTCGGCCGAGATTTGTAACATTAAACGTTTTGAGCAAAGTGTCAAAAATATTTGGCAAAAAATGTGACTTCTAGTGCGAAAATAATGAATAACCTAGTAAACTAGTTTTTGACCCCACACGACCAAGTTTTAAACTCGGCCGAGATATAATGGGGACAAATGTTCTGAGCAAGTTTCATTTTGATTTGGCAAAAAACGTAGCCTCTAGAATATAAACAAGCTTTAGAGTGTTTTAAATATGGCCATATAAGGAAAACTGCCCCGCCCCATGGCGGCCATGTTTATCAACGGATGGCAACCATTTTCGAACTTGGCCAAGATATCATAAAAACTAATGTTTTGATAAAGTTTCAAGAAGATTGGGCACACAAGTGATTTATAGAGTATTCTGTGCATGTTTTATGAAGATTGGGCAATAAATGTGGCCTCTAGTTTGTTAACCAGGTAAATGTTGACAAACGACTAACCACGGACGACTGAAATTAGGCTATCACAATAGCTCACTATCAGCACGTTGTAAACTATTTATTTTGACGATACAATTTGTTGTTCTTATGCAATCACTCGTTTGTTTTTGGTTCTTGTTAATGGAACTGAATATTTAAATACAACACGTGCTTTATTGTTTTGTTTAAGTACCAATATGTATACTGTCTGTTCTTTTGTTCTGTTTGGTTTGATGTTTGATTTCTTAGCTGTGTTTGTTTTCTATTTCTAGTTGAAATTGCAAAACGAAACACCATATGATTGAAGTATAATTACATTACTTTTTAAGCAATTAAATATATAAACCTTCATTTATAGTTGTTTGAAAACCGATTTATTTCCATTACAAATGAAACGAAATAGAAAATATGCAAGTTAATTGCATGTTTTTGATCATATTAACAAGGTTATGTAAAAAGTAATACTTGTGTTCCCTATATATCCCTTTGTCAAATGATTTGTTTGAATGTTAAAAAATTAAAAGTAATGCATTGACTCTTTGTCGTTTTTGAAGGATTGAAGGGATTTTTTAACCGAAAGAAAGCACTTAAATCCATATGAAGGATTTACTTTTAAAGGGACTTATTCAAAGATGATCTTATTTTTAAAATGTCATTAGATGTCCTAATATCTTTATATGTTTAATGATAATTCGACGCCTCCTTACTTCATAAAGCTTTTAATTTCATGGTAAGTCTTTTGTAACGTTTAGCAGATACATTTGACGTAATTCAAATATAAATTTACCGCTAATTTTAAAAAAAGGCCTGTTCATAGAAATAGAACATGTTATATAAAATGCAAAATACAGTTTACACAGCTTTGAGTCATATGGAAGTATAATATTGTAAGGTTGATTGTCATAAACAATTGTGAGTGTATATTGATTCTAAAAGTTAAAATAAGTACATATATCGACATCTAATAAAGGGTTGTTTCTGTGCGCATTTTATTACAAATAGTCCTGTAGAATGAGTGTAATAAATTCAAAATTACCATTTTATTATTTCTTTAAACACGTTTAAATGTCCGTGTGCGTTATCATCGCTGGTATATGACATTAATAAGTGAACGACATTTAAAATACTGATACTTTTCTATACACATATGTACTATAGTAATGTTATTGCCGTTACTGATTTTTTAATAATTGAGACATGTCATAATGGTTCAAAACATTTGAACAACCTTAATTACAAATCACAAAACTACGAGTACGTCCTTTACGATCACTATTTTATTAAAACGCATCGTAGATTGATGTCGGGCAAATTGTTAATTAAATTACATCACGCTATGATGTTCACCAGGTAACTGATTTGAAAATCAAGCGTTTATCGGAATTTTACAAATTTGCCTTCCCTCGGACTCGAACAGAGGAAATACGGGATTAAAAGTCTCAGCCGCTTACCAATTGGGCTGTCGGATTGTGTTATTGTATTTTTAACGCTATGTGAGTGATACACGTTTTTTTTCCAAAATACCGAAGAAAAGTGTTACAAACGCTTTATAATTGTATCCATTACAAATAATGATTGTCCATAAACGAAACGATATTTTAAATAGATTTCTGCTTGCACTAATGCACTAATGCATTTATAACCAATATATATATCCAAAGTGGAGCATTGACATTTTACATGTGCATACGGCACCAACCACAAACACTATTACGTTATATATTATTACTGGTTTGTGTATTTGGAATGTCGCTCCCTCCATTGCGACTAGCAATACATCCTTTATATCCCGTCTTCGAAATCACATTACAATTCCCAATTTGATGTGTACCAGACTCATTTTCAAAGCAGTGAAAAAATAGCTGGGCAGTCAAATATTCAATATTTATAAAAATGGATTGATTAGGAATTGATACCCAGTTGTACCGGTATACAGTTGTATATTACCCAATTCGGAAAAAAGGTGATTTCTGTGAAGTAAGAAGAGGAAGTTAAGTAATTGAGTGGTTTGTACTCGATACTATTGATTAACACTTTGTCCTTGATTATACCCCCTCAATCAGATAATATGGGTGTGCTATCTGATATTGAATTACTAATATAGATAATTATGTTGGTATTGCGATCTCATTAGATTGTATCATGCGATTTTATTTAATTGTGTTAAGCTATTTTATTGTATTGAATACTGTTTGCAACAAGGAAGTTCTGCTTCCTCCAAAAAACTAACAAAACATGTCACATCTGATAACCAAAGTTCATTGTTAAGGTTTGAGTCAGTGAGATAAAGATCATGTACGAGTGAACTTTTATTAAAGTGGCTATGCCAATGTACAATTTTTAAGAGTTCCTTGTCAGCTTATTGATATATTTTCAATCCCAGACCAAGAACCTTTAAATATTGTTATGCCCCAGGCATAACTAGATTTGATCAACTAAATTTTACCATTTCGTATAGCACCTGCACCACGAACTACAGCACTTGGGTACTTACATACCTGTTGCTTATGACCATTTCCAATCCACCCATATAACTTAATAGAGTGACCGCCCTTGCTGTGATGGCTGCTTTTCAAGCCGGATAATAAAATATTAATAAAATTAAGAACTTACGTGTGTAAAACGCTGTTAATATCGTGTCGAATAGAGAAAAACATGGATATATAAATACACTCATGTGTAAGATTGTTTGCCGTAAAAATGTGATCCTGTGTGAAAATTTTTTAAATTTTTATTTTTACTGCGCGCAAACAAAGGAATATGGATTATCGTTAGTGTATCGTGATGTGTTACTGAAAACCGGTTTTGCTATCACGTCAAATCAATTGGACTATATATAGAGGTAAATAAACATTACATGTGTCGCTTACAAACATGGAAAATCCAGACTTCTCTACACCTATCCAAAATAGATATGAGGCTTTGTCCGAGCCGCCTAGAAATGCGGTCGGTAAACAAGCAGGTCAAATGCTCTCTCAACTTTCTAGACAAGACTTTGCACAGAGTTCACTAGATAATAAACTGGTATACATGTTCGACGAGCTACGATTTATTCGAAACGAACAGGTGAACTGTAGCCGAGAAATAACACGCATGCACGACACTGTTGTGAATGTAACTGACAAACTGTGCCAAGTCATCAGTACTACAAATGCCCAGTCGAGTTTTCTCAAGACACTAGCTTACAAATCTATCGACATGGAAGCTAGAGCACGTCGAAACAACCTCATATTCCGAGGGTTTGTCGAAAAAAACTATAACGAGAATTGCACACAAATATTGAAAGATTTCCTCAAGAATCACCTTGATATAGACAGTCAGTTCGTGTACATCGCTCGAGTACACAGACTCGGCCAGAGAAACTCTCGGAGACAGCATCAGCACAGGCCAATAATTGCAAATTTTCGAGATTTTGGTGATGTTGAACATATAATGAGCAACGTCAGACGACTGAGAAACAAACCATTTTCTGTTGACTTCGATTTCCCGAGAGAAATTCAAGAGGCTCGGGGACGGCTGTGGTCAAGATTCAAAGAGCTGAAAATCGGGACCCCCGGTCGAGGGTCAAAATAGTTTACCCCGCCAAGCTCATCCAGGACGGCAATCTAGTACAAGATGAGTTACCAGAGTGGAGCCAGTTTATAGGGGCAAACAGACTAGCCAAGATAGATCAAATAACATCAATCAGGCCTCATCACCTACACGCGCAGGAACTATCCCACCCCTTTGCTGAGAGAAATGTGAGCCTGCCTGTGACCGACGATGTTGTCCCGCCAAATGTACCCAGCTCACAGGATCGAGCCCCGATGGAGACCTGCGATCCAATACCTATAAGCTTTCGGGATACGACCACATTGAGCTCAAATAGCGAGGTCGTTCCAAACAGCACAGCACTTCCTGTAGGCACAAATGATCAGGGCACTGCTGGGAGCAAAATGCTAAGCAAGGGAAACCAATCCACAAGCATTTCATCGTTTAAGACCACCAGTATCTCACATTATCTGAAACAGCCAACTTTACTCCTAAGTGCAAAGCCAGCAAAGTCCCAGGACGAAACGACGATCAAATCCATCGTGGTTGACAACGACAACCCAACACTTAGTCGCGACGAGACAATGCCTACAAGGGGCCGCACGAGAGTCGCCAATAGATCCACTGAAAGGGCCGAGCGTAGGTCACAGTCATCTGTTCCGTATAGGCGACAGAGCAGTGCCAGTAAAACGAGAAAGACAACTGACAAAACGGGTTTTCCCTACAATAAAAATAGCAATGTGGGTTTATCGAGCGCTATAAATAGCACAGAAATCTTTCCATCGGCTGGCGAAAATACACCTACAAACGTGAATCACGTGGACAATAGTCAAAGTTTGCCAGTTAAAACCGACGATGGGCGGAATCAGGTGAGAATCTAGGACGTTTTACAGAAGGCCAATTTACGAATAGCTTTACTTAATGTCCAAGGATTATCGACAAGACGTGTAAATAAATTACAATCGATTGAGATGATAAATGTTTTTTCTTCACATGATATTGTCATGCTTACTGAAACATGGACAAACGATTTTTCAGATTTAAACGTAAATGGCTTTGATCACTATGTCTTAAATCGAACTGAGCTACTAAAATCAAGCAAACGGCCATCCGGAGGAATTATTGTTTATATTCGAAATGAACTCATTAGCAAAGATACTTTAGTGTTTAGAAGCGAAGATGACATTCTTTGCATTAAAATATCTGCATGTAAAATTTGTTTAGAACATGACTTGCATATATTCCTATGTTACGTTATACCTGAAAATAGTTCGAGGCAAGCTATAGTAGAACGACATACACTTGACAGAGTGCTCGATTATATATATAATCTTAGTTCCAAACATGGTGAAAATTTAAATGTTATATTATGTGGTAATATGAATGCACATGCATCTGATTTACCCGATTTTGTGTCAGATGAAAGTATCAATCATATTGATTTTTTACCCGATGGTTACGCAGCTGATACTGGTAGCGCGCGGTGTTCCCAGGACAAAGGTCGTTTTAATAATAACGGTATAATATTACTAGATTTATGTAAACAAACCGGAATGCGTATTTTAAATGGTAGGTGTGATAGGGATCAGGAAGGAAAGTACACTTTCATTGGCAGAACAGGTTCTAGTGTAGTCGATTATGTAATAGCAACACCAGATATTTTTAATTGTGTTCACTCTTTCCGAGTCGAGGATCCAAATATTTTGTCCGACCATTGCTTACTTGATTGCTCTTTTGCTTTTAAAGATAACAAACAGTCAATTAATAATTGTATTGATCAAAACGATAGTGTAGGAGTATTATCTTATAAATATGTGTGGGACACTGACCATAGGCAATTATTTCAGGAAGCTTTACACTCAAGTGATGTTATTGATAGTTTAAATACATGGACAAATGTTGTAAGCAATAGCGCGACATCACATGACATAGACTGCTGTATACTAAAACTAAATGAAATATTAGATGGAGTTGCCTCCCCTTTTTTCAAACGTAACATTAGAAATACATGTAGAAAAGTTAGCTCACAACAAAATACTCATGAAAAATTATGGTTTACCCCCGAATGTGCTGAAAAAAGGGATGTATTTTACCGCCAATTGAATAAATTTAGAAATAATCAAACAGATGAAAACAGAAGGGTACTTAATACAAATAGATCAGATTATAAGTTATGCATACGTAAACATAAATTAGATTACGATAGGGCACAAACCCGAAAACTCGAACAATCCAGATTAAAAAATGCTAAAACGTATTGGAATATGCTCAAACAATCGGCAGGAATTCAACAGACCAATATATCCCTGAGTACATTTGAACAATATTTCAAAAGCGTTAATAATCCAAACAGTTTGTTTTTTACGCCTGATGAGGATGTTATCTACTTCTTGGAACGGTATGAGAGAAACGAATTTAGTGTAATGTTTGATGAATTAAATAAGCCTATTTCAATAGAATTAATTAATAAAGCTATTAAGGAATTGAAATCTAATAAAAGTGGAGGCCCTGATATGCACCTAAATGAGTTCTTTATCCATGGTAGAGACACCCTTTTGCCATATTTACATACACTTTCTAACAAAATATTTGATAGTGGTTATTTTCCAACTTCTTGGTCTGAGGGTTTGGTGGTACCTTTGCACAAGAAGGGTAATATAAATGACGAAAATAACTATAGAGGTATAACATTATTGAGTACGTTAGGAAAATTGTTTACCCGCATTCTAAATATTAGACTCTCATAATGGGCGGAACATTATTATGTATACGTTGAAGCACAGGCGGGTTTTAGACAAAATATGAGCACTCTTGATAATATTTTTGTACTGCATGGTCTTCTGACACACTTATTTAATCAATGAAAACAGCTTTATTGTGTATTTGTGGACTTTAGTAAAGCTTTTGATTATGTTGTTCGAGAAAACCTTTGGTGCAAGCTCATTAAACTAGGGATACGAGGCAAAAATTTTAATATTGTAAAATCAATATACTCTTCTGTTAAATCTAGAGTAAAATATTGTAATAAATTAAGTGGAGATTTTGAATGTATGCTAGGGGTTAGGCAAGGAGAATGCTTATCGCCGTTTCTGTTTTCTATGTTTTTAAATGAATCAGTCTTCTATGAAAGTGGTATAAATGGTATAGATGTAGATGATTTCAAACTATTTCTTGTATTGTACGCAGATGACATCATTACTTTTGCAAATAACGCTGAAGAATTGCAACATAATCTAAATGTATTTTATGAATATTGTTAACGCTGGAAGTTAGTAGTGAATGCAGATAAAACTAAAGTCATGATATTCAGGAAAGGGGGACGGTTACCAAACAATATATCTTTCCACTACAATGATACTGAAATTGAGATTGTTACGATGTTTAATTACCTTGGTGTTGTATTTACGCCTGGTGGTTCTTTCTCTGATGCACAAAGCACAATAGCTGGCCAAGCATTGAAAGCGATATTCAAGATGAACAAATACCTTTACAAATTTACCGACATTACTGTGAAACACAGACTAGATTTGTTTGATAAACTTATATCAGCTATTCTTAATTACGGAAGTGAAGTTTGGGGTTTTGTCAAGGGCGATGCTATAGAACGCGTTCATATGCAATTTTGTAAAAGTCTGCGAGGGGTTAAAAGAACTACTCAAAACGATTTTATATACGGCGAACTTGGGCGCATAAACTGTCAAACAAGTAGATATTATAACATTATAAAATATTGGGTTAAAATATTACACACTAACAGTAATAAATTCAATAAGAAAATTTACCTCACATTGTTGAGTGATTGCGAAAGATATCCTAACAAAAAAAGTTGGTGTTCCTTACTACGTGATTTGCTAAGCACACTTGGTTTTTACGATGCCTGGTATTTCCAGGATGTCGGTCACGATACTGTATTTCTTGACGCTATTAAACAAAGACTAACCGATATTTTTATCCAAAATTGGAACGGTCAATTGGTAAACTCGAGTAGAGCTCTTTTTTATAGAAATATAGCAAACTTTCAATTTCAACCATACTTAATATTATGTAATATTAAAAAGTACAGATTTAACATATCTAGGTTACGATTATCTTCACATAGATTGATAATAGAAAGTGGCAGATGGTTTAAGCCCAACCCTACACCTGTTGAGCAAAGGACATGCAGTCTCTGTAATCGTCTAGAAGACGAATACCATTTTGTGCTTGAATGTAATTTATATACAGATTTAAGATGTAAATATATACCTTTATATTATAGAAACAGACCAAATATGCAAAAATTTATAGAACTAATGTCATCCGATAGTGAATCTGTGTTAAGAAAACTTAGCGCCTTTGTCCATGCCGCTTTTCTAGTCAGATGAACTAACATGTATGTGTCCATTTGATGTATCTTTACCCATAAAACGTACTACATGCATGTTGTCTATCTAGTTATATTGTCAACTATTTGTATTAGCTTCAAATATATAAATTGCTGCTGTTTTTGTGGGTGAATGAATTGTACGTATATTTTCATATCTGATCAACTGTTTAAGTATAAAGTACTTAAGTTACTAAGTACTTTAGGGAATATATTATAAGACACTTTCTTGTATAGTTACATAAGACATAAATATACATAGGTATATAGTTTCTAACGCTTAAATTGTTTTTACTCACACCTGTCAAATAACGAACAAACATTTAATGTTTACCCTTATAACACCTATTATAAACAAGAAATTTTCCGTGATTAAAATCAAACACATTTCAACCGAAATCTCATCTATTGTATTTCATATAAATGTTAATTTTTAGGGAACTACAATGTATTATGGGATTTATATTACTCAGCGTCTCCTGTATAATCTGTATTTTTTGCGTTAGTTCTTGTTTTCGCTACGTTAAGTTTTGTTGTGACGAATAAAGGTATGTATTTCACTAATGCATCAATGTATTGATAGATATGACTATTTCTCTTTATTACTAGTATGGTAAATATGTATTAACTACTGTTAGTAATTTATTGATATTTTTTTATGTATTTATTATTTAAAATGTTTAGTAACCACTTGCTTACTGATAACTTAAGTACTTGTTATAATTATGTATATATGTCTATTAATGTTGTTATCAAAAAATATGTATTAAAATTTGTCCCCATGGGCGATTGGCCTTCTGGAAATGTTGTAAATAAAATCTAAATCTAAAAAATCTAAAATCTATAACCCAACCGTACTTTGACCTTGACCTAATTTGGGCAGAAATAGCCGATAGAGCTTATAAATTTGAGAGTATCGATTATTAATGCTTCCTAGCCTGCAAAGTAAACAGTAGGTCACATGTTTCAATTTCTCAATATCGCCATACTAAAGACCGTTGGCTTTTGCCAAAATCTTTGTCTCTGAAACCGCCAGGCCCAGTTGTTTCATATGAGGTATGTGGCATCTCCTAGTGGTCCTCTGCACAGATTGTTCAAATGATGCCCCTGGGATCAAAACTGGCCACGCCCCGGGGGTCGCATTGTTTATACAGACCTAAATAGCAAAATTAATTCGAATATCTTTTTTTCTGAAACCGCCAGGCCCAGTTGTTTCATATGAGGTATGTGGCATCTTCTAGTGGTCCTCTGCACAGATTGTTCAAATGATGTCCATGTGGTCAAAACTGGCCACGCCCCGGGGGTCACATGTTTATACAGACGTACATAGCAAAATGACTTTTGAGATATGAAACCGCAAGGTCCAGAGGTTTCATATTTGGTATGTTACATTGCATAGTGGTCCACTACAAAGATTGTTCAAATGATGCCCCTGGGATCGAAACTGGGCACGCCCCGGGGGTCACATAGTTCATATAGACTTAAATAGCAAAATTACTGCAAAAATATATTCTCTGAAACCGCAAAGCCTAGTGGTTTCATATTTGGTATGTGACATTCAATAGTGGTCCTCTACAAAGATTGTTCAAATGATGCCATGGGGTTAAAACTGACCACGCCCCAGGGTTCACATGGTATATATAGACTTAAATAGCAAAATGACTTAAACAGTCTTCTCCTCAGAAACCGCAAGGCCCAAAGGTTTCATATTTGGTTTCAAATATTTCATATTTGGTATGTAAAATTGCATAGTGGTCCTCTACAAAGATTGTTCAAATGATGCCCCTAGTGTTAAAACTGGCCACGCTCCGGTGGTCACATAGTTTATATATACTTATATAGCTAAATGACTTTTAAAATCTCTTCTCCGAGAGGCCCAGAGGTTTGGTATGTTGTTGGTAACATTGTATAGAAGTCCTCTACAAAGATTGTTCAAATGATACCCCTTGGGTAAAAACTGTCCACGCCCCGGGGTCACATGGATTATGTAGACTTAAACAGCGCAATTACTGCAAAAATTGTCTCATCTGAAACAAGGCCGCAAGGCCCAGAGGTTTCATATGTGGTATGTAACATTGCATAGTGGTCCTTTACAAAGATTGTTCACATGATGCCCTGTGGTTAAAACTGGCCACGCCCCGGGGGTCACATTGTTTGTATAGACTTAAATAGCAAAATTACTTAAAGAATCTTCTCTTCTGACACCGCAACGCCCAGAAGTTGCATATTTGGTATGTAACATTGTATACCTTTATATATTAAATTGAATAAAAACAAAAAACATTGTATACTGGTCATCTACAAAGATTGTTCAGATGAGGGCCCTGGGGACAAAACTGGGATGCCTTAAACCCAGGTGAGCAGCCTAGGGCCATCGTAGCCCTCTTGTATGGAGGATCTATCCGAATAATTTGAACATCGTCATTTTGCCCATCTGTGAACAGGCCCCTTTATAGTATTACGCTTTTGTTTGTTGTCAATTGAATGTAATATGTTTATAATCAGCAAGTGTTTTATGTGTTTTGTTTATGTACTAGTATGTATGTCTTAAGCTCTTTTCTTCTATTTGGGTTTTACTTTGTTTATATTTGACGATCAACTGAAATTGTTCGGCTTCAGTAAGTAATTACATGTTAGCATTGAATTTAATGGTTTTTGTTTTACATTCTTATACAAAAGTGACATTTCCATTGCTTGCGAATGAAATTCATTGCATTTGTTATATGTCTAACGTTAATTCGACGCCTCCTTACTTCATAAAGCTTTTAATGTCATGGTCTTTTGTAACGTTTAGCAGATACATTTGACGTAATACATATACATATTTACCACTTATTTTAAAAAGGGACTGTTGATAGAAAAAGAACGTGTTATATAAAATGCAAAATGAAGTTTACACAGCTTGGAGTCATATGAAAGTATAAACTTGTAAGGTTAATTATTATAAACAATATTGAGTGTATATTGCTGTTATTTGAAGCAATCTTTAATGTATTGATTCTAAAAGTTGAAATAACTACATATATCGACAGCTAATACGGGTTGTTTTCTGTGTGCATTTGTATTATAAATAGTCCAGAAGTATCAGTGTAATAAATTCAAAATTACCATTTTATTGTTCATTTAATCACGTAAACAGGCCCTTTAAAGGTTTTAAACACCATATGGATGTATGGTCATTTAATAATATCAAAACGATCCGAAATTGTATTTTAAATGAAGGCTTACTGCCAATAATACCACTCGTATGTACATAAAACAAAATTGTGTATGTATTTTGTGTCACAGTAGCCATATAAATACTCCATAAATGCATTCATTCTATGCAAATAATAATTTACAAATATGTAAAGCTAGTTGAAGTATACAAATAAACAATGTGATGGTGATGTACGTCTTTTAACATTTAAAGTAACTTGTTCCAAGAGTTCAACCGTTCAAAACTGTTTTGACAAGACCGAATCAATGGTGGAATTCATGGAAATGTGTATACTATTTTTCCAACATTAAATTCATTATATAGACTATGCATTAAATTCATTAAATGTACATTGTATCATATCTCAGTTTTATTATTAATTTTAAATATCAATTTTATATATAATATGTACTTTATAAAGCATTAAAATATTATTAAACATGTTTCCTTGAGTATCAGATTTACGTTTGCATTTGTAAATTGACGCGCATTTCGTTGCGACCAGTCTACTGGGAAAATGATATACACGTTCGTCATGACGATAATTAAAACTATTGTGTATTAATATGTATAGTGAAATATCTCTAATACACCCCATTCTAGTTTGACTTAATCATGATCTGAAAGGTTTCACCATTAGACGCATGTTTTAGAGCGGTGCAAACTCGATTAACATTGCCAAGTCAACGATAACGATTACACATAAGCAGCTATATACATGAATTTGACAATGTATACATATAGTGTAATTCTTGTTTTCAGCTTGCATGCAGTTATCAAATATATGTATTTGTATGGAATACAATTGTTAGAGCTCTTTAAAGGTTCATGTTACCGCATTGTTCATGGTCGTATAGGTAATAGTGATCAATACACATTTTTGTCGAATAATGCATGCTCAGTTATTGACTATTTATTGACAAAATAATGCAATATTTCCAAGATTAAAGAATTTACAATTAGCTCGTTCAATGAACAGAGTAATCACGCACCACTGCAGTTTTCAATAAATTGTAACAACATTGATCGTAGCAGTGCAAATTATTCAGAGATAAGGTATAAATGGGATGTCACATTTTGAGAGCAGTTTCGCTCACAGATTATTTCACAATTACCTAGGTTTAACAATATTGTTAATACTACAGATTGTTACAGAAGGGATTCTATAAATAACATGTTATTATCGTTTACAAACACTCTTTGAGAAATAGATGACCCGTTATTTAAAAAAAAAAAGTGTATTTATAAAGATGATGTTTATTATTACAATTATCAAAGTAGAGATAAAGACTGGTTTTACCAAGATTGTAAAGATGCCCGTAATTTGTATATGGATGCTCTTTGATTTTTTAATGCAAATACATCGAACGTTGACAGATTATTGCTATGTGAAAGCAAAACGTATTACAAAAATATTGTCAGAAAAAAGAAATGTAGTGGTTATAAACGCAGAATGGATAATATGACAAATTTAAGAAAAGGTAAACCTAGGGAGTTTTGGAAATGTTTTAAGTCAAAATCCAGAAGATCTAATAATATACAATTAAGAGAATTTACGGATTATTTCCAAACGATTAGCTCTAACAATTTTGGTGCGATTAATTTTGAAGCGGAACATTGTAATTGTTTCAATGATTTTAATCTACCTTATTGTGTTTATCTTGAATTATATGAAGTTAGAACGGTACAGGAAATTATTAATGCCGTCAGATCATTAAAACGATTTGAAGCTTATGGAAGTGACAACCTGGTAAAGCCTTTTATAGAATTTGTTGACATTTTGTAATCTTATTTATCTGATTTATTTAACAATATATTGAATTCTGGGTATTTTTCGGATCAATGACCAGAAGGTATTATTATTCATCTTCATAAAAAACGTTCTAAATGTGACGTTAACAATTACAGCGGCATTGCATTAGTTAGTTGCCTGTCAAAACCGTTCACTACTGTTTTCTACTTTTCAAATAAACATGTTGAAACTATTTGTATGCAAAATAGCATTATTCCGGATGCCCAATTCTGATTTAATAAATCATTATTTATATGAAAACAAGCAATTATATGTTATTTTGTCGATATGATGAAATGTGTTGATACCATTTACAGAAATGCTTTATGGTTGAACATGTTTAAATTTGGAATTCAAGGGAAAATATTAAGAATTGTGCATGATATGTACCAAACAGTTAAATCGTGTGTTAAGTCAATATCTTCATTTTCCGATTTGAGCTGTGCTCTTGGTTTACGACCAGGAAACGTTATTGTCCCTTTGTTATTTTCTTTATTTGAAGAAGATCTTGTGTTGAACTTGCTAAATAATATTGATTCAGGTTTGTAATAAGATGATATTGTTTTAATTTAATTACTTTTTGCAGATGATATGGCCATTGTAGGCAAATCACCAGATGCAATCCAAAACCTTTTAGATAATTTATTACTGTTATACTTGGGGATTGAACGGCTAATATGGATGCACAAAATATGGTATTCTGAAAACAAGGCGGGATATTGATAAAAGTGGACCTACATTGGCCATGATATACAAGCTATTAATGAGTTTAACTGTTTAGCTGTTGTATTTAATTATACCGGCAGTTTCAATTTAGACTAAGAACACTTAATAGGCAAAGCTCTAAAAGGAATGAATACTTTATTTAGTAAATATCAAGATTTAAAACCAAAAATCCAATGTCAGCTTTTTGATGCTTTTGTTGGGTCTATTTTAAGTTACTCAGCAGTCATTTGGGATTTAAATAAGTATAAGCAAGTAGGAAAAATAATAAAAGTTTTGTAAGCGTCTTCCTTAAGTTAGACTGAATTCCTGTAATGCATGTGTATATGGAGAATAAGGAAGATATCCACTATATATACATTGTACACTATTGGTTTAAGTTATCCACATCTGACAATATAATACTGCAGTTTCAGACTGCATGAGAGGCTGTCGTAATTGGATATACAACGTTAAGAAACTATTAGATTCCGTTATGTATTTAGCAGCGTTAATTATATTGTTGTTACAATTTGTATACCTATTTTGAAATCTAGAACTGTTGACTCATTTAAGCAAAACTGGTATCGTACTTTAGAAAATAGCTCCATGTTAGATGTTTATAGAACCTTTAAGACCAACTTTGAATATGAGATTTATTTAGAATTAGTTACATACCAAAAAGTGTATACTTATGCAGATCTAGATAATCTGTACACCGTTTTAGTATACAAACTGATCGATATGATAGAACTAATATTGCTGGAAATTACAGATAATGTCTTTGTTGCAAAAATTCCATGGATATTGAGGACGAATTTCACGTTGTTTGTATTTGTTCGTCTGTTAATGAAAGAAATAAATTAAAAAAATATTACATCATTAAACAATTTGTATTTAAGTATATTAAACTGTTACAATAGCAATTAAATTACGAGGATGTTTGCTCGAGTGGTTTAATATACCGCATCAGAACGACAATTCCTTGTTTATTAATTTATAAAGAACGAGAATGCGATTTTAACTTGACCTGACATCATTTTCTGCAGTTACAATGCTAACTATATTTTACAGTTTCGGAACTATTTTTTCCGGTAGTTTATTGGTAGTTTAACAACAATAGTGTTCGTTGCCTATCGAAAACACTGCGCGTGTCATGTCAGAATAAATGTTTATCCCCAAGTCAAATGGTATAATCCGTATTTAATATTCAGGGTTTTACATTGTTTATTGTTTTCAAATTTAAATATCGAACTGACAAACACCTTACGAAGGAAAATGCATAGGCCTTTGACGATTACTTATTAAAAAAAAAACCACAATAATCTACGCAGTTAGTTTTAATGGTAATTTTATGCGGACAACACTTTTCAGGGTTCTCTCAACTGGAAACGACAAAAGGAATAGATACATGTATATGTCACTATTAAACTCATATCTCGTATTCACCTAGAATAGTATCTCTTGACAGGAAGACACAAAATGGACACGTTTTATTGAACTTCAATGAATTTAATTTGTTTTCATTAATATTTATATTGGTTCTTTTTTAGTAAACAATCGAAACAAGATGCACATGGATGCTATAAGAGCACTTTACATGTTAACTTTGAATAATATATTATCAAAATTAAATTTAATTTACAGGCAAATCAATCAACAATGTATGCATTATCTGTAGTTAATTATTCCAAAATAATCATCAAATTTTATTGGTAAATTAAGGCCTTATGCCAGTTATACAAAGTGCATGTACAGCAAAATTTTGTTTGCTTTTTGTGTCAAAATGATGCTATAAATACTTTATTAGTTCAAATATATTATATTTCTTACACACATTTATGTTTTTTACAACCATTTTTTTCCGCGTAAACAGATTCATTTTCGTCTACAATTTCTTATAAAAGTTACCTAAACTTGTCCTCTATTCCATGAGGACAATAGTTAAGATTATTTGATTATAAGGTCATTATATAAATTTTTGACACAAATTTTGTAATGGAGTGTACTTTTTCTGCAATATTAACAGTTCATAGAATGTGTAATATGTCATCACACAAGTGTCCCATAGTACACAATATGTACTTGCAATTGTGAATTGATGATAATTCACGTATATTTTATTAGATGCCAATACTGTATAAAGATTAATGTTCAGAAACACTGCATAAATGAGACCATCGCTTTATTGAAAAATATTGGGTACTAATGTGTATAATATATTATGACTGCACCGCCAAATCAAAATTACCGACTATAACAAAAACTTGTTTTTGTACATGAAGGCCTACGGGCAATAAAACAAAGTATGGTAAACACTATACTTTTATACAATTGTATAACTTACATTACAGGTGTATAATAATTTAACAATTTGTGAAGCCAGTTTACGTTTACTTGTGTTAGTCGGCGAACGATTGTCTTCAAAGTGATATTTACAACAATTTATTTTCACACCAAGACAAAGGCATGGAATGTTTAAAATGTATACTTCTTCCTTGTTTTGTTTTCTTTAACATTACCAATTATTATCTAAGCCAAGTTTTTGTTTAAGAACTGAAATGCCGTTTTATTATAATGCAAACTATAAAGCCCGCCATTTAATGTTCGACATGTGGTTTAAAATGACTAGCACATAGATAATACTCTACGGCTTTATTTTACTGATACTTTACTTTTAAATAATAACAATATAATCTTACGAAAAACTGCCCCGCCCCCTGGCGGTCATGTTTTTTAACGGCGGGTAACCATTTTCAAACTGGGCCGAGATTTGTAACAACAAACGTTTTGAGCAATGTTTCAAGAATATTGGGCAAAAAATGTGACTTCTAGTGTGAACAAGCTTTTCCTTCAAATAACCAAGTAAACTAGTGTTTGACCCCACACGACCAAGTTTCAAACTAGGCCGAGATATCATGAGGACAAATGTTCTGAGCAACTTTCATTTTGATTCACCAAAAAACTTAGCCTCTAGAATATAAACAAGCTTTATAATGTTTTCAATATGGCCATCTAAGGAAAACTGCCCCACTCCCCTGGCGGTCATGTTTATCAACGGAGGGCAACCATTTTCGAACTTGGCAAAGATATCATAAAAACTAATGTTTTGAGAAATTTTCAAGAAGATTGGGCAAACAAGTGATTTATAGAGTGTTCTGGGCAAGTTTTATGAAGATTGGACAATGAATGCCGCCTCTAGTTTGTTAACAAGGTAAATGTTGACAAACGACTAACCACGGACGACTGAAATTAGGCTATCACAATAACTCACTATGAGCACGTTGTAAAATATTTATTTTGACGATACAATTTGTTGTTCTTATGCAATAACTCGTTTGTTTTTGTTTCTTGTTAATGGAACTGAATATGTAAATACAACACGTGCTTTATTGTTTTGTTTAAGTACTAATATGTATATTGTCTGCTCTTTTCTTCTGTTTGGTTTGATGTTTGATTTCTTAGCTGTGTTTGTTTTCTTAGTCCTAGTTTCAAACGCCATTGAGACGGAATATCAACGGAACGTTTCCGACTTAAATAAGTCATGACATATTAGCATTGTATTTATTGTCTTTTTACATTCTTATACATAAGTGACATGTTCGTTGCTCGCAAATGAAATTCGTTTCAGTTGTAATATATTGACTGAGAAATCGACGCCTCCTTACTTTATAAAGCTTTTAAATGTTCATGTTAAGTATTTTGTAAAGTTTAACAGATGCATTTAACGTAAATGCATTTATTTGAATTTACCACTTACTTGAAAAGCCACTTTTCTCACTTCTATTCGATATTAGGCTAAGAGGGGTCTCAACACCGTTTATTTTACATTATATTTTTGTAAAGCTCTATGAATTGCATGTACCGCAGAGCAGCTTGTCTCTCAATAGATAGAACGATACCTGGATAAAATGTAATAGAATATCGAACGATTCGGCCACAAACTTATAGAATAATAGTATTGTGCGACATGATCGTTAGTCCTTAAGACCAAGATTTGTCTAATGTGATTCTCTCAATACAATATTGGTTACTTTAGATAACAACTTATTTGAAGTTCAATAAAACGGACAATATTGCAGTTAATGCGGATATTGTGTCGATGGTTTGCAGCAATTGTTTTCTCGTCAGATCAGTTTCAAGCATTAGTGCAGTATTTAATATCTGCTTAAACGCAATCAAAATCAAATTTGAGCATGTGTGGTATACAACAGAACACTCTCACATTATTCCAAAGTTTCATCAATAAGGGGATCATTTTCGGAAGAAACGATATTACTTCAGAGATGATTTTGTAGACCGTTTAATTTGAATTCAGATTTTTAATGACACCAATCTATATAATGTTTCCGGCTTATCATTTATAGTATTGATTTGTTGACTGTTAATGTAAATAATACGTATTACATTACTTGTTAAACAATTAAAAATATAAACCTTCATTTATATTTGTTGGAAAATCGATTTATTTCCATTACAAATGAAACGAAATTGAAAACATGCAGTTAATTGCACGTTTGTGATAATATTAACAAGGTTATGTAAAAAGTAATAATTGTGCTCCCTATATATCCCGTTGTCAAATGATTTGTTTGATTGTTACAAAATTAAAAGTAATTCATTGACTGTTTGTCGTTTTGAAGGATTGATGGGATTTTTAAACCGAAAGAAAGCACTTCTTTCCATACGATGTATTTACTTTTAAAGGGACTTGTTCAAAGATGATCGAATTTTTAAAATGTCATTAAATGTTCTAATATCTTTATATGTTTAATGATATTTCGACGCCTCCTTACTTCATAAAGCTTTTAATTTCATGGTAAGTCTTTTGTAACGTTTAGCAGATACATTTGACATATACATATATAAATTTACCACTTATTTTTAAAAAGGCCTGTTCATAGAAATATAATATGTTATATAAAATGCAAAATACAGTTTACACAGCTTTGATTCATATGGAAGTATAATATTGTAAGGTTAATTATCATAAACAATATTGAGTGTATATTGCTGTAATTGGAAGTAATATTTAAGGTATTGATTCTAAAAGTTGAAATAACTACATATATATTTTTATTACAAATAGTCCTGTAGAATGAGTGTAATAAATTAAAAATTACCATTTTCTTATTTATTTAAACACGTTTAAATGTCCGTGTGCGTTATCATCGCTGGTATATGACATTAATAAGTGAACGACATTTAAAATACTGGTACTTTTCTATACACATATGTACTATAGTAATGTTATGCCGTTACTGAGTTTTTAATAATTGAGACATGCCATAATGGTTCAAAACGATAGAACAACCTAAATTACAAATCACAAAAACTACGAGTATGTTCTTTACGATCACTATTTTATTCAAACGTATCGTAGATTGATGTCGTGCCAACTGTTAATTAAATTACATTACCCTATCATGTTCACCCGGTAACTGAATTGAAAATCAAGCGCTTATCGGAAATTACAAAAATTCCCTTCGCCGGGACTCAAACCGAGGAACTACGGGATTAAAAGTCTCATCCGCTAACCAATTGGCCATTCGGATTATGTTATTGTATTTTTAACGCTATGTGAGTGATACACGTATTTTCCAAAATACCGAAGAATAGTGTAACAAACGCTTTATAATTGTATCCATTACAAATTATGATTGTCCATAAACGAAACGATATGTTAAATATGTTTCTTTGTCATTAGTAGTATAGTGCTTGTTTGTATACAATGTACAATCTCTTTCTGGGATCTATGCGAAAAATTTTAAAGGTGTCAGTTTTCCCATCTGTGAACAGATTTCCATAACACGGCACTTTCAGCACGACGCATATTTGTTATATTGGCAATCCAGCGTTATTTATATATGTTATTCAAACGTTTGTATTTCATTCAAATTGTATGCAATATGGTCTAACTTTAGTGACTGTGAATGGCACATAAACGTGAACGATCCATCGAATTTAGTCTTATTTGAACCCATCTTTAAAATTCGCTATTCGTAAAATACTTAACTGAATGCAGCTTCATCCATAAATTAACACGAAACACGTATGCGAAAGTTAGGGACAGCTGGCTTATAAAATGTTTCTGATAATGCTATATACGTGTTTTTTACACGAAGATCAGTTTTGGGGCATCTTATTTGCATAAAGCCGAGTTATGACAAAAAGTTATAACAACTAATATGCAAATATTAGCACCTAACTTTGATGTTATTATCAATGACAACTAATTTCTAATTGAAAAAAAAATCAAAATGTCATTGTTCGGCTGACGTATAAAACAAATACGAAGCAACTGTTCCTGTGACACTTGTCTTATATTTGTAAATATCTGTCTAATATTTTAATGCATTGGACCTCATCGAAATCGTTTTTACAATCTTGATTGTATTTCTTTAACAGTCATGTCTATAAAATATTTCGTTTGAAACATCTCTTTTCATGTTACAGATCATATCATCAAAGAAATTAAACGTGAAGGTATGTATAGTTTTATTATGTTTAGTGTTTATAATTATGCAAAATATAGTATTATACTTTATAAAAGTATAATTCAATAATATGTGTTTTAGGCAAGCTGAGTTTGATCTTCATCTTATACTTTAGTATAACAAGTTAGGCCCTGTGCCAATATTGAGCTACTTTTTATATTGGCAATATTTGCGGGGCCTAACCGGAGAAAGACCAATTCTGTGGTGGAAATTTCTCCCCATATGTCTATAGAGTAGCGACAGGATTTTCGTCGCTACTTTCATGCGCTGAAATGGCATGGTTAGCATTAATATTTCTTAATAAAATTTACATACCTGCAAAGAGAATTTATTTCTCAATAATTTTTCATAAAATATTTGTTCGATATCACTCCCATTTTGGATGCAACACCAAACCTACACACTGTTGCATTTTCAACACATATCACTGTCCTCCACTGTGTAAACTGTAATAGATATTCTACTACACTGAAACGATTGCGTCATTTTGATTGGTCATTAAATTATATCATTCATCATCCGATCATTTGAAGCATATTTGAAGGGTTAAACAAGGCAAGGTAAATATGATGGACTGTACATGAATGTACATTTATTCGCAAGTTTAAATCCGAAATAAAATAAACGCATGTTTTAGGTCAATTTCGGCACCTGTTAAGCAGTTTATGGTTGTTTAAGTAAAATACGTTGATTTATAACTTTATTGTCGCAAATAATGAATTAATGAACTAAATTCGCAGCGCGTCTCATGAATTAGACTACTTATACTTAATCCTTTGTTAGGCTTTTGATCAGGCACTCAAGTCAAGTTGGAAATGTTTTGTTTTCTAATTAATGGGATTAGTATTTAGAGAAATATAATTGCATTCTTATCAGATTTGTTAGCCTTTTGATCAGGCATTCAAATCAAGTTGGACATGTTTTGTTTTCTAATTAACGGGATTAGTATGTAAGAAATATAATTGCATTCTTATCAGATGTTTAAATGTTCACATTAGGCGGTCCCGATTTAATATGAAATATGACACACTGCGTTTGGAATACGCCAGTGTTACAATTTATCTTGGTTATTTCGCTACAAGAACTAAGTAGGGTTTATTTGTAAAACAAATTGAAAAACTCCTTGTTTAATGTGTTGCAAGCCTGTTGCTAAAGTGACCAAAATGATAATATGTAGACGAATTATTTTAAGGACTTTCATAAGATGCATGTGCTATTAAATTAAATTGAACCCACATTTATAGTACAATACACATTAAAATAACGCATTATTTTTATTTGATTTCGGTATGCGCTATTAAATTATATTACAACCAAAATTACATTAAAATACAAATAACAATAAATACCGCATCTGAGACCCGTCTTATTAAACATCGTATGACATTTTTATATTACGATACAATTTTCGAAGAAGCATAAATGAAAAGCACCAACATCTTTGATTACTTAATTTCAGTAATTCTATTCATTTCCTTGGTATCTTTCACATGTCCTTTACTTCAGGAACATACTGATCATAAATGTCGTTTTTTTAAACTAAAAAATTCCTTCGTAACTTAAACTTCTCGTTATATCTTTCACAAGACTGGGCCCTGTATACATTAATTGAAATAACAGCTCGATGAAGAGACACTAATGACTGTTCTTCACTCGTTCGTTTAATGAACGCTAAAGAATATTATCACATAGATAATAATCAACGGCTTTATTTTACTGATACTGAACCTAAATAAATAATAACTAAACAATTACAATAGAATCCATATACGGAAAACTGTCCCGCCCCCTGGCGGTCATGTTTTTTTCATGGAGGACAACCATTTCCAAACTCGGCCGAGATATCATAACAACGCACGTTTTGAGCAAATTTGAAGAAGATTGGGCAAAAAATGTGACTTCTAGTGTTAACAAAATTGTTCTTCAATTGACCTAGTAACCAGGTTTCTGACCTCACATAACGAAGTTTCAAACTTGGCCGAGATAACATTGGAACACATGTTCTGAGCAAGTTTCATTGTGATTGGGCAAAGAACGTTGCCTCTAGAGTGTAAACAATCTTTATAATGTTTTCAAAATGGCCATATAAAAAAACTGCCTCGCCCCCTGTTAATTTATATTTGAATTGTGGTTGAGTTTTATTAAAAATTAGTTTAGCTGCACCTTTCTATCAACTTCTCCAGTAGATGTTATTCAATCTATAAAAATATTAAACATCTTTCTATAAGTAAAATGTGATGAAAGAAGTCTCTTCATACGTTTCATCTTCATGTCCTACCTTCTTGCAATTTTGATTCGAAATGTACTCATTGTGTCAAAATGGTGTGTTCATATTGGTGTAAAACCCGAGACTGGTCATTATCAATCGATCATACTACAATGTTATTCACAAAACTCAACTCCTGTTATATATGTCGTATTACAAAAATTATATTTGTGTTTAAGTAAGTCTCATCTTCACTTAATTAAGCGGAATGTAGTTACAAACTACCGGCAATAACACTAATTGTGTTTAGATGAGACCGAAAGTATGGCGCCACAAACCACCATGACTGGAAGGCGTAAAAACAAGAATGGGGCACCTCGTAAGAAAAAAGGTTTGTGCTAACTAAAATGAGTTGTAAATGAAAGAACAAATGCTAAATTAAAAAAACTATATATTACATATGTTAAAATAAAAATAATTATAACATCCAATCAATGAAAAATACATAGTTGGCATGTCTCGGTTTAGTATAATCTATGTAAATGAGAACGAAATACTTTCCTATTAAACAAACACAATTCAGTTATTTTTGGTTAGAAGTGGAAACAGAAATGCAACGGTTTTTAATACACATTGGGGCACACATGACAAACATTCATATATACGATGATATTTCCTATACATTGTCAAAATATTCACTTGCGTTAAATTTTTGTACCGAGCTTCACTTTGTTTTATAGGCGCAGGATTTCGCAACTGATGGATGTATTGGGATACCTGCACTAAGCTAATACACATTAAAATACAAATTTGGAGTCTCAGAAAGATGGAATCCAGTTACAGCGCAATGGCAATGGCCTTATATTGTATTAAAAAGTACAGAATGAAAAACGATTTATATGCATATTTGAACTTCATAACCTCCGAACGATAAGGCAATCACTTTACCATTAGGCTTTACACTCAGACGAATAATACAGACCTAGATACCGACCCAATAGAATCTAAAAAGCACAGTGTTGGCATTGCATACCCGGAGTACAAGGGCAAAAATCTACGAAATATTACGAAAAGAATAAGCGCCAGGTCAATATTGTCGGACTATAACTTGACACATAGTTGACCTTAATAATATTTAGTGGTTGATTTTAATACTAAAAATCGGTTAATCATGCTATCAAGAACAGCAACTCGTATACTGGCATAGCTAAGCGTACAGTGTTTGCTAAAATGAAATATCAGTTTCATTTACACCTTACACTGTATGTGCACGATTTATTATAACGAACTATTTATATGTTGTTGGAATAGGTAAACTAATGCACACGGTCTATAATAAAGGAAATTAATGTTTTACTGCAATTCTACTTGTGTTACATTATGGCTTTCGTTATTACTTGAATATTATTCTGATTATGGAACGGAAGTTGAAACCATGTTCTAAGATGCTAGTAGCAGCACAAAATCCAGAAACAAAGGAAACAGAGAGCTGCATATCAAAGCGTGTGTGTGCTTATGCAGCATTTTTAAATGCAAAAGTCACACCAATGTATACAGCGAAATCATACAACAGTGCTTATGTTACTTAATAGTGATTTTCTACATGTATCTGCATTTTGGCTAGTGTAGGCGTACTTAATAGCGCGGCTAAATTTTAGCGGTCGGACGATCTTTTTAATGTATACCAATAACTGTTACATATATTTGGGAACCGAAATGTACACACTTGTTTACATAAGCGATTAAAATGAAGTTATAAACATATCTTCGACATACACTCCGAACTAAACATAATTATGACCAATTTTTATGACTGTAAGTTATGATCATAATGTTATATTCATTTACATAATGAAATAACTATTTAATTAAGCCTACATAATCGGCGCGCTATATAAAAAGCAATTAGAATGCTCCAATTCACGAGGACAACAGTCGATCACTACGTAAAATGTTGCCCGTTGAGCTTTCGTCACGTCTGCCTGTCAATAGTGTTAAGATTTTTTGTGGCAAGCACAAAACATAAAGTGGTAATTTTCTGGTATCTTTCTAATAAATAAGCAAATACATATTAGAAAGTTTTATGGAGCTTATATTTCATATTATTTTATTATTGTGTAAAAATATTATTGTACGTTGTAACCGACTTGTATCCCGGTGAATTAATTCTTGCGAGTACACTCCAGCTGTAGAGTAAATCATTCTTAAAATAGCTTGCGATAAAACTGTGTTAATGCACATGCATAAATTAGCGTCCGGAGAATCCTAAACCTGAGAATTTTAATAAATGGGATTTTATATTTATAAACTTACTGTGCATGTTAATTTATATTTGAATTGTTGAGTTTTAGTAAAAATTATTTTAGCTGCACCTTTCTATCAACTTCTCCAGTAGATGTTATTCAATCTATAAAAATATTAAACATCTTTCTATAAGTAAAATGTGATGAAAGAAGTCTCTTCATACGTTTCATCTTCATGTCCTCCCTTCTTGCAATTTTGATTCGAAATGTACTCATTGCGTCAAAATGGTGTGTTCATATTGGTGTAAAACCCGAGACTGGTCATTATCAATCGATACTACAATGTTTTTTACAAAACTCAACCCCTGTTATATATGTCGTATTATAAAAATTATATTTGTGTGTAAGTAAGTCTCATCTTCACTTAATTAAGCGGAATGTAGTTACAAACTACCGGCAATAACACTCATTGTGTTTAGATGAGACCAAAAGTATGGCGCCACAAACCACCATGAATGGAAGGCGTAAAAACAAGAATGGGACACCTCGTAAGAAAAAAGGTTTGTGCTAACCAAAATGCAAAATGAGTTGTAACTGAAAGAACAAATGCTAAATTAAAAAAAAAAAAAAAAAAAAAAAAAAAAAATATATATATATATATATATATATATATATATATATATATATATATATATACTGATTAATGTATTTGTTTTGTATAAGTTCTCTTCTTGTGATGTGTCTGGATTTTCATTAGTCTTATATTTAATGTACAAATATATGCAAACAACACTAATTCACATTGCATAAGGTAGTTACAGAATTTTGAGTGTATTTGTTCGTGCCATAGAAGCGTACAGTAATACTACAATGTAATTTATTACAGACCATACCGAAGATCACTTCCTGAATACGATTGTCTACGAAAATCCATTAGATGATAAGAATTAATAAATACATAAATAAATAAATAAATAAATAAACACATTAATTTAATAACTAACTAAATAAATACTATCATAAATGAATAAATAAATAAATACATTGCCACACATATCCTATCTTTGACTGATTTCAGACATTGACGAAAATACTGCAATACATGTGCTTAATGATGCTTCAAGTGGTAAGAAATAAATATAACAAATGTTTCTTTATGGAGCGCGTTTGAATTTCCTAATTATATAGATATTGCTTGGTTAGTGTTAAATAAAGATAAGTTCATTATATACCTGTTTAAAAACGTTCTTCCTGTACATCGCCCGCGAATAAAGGTTAATTAACTTAAAATTGAGTCAGCTTTTGAAACGGATTTTAAGTTACCTGTTATTTCAGTTATTTCACAAGCTACCCGAAAGAAAGGTAACGTGATACGGAAGTTTCAACACTATGGCATACTAGTAAATGTGAAATAACTTAGTATCCTACATTGTCAATACGTTGTCGTTCTGCAATACTAAAACACGCAATCTGACAGTCCAGAATTCTATAAATGTGATCAAATAAATATAACATCTCTGAGACATCTGAAACATTAATACTAAATTCATTTTGTTCAAATCAACCACAAATGTACACCGAAGAAAACAAACCACAGTCGGATGTAGCTGCAATGTCTACTCTGGGTAGCTGTAAACTAGACAAAGTTTAATGAAGTTCTTAACATGTTTATGATATTTCCCAAACAGTGTGACTGTCAAAACAGGTGATCAAAATAAAGTGATAACATTTAGGTCATATGTTAATTCAAAATATTTTTTTTTTTACAGAAAACATGCATGAAAACAACGTTATTGAACGCCGCTTTATAAATTCACCGGGCAATTAGAAAATTCTGAATATATACGTGTACATGCGTAACCAGGAATACGTCCTTCCCTCCCTTGCACAAAACTCAACCCCTGTTATATATGTCGTATTATATATACCAATTCATTTTGCTTAAATATAAACAAAGCGAAACTCCAGCTGCAACAGCATGAGAGAACTCTCATTAGCAGTCCGAGGTCTTTTATTTATGGCAAGTGACAAATTGCCAAAAACAATACACAGGACAAAACAATTAAAATTGACTGTAGCCTCTGAGGACTGAAAATATGACAACATTGAAGATATGTACGGGGATACGAACTACTGCATCCACACAGCACAAACCTAAAAAAAAAATCACCAGCAATAATTTTCAACCAAATGAAGGTTGTACATTTGAACTGAAAGGCTTGCGATTTTCTTAAGTACGAATAACATGAGCGCGGGTATATATGTGTTTGGTAAATTGTTACTAGCATTCCGCGATTTTTTTTTTTTTTTTTTTATCAAGGTTGTGTTTGCTTAATCCTCAGCCAACTTCAAGTCGTGTGGGAAATGTAATAAGTTACAAAAGAAAGTTTCAGTAATAAATTCAATGCCTAATATTCAATGTCCGAAATCGAAAACATTTCAACATCCAAACATATAAATGCTTAACATCCAAAGTTCTAAAATAAAATACTGCACACGTATTACATATACATGTATTAATTATTCAATGGCTAATACAAAACACAGTTTATATTACAACATACCGTTTATGGATTTACTTATAATTACTTTAGGTCTGTTGTGCTGGTAGATTTCTGAAAGTTGGAGGCAACATATATAAATAGTGATAAGATGTATAAAATGATATTGATATTTATTTCAATACAACCATTGTGTAGTGAACGTGCATCATTAAGTACATGTGACTACGAAGTGAACATTCTCATTAAACCTCCAACAATAGTTCTTATTAAACCTCCAACAATGTAAAGCACAGGTGATCATTATCAATAGAACAATTCAAAGAAAACCATTCAGAGCAAACACTCATTATTATCCTCTGTCCTTCCACAAATAACTTAAAATTCTACACAGCATAAAATGAGACTTTGAAACATTCTAATTGGTTAAAAGGTTTAATGAACAAGAATTGGGTTCGGCAATCTTCCAGGAGAGGAAAAATCTATTAAAGCTTATAATTGAAGGAAAGCAACCAATTTGATTTAACAGTAAAATCAACAATTACATGCCCTGTTACATGTATTCGGCCCATTTTTGTGTATTTTTTGCTGTCAGATTTGTATCTCATATAGCCATAGGATGGATAATTATTTTTAAAAGTCAAAATAATACATCTGATTAATGGATTGTCCATTGTCATTTGTTCATCGACGTCCTGAGATACCCGGTCCGGGTATCCTTTCCTCCAACAATCCATCCATCCATCGATCGATCCACCGATCCTTACATTCACCCACACATATATTCATTCATACCTGTGAGCCAATACTTTTTGAACACAGTTCGTGTATTAATAAACATTATATGATCAAATATTTATTTCAGAAAGTGAAGATTCCGAGATGTTTACTCGTGCTGGTTCAACAAGTAAGAAAAACTATATATTTACATTCTGTTCATTTAATAGAACGTTGTTCAGACCGCTAAGAAATTGAAAACAAAATTGATAAAACTGACCGTAATAAAATGGTTGACACATAACCAACAATTTGAAACCTTACTTCGCATTGTTTAAAGGGATTTCAAAAGCGTCTCGACACGCTTTTCAAATAATTATGGTTAGTTTGTTGTTGTGAAATTAGCACGCGGTGCATATAACCAATTGATGTTTACTTTCGAAATTCCTTTGTTTACAAATAGAACACCCGAAACAGCATGTTTCGGATAGAACGTGAAATAAAAGAATTTAGTTTTGCGGTTCGAGCATCTGCCTCTCACGATGAAGACCAGGGTTCAAGCCCCTGAGAGTGCTTGTCACAGTTTATTCTAATAATATTTAACAAATAAACGTGTTTTCAAAAATTTGTGCAAAGCGAATCAGATATCTTTTGAACGGAAACTGCGACAAAGACCAGTTTAAAATATAAATAACTTTAACTTATTTATGCATCGCTTCTATGAAGTCAAGAACTCCCACGGCCGGCCACTCAAGGACTAATAAACAATACATTGTCATTGAAATAAACTGATGATAATACAGAGAAACACACCGCATTTATGTACACACACGCGCACGCATGCACACACACACAATCACACACACGAGCATATTTGAGCAAACATATATTAGCACATAACAATAATTGTACTATTTTGATAATTTCAGGACAAGAATACAAATACGACGGGCAAAACATATTTATATTTCATTTACCAATATCATTGGACATGTTCCGTTACGCGCTGGAAATGGTCAGCTCAGTGATGCTCACGACAACGCACGTCTTCGTGGATGGATGGGGACATTTATTTGTTGCTTTAAGGCTTCCCATCCTTCGAAATATTGACGGCAAGACCAACAAACCTTAACAATCGTTATCTATTGACGGCGAAGTGTGTATTAATTATGAAATGTGTGTCATCTATCATCAATCGCATTTAGGTTGTGAGTGTAAAATATCTGAATGCACAGATTTGTATCTATGCAAATTATACATTGAACTATTTTGGACAATATTGCATTAACTACTTTTACGCTGATTTTGTATTAGGAACACTTTATGGTGTAATGCTAGACAAGTTTTATTATACGTGCACGCATACAAATGTGCATGCTTATTATTTATTGAGTTCAGATTTTTAATGTTTGCAATGCTTTGTTTTAATGTTTGCTGTTTTCCCAATGTGAATGGTGAAAAGATTATAATATTATTGCAAGTTATTCACTATGATCAGGAGGTTTATCGCGTACCTTGCCCATTCTTGTCTGTAAAAGGCCTATGTTATATTCGAAGGTAAATAGAAAATCGTGTCCGCACCATTTCTTCTAAACTGACAAATGTGCAAATTTTAATAGAACTTATGTGATCTGATAATGCATTTCCAGTTAGATTACGTATTTGTATTTCTGTTATAAATATATAACTATATTATATGTCGTCTGATCATCTGATCTGAGCCATAGTTGCATTAATAATAACAAACAAGAGGGCCAAAAGGCCCTAGGTCGTTCACCTGAAAGGCTATGGAACTAAACTGTTCTGAAATGCGGCCTCGAGAATGTTTGATAGCGTTTTATTCAAATTTGCCATGGCGACCCATATTGTTTACCTTACATAACCCAGTTTCGAACTTGTCCCAAGATATTATTGAAACAAATGTTGTGTGCAATTTTCAAGAAGATTAGGCAAAACTAGAGTTTTCACATTTATTATTTACTATTTAACCTAGTGACCTAGTTTATGACCACACATGAGCCATTTTCAAACTCCGCCGAGATATCATTGGAACAAAGGATCTGGGAAATGTTCATGTAGATTGGGCAATAAATGTGACCTTTAGAGTGTTCACAATATTTTTAAAGTGTTCATTATACCCATATAATGACAACTGCCCCGCCTCATAACGGCCACGTTTTTCAGCAGAGTGGAACCATTATCAAACTCAGCCAAGACATCATAAGAACAAAGGTTCTGAGCACACAGAGGTTAACAAAAGGAACATAAAAGGCGATAAGAAACAGTATTTTAAATTAATATATATTAATCAAGATTCTGTTTTGTTTCTTTAATGGTTATAATGTTAGTAAGTAGTACAATGTTACAACTATTAGCAATATAAGAAAATGTGTTTGTGCATACATTGTTCTTTGTATGCACATGCTAGATATAAAAAGTTCTGCTGATTACTAGTTTCAGTTTAGATTAGCCAAAGAAAAGCTGTGCATACATTGTTTTCGGTATAATAAGCACATGCTATATATAAAATAATCTGCTGATTTCAAGTTTCTGTTTAGATTAGCCAAAAAAATGTTAACAGTACAGAGTCTGCTGTTTTGGTTATATTATTATATACAGTACACTTTCAATATAACGGAAAGGGATGCCTTAATATCTTCAGACGACGTGTGCGTTTTAACACATAATAACACTTTTTCGAACAGTACTGTATACAATACCACTAACACAAAATGATGTGATATGTATTAATATAGCAAATTGTGCACAGTTACATAAAACACGTTATAACATTTTTATACAGTTAAAGGATACAACAAAAGTATAATAGCATAATCTGCTTGAACATAACTAGCAGTTTCGCACATGCAAAATGTATCATTTGGTTTTATTAAACGATATAAACAATGTAATAAAATAACTGCTTATTGTGTAGTCAAGTTACTGCTTTATAATAATGCGTACCATTTGCATAAATAAGCAATTATAGTACAATTGTTGATTACTTTTTAATTCTGTTTAAATATATTATCATTTTATGTATGCGTTTTATTACCTATGTACTACTTTTTATATATACACATATTTGTTGAATGTTTTCCATATCACTATAAAAAAACGCGAGCCAATCAATGTTTACTAATCGCAAGCTCTAGTTGTAACTCAACTTCAAGCTTGGATGATCTTCTGGGCGTTATTGTGTTAACGATGGTTTCGAACTATAGTGTTCAACGAATAAAATGCACGCACGCCAGCGGTCCTCTTCGTACATTTCACTATAGCCAGTTCTTGTATATCACCTCTGGTATTTTTATAGTGTATCTTGCCATCCCACGACCGCACCAATTCTTTGTCCGAAACTTTCCTTTTAATGGCCATTGGCACTTTCTGATTGATTTTGCGTCAAGTCTTCGCTCAAAAATATGCCTGTTCCTTTAAACTGTCTCCTGCTCGACATCACTGTGTTTCTCTTCTGTCTTGAGACAAACTTTACTATTATCGGTCTCTGACCTTTCCTATTCTATGGGCGATATCAATATCAGACTCTTTCAGATTTAAGTTTTGAATTTGTTCGTTTAACAAGTTAATTATTTTATTTGTCGTGATTTCGGCCGATTCATTGGTAGTTTTTCGGTCAGTTGTAGAATCTTTGGGAAGACCAAAAATTCTAATGTTGTTTCGACGCCCATACTGTTCCAACTGATTTAATTGGGCTGACTGACTTTCTAATCTGTCGTGAAGGTTCGTGACACGTTGTATCTATTTCTCTTGATTTTTATCTATTTGCTTTTCGAGCATGCTTATCTTATTCTTCAAATTTTCATTATCTTTCTCTTTAGCGAATAGTTTGCCTTCAAGTACATCTAGTTTGTGTTCAATTGATTTCAGAAATTCGTTTTTCATGAGATTAACTGTGTCTACTATTATCTGTTTGAGGGCACTGTTCTTACCAGAACACAGACTAGCCAATTTGTCATTGATTGCCGCTAATTCTGTTTTGATGTTTAGCTCAGACATTTCTGTTTCTTTTTTTATAGTTTCCGTATCAACTATTTTACCTTTCGTTTTCTTTTGTTTGGTCGATTGTTTCTATGGTTTTGCGTTTATACTCGTGTCCAATTCAATACTACGTGATTCGCTGTGTTTACGTTTTGCAATATCTGACATATCCGTCTGATCAGTCTACGTGGTAATGTTGCTCAGTATACTTTTTTAACAGTTTACATACTTCGGAGCTCTAGGCATGAGAATCTCGTGCACTGCGGGTAATTTACACTATCGTATGTTTTCAATTTAACAAAATGGCTACTATTGCAATCTACTTTTCAAGACCATTGCCTAACTTTTTATTTTCTAGCCATTATAGGATATTCTCAGTGCGAACAAATAAGCGTAAATGTTACCAGTATGCCCCTGTCTAATAGTATCCAACTTTTAAGCACGTATTTATCACAGAATCACTGATATTTAATAATTGATTACACTGTAAAAATTGTATGACTCTCACTATCCACGCATGCGCATAAATCTCTACTCCGGACCAAAGCAATTCCTGTTTACATGCCTGAACGTGTATTTTTTATTTCTTTTACTTTGTGTTAGTGATTCGCATGTTTTCAACAATTTTAAGGACAACAACAGAAACATTCCAAATTATTCAACCGTTTCGAGTTACAAACGCTTTATATTTGTATCTATTTCAACTGACGATAACTGATTAACGAAACGATATTGGTTGTTACAGTATATTACTTTGTCAGTAGTGTTATTTTGCTCCCTAACATATACTATTCTTTTAATTTTGGAACCTGTTACAAAGGGTTTAAAAATGTCAAATCGACAATGTGTGAACATATCCCTTTAAGTACTTAAATTCTGAAATTTACCAATTAAAGTTTATGACAAAGGAATGTATCGTTTTATGCTTATGACGCAGTAGTTGCAGATCAATTATTTAGTATCTCATATGCCCTTGACCCAAACACGAATTCTATTTTAGTCTTTCGACTTTAACGAAGAATAAGTTAAGAATCTTTGTATTACATATCGGACCCGAAAATAGCCAAGCATATCTGCATTTATGTGATGAAATCGGGAGTGAGCAAAAGATAAATAAGAACTGAACGGTCTGTACGATATTAAGCCATCCAACATTGATATAATGCTCATCTTATGTATAATCGGATACGATCTACGTGCACGTGTTTTGTATGTTGTGAACTTCTATTGATTATTAATTTAAAATATATTGCAAGATAGCAAGGACATGGGCTTATACCATAACATCATTTATCGTATCGGGTTTCTAAAAAAAAATAATGGAAATACATGTATGTACATACACAATATTTACTTCAGTAATGTTTCATTACAAAAATGAGGTTTCACAGGAAGCACTATTCGCAAATGCAATTCTGTCTTTGTCATAAATCTCCTAGACGCGCGTATGTATCGAGTTTAAATAATTTTCACTCCTCTTAATAGATGTAACAGACTCGATTGACATTCGGTAGGCCTGCGGTAATGTGTGCAGTTAATACATTTGACATCTAAACATTAATGTTTAGTGTGTTTGATTTTTGAACACCATATAACTCTGTATTAATATTAGTTTGACAATGTAATACTGAATAATAAGGTTGATAGATTATTGTGAATACAATATACAATCGTTTGTTTGGTGAGTGTTACAATTTGAAACTACACATCAACAACATCAAACTATTTGAAAACGATTCAAATAATTAAAACGTTATGATGACAAAAATAACACAGCGTCTAATAATTTATACAAAACGTGTTCTACCTGTTGATGACTATATCTAGACCATGTTTTATCGTCGTGACCAAACTTCTCCACATCCCAGGCTCCTCCGCCACTCGCTAACCAGAAGCGCTTTGCTTGGAATGTATTGTCTCGCGTATGACGTCTTCGCCAGCATGGTGCATGGCGGGTATGAACAACAAATATCGAAATATTAATAAGTTTGAACTAAAGAGAGAAAAAAAAAAAAAACAATATACGCTACTTAATGACAAATAAAACCTTGGTGAATTTATTTATATTAGAATCTTAAATATAACAATGACAAAATGGTAGGTGTTAATCGTGACCATAGGGCGAATAAATTGTCCAACAAAGCAGACTTAAGGCGACCGCGACCATTAAGGTGCCGGTGACTTAATTCTCGTAATTAATTACTAATTACCTATTTATGCAATCATATTGGATTTTTGTATGGACATACTCTATGACCTACACAAATATTTAAAACGGTATTAGGTTCGTTGTAAAGATGAATATATTTTTCTTTATTTTTGGAAAATATATTATCTATATGGTCGTCAAATCCAGGCTTCGGACGAATTTTCAAATATATCGTTTTTATTCTCTTAAACTAATAATATATCTTATGGGTTTGACCCTGTAAAGAATGCTTTTATAACACTGCTTTTTATAGTACTGTCTTTCCGGACATTCCCAGTACCTTTCGATTAAAGAAATCCGTTTATAAATTTTGAGGTGTCTTCAATTTTGCGTTGTGTAATTTTAACTGGAAAACGTTTCGCAGTGAATGCGCGTTGTTAGCAATTCAAAAAAAGACTTAAGAAGCACAGCTCCTGATTGCTGATTTCGTTGAGGGATGTTGTAAGTGTGCGTTTTATACTATTGTATTTAACAAAATTATTAAATGTAAACACTACAATGACCCCAGCAAGCAAAATATATGGGACCCATATGGGTCCCACATGGGTATTTCAACCGGGAACCATGTGGGACCCATATGGGCAGCCCATATGGGCTGAATATGGGTCCTATATGGGTCCCATATGGGCTGCCTATATGGGACCCACATGGTTCCCGGTTGCACTACCCATATGGGCAGCCCATATGGGTCCCATATTGGCTGCATATGGGTCCTATATGGGTTCAATATGGGCTGCATACGGGCAGTATTTGGGTCTATATATGATCCTTTTTTCATCCTATATGGTAGGTATACTGCAATATTCTGTAAGTCATACCTGTCAGAGGTAAACAAAACACGAACGTTATCGATAAGATACAGTTTTAATCAATCAACAACATTTACAGTTGAATCTGACAATCATATCATGGTCAGCATATTTTAATAGTTGTACATGTAACAAAAGCGTACAAAACTAGTTAATACAACAAAGAAATCAGGGAAATTTCAATATAAAAATATATTATTCTTAAACAAAATATTTCGTTATTTAACACACAAAAAGAATTATCAGAATACCGGTATTTTGATTATAGATATTTAAATTATCTGGAGAGATACACAGATATGATATATACATCATACAGCTGATGCTTAAAAAACCCTTCAATATCAATACAGGAAATGTGCTTATCTACCAGGTATATAATTTTATCAGGCATACAAATTTGAAGAGGATGTATTAGAAATCACTTAAAAGTCAATTATTACATGAAAAATATTAAACAATATGAAACACATTATGTTAAAACGCAAAAAAGGATAAAATTCCCAACATTAATGATGTTTCTCTTTATATAGAGTAGTCACCATCAATTATTGTATGTACTCACTTATTATATATGCATGCATATCTTGTTATTGTAGACTATATTCACATAAAAGACAAACAATTGCATGAAATGCAAATGTTTAGCATAAGCAGTAAATACAATCTCACACATATAGAGAAACACTTTCTACTGAATACTTGAGACTAAAAAGACATACAAACATTACATTGCCACACAATTGACATACTTTATTGTTATTGCAATTGATAAAGCAGCCAAGTTATTTCACAAAAGAAGATAAACTATTAATGTAAATGATTAACACAAAATGTCACATATTAAAGGTTTTTCTGTCGATCACCAAAGTCACCAAATCGTGAAACGAGGCGCCAGCTTTTTTTCAATGTGGCGAATTTCATAACTCAAAGTCATTGCAAAACACTCTGAATGCTCAAGACTGGAATGCTCGTATTCAATTGTACATCACTACCGATCACATTGTTTTATGTAACGATGGACTTTATAGACCTTCTTTGTTTCCACCCGCCACCCTTGCTTTAGTCTGTTATTTGGTTGTTAATGTTCCATAGCCTTGTCGTTGCAGCCCAGGAGTCGAGTGTTAAGCCTTGAAACATCCTGATGAAGATTCTTAGGTCTCGCGCTATTAAGGAAAAAATCATAATTTATTCATTTAAAACGTTGATTGTGAACTGAAACATAAACATGTTAAAATACATATACTGTACAAAAATAAAGGTTATTATTATTGGATCAAAGTGATTCAAAGATTCTAGTGTATCTTTCCGACTACTTGAACACGCTATCGGTTTAAAACAAATAAATATTGTTCATACTGTTTTGATGATGTTAATACTTTTATTTCTTTTTATTTAAGATTTCCTTTGTTTTGGCATGCATAAACATCACATTTTACAACTATCTGAAAGGCTTTTATGGGCCGCGTTTACACATCACGAAATGTCGTGATAGGTATTTGTTAATGTATTTAATATGTAAATGTTTTATTTACTTTACATACAATTTTGATTGCAATTTATTTTGAAAACGTACATAACTTGTTAATATAAAATGTTTGATTTTTCTGCATTCCTGGTGGCTTTCGGTAAGTTTCTATGCGCTTTCGGTTAATCATGTGACACATACCATTCTTTTCTTTGGTACGTGTGCTGATCCATCCATATTTTGTATTATTAGCTATTGGGGATATAGTTGACCTTGGAGTAGCATAATGTAGAACAGGCTGGTGGTACATGCAACATTTGTGGTTTAATTTTTGGCTGCCTCATCACGGTCCACAAGTCTTCGTGGTATGCTTCAAAATTGATACGTACATACAAATAAACAATAGGTAAAAACCATCAGATACAAAATCAATAATAAGTCGCGGTATAGATTTTTTTGACATAATATATCGAAATTTCAATTACTTCCCTTGTGTTTTTTCAAAAAATATTTGACCAGGCTAGTTATTTCTATGCCATGCGAAGAATTAGTAAAGCTTCGCCACCGTTTAATAACGATTCGCCACTGTTTAATGCTGATTTGCAACAGTTTCATAACTATTAGCCACAGTCTCATAATGATTCGCCACACTACTTTGATGATTAAAACAAAGATATTTGGTGGAAATTGATGAGCATTATAATTTAAAGGAAATGTGTGTGTTTTTTATAAGTTGCATTTAAAGATACATGTATACGAAGAATACAACATCACTAATAAAGCTTATTAATTTGTACTTTATAATGCACTATGTACAATATTGAGAATTATGGCAATGCCGACGACTACGACAATTATTGTTACATGAATTTTATTGTGTCAAGGATACCCGCGGGTCAGATAAGCGTTGACGAGTACCCGGATCCATTTTCACTACCTGGGTACCCAATGACTTGCGAATGGAAATAAGTACTCATATATTCTCAACAAACATTTGAATCAACATTATGATTATGCACCACAACTTTACATTGCATGTTATCAAATTTAAAACATTAAAGTATCAAGTGTTGATTATTGAAAAGTTGCTTTGATGTTTTGGGATGACAAAAAAGTCACATATAAGACAATATTTATTGTATTGCCTGTATCACATTATGCTAGTACATTGTATAATTTATGTATCGTTTTGGACATCTACATGACATTCATATTAATGAAACTACAATTTGCGTATTCCATAAAACATTAACTTGACTTACTATACAAGTAATTCAAAGCTGAAGGACCGCAAATTTCTCTTTAGCACCTTCATATTGAATTGGTATAACGCAACCTCCTTGTGAATGTCAACTGTCTGCCCACCAAACATGGAAACTCAAAGGTGACTCACCTTGAATAACAAAACCTTTTTATTAATATAGAATTACAATGAATTGTTAAAATTGACAGTTTACAGTTCGACAGTGCAGCACAGTTTCTGTATACCCTGCAATATTTTGCAACATAATGTCACAAAATTGAAAACAAACGACTGCCATCGTGAAAATGCATGGCAAATGCAAAACAAAAATGGACAATACCCCCAAAACGCGTTTACAACTATTCTGTACACACGATATGTGCATGCATTTCAATTGCAGACTGATAATGTGAGATGTCATCGAACAGAATTCAAAAGTACTTTATTTACCTGTACAAATGTACGACTTACCGTTTGTTTCGAACATTTTTGGCGCTACCGGAAATTTCGTATGCGCAAGCTCGAAATAATTTATTTTATGCAATTATGCTATGATTATAATCTTCGATGCACTTTATTGATAAAAGTTACATCTAAATGATAGATTAAATGTTTTATTCATAAAAATAAAACCTATATAAAAAAAACAATCCAAATGTATGTCGGGCACCTGTTCAGGGCTGTTGTCGTTTAATGTGAGCCCAAATGGGGCCCATATGGGTTGTAAATTATGTGCTTATGGTTGAATTACTATTTTTTGATAAAATATTAGTAGCTTCGATCAATGCAGTCACATACTAACACAAAAATATAAGTTTATAATAAATAAATACCTTTTAAAGTATTTTTTCCCACAGTGCTGTAATATGGGACCCATCCGGGACCCTTATGGGCAAGCCTATTTGGGCTGGCCCATATAGGTCCCATATGGGTCCAATATGGGCAAGCCCATACGGGCTTGCCCAGAAACAGCCCATATGGGACCCATATGTGCATGTTTGCTGGGTCAGTATTCTTAAATTCAACATACATTTTTTCAGTCTTATCATCTTGGCTTAGTCCTGTAATTTTAGCGCATGCCTGTGTGTACAATAACCCTTCGCACTATGTGATCCAAGATACCAGGGTGTTGCATTGCCTGTAGTCTGAAAATGCGAAACTTTAGAAACGGTAAAGAAGCGACCACGAAGGCGTGATCCAGGCCAATCAGGTTGAACCGAACCATGACAGCGAGAACCAAACCACTACAGTGATTTCTGCACATTTTTATTTGGTTTTGTCTCTTTCTTTTTTTTAGTGAATGATTGTTTGCTCACGTCTTGCTTACACTGATTAACTATATTACGGTGCTTGAAATAAAGAACCAATGATATTTATTCATAAAGCTACAGCGTATCGAGGTAATTGTTATTTTCATCTTACCCATTTCTTACACGAAGCAGGTTATTTGCCTTTCTTATTTCCGCGTACATTGCGCATAGAATAAGATCTTGTTTAACATGAACAAAAACACGCTGGAATGTTTTATGTATTTGTCATCATTTGTCATTTGTCATCTGTATACAAGTTAAAAAAAAAAATCCGCCCAAACATATATTTAACTTCGCCTTAATACTGCATGAAAAGAAACTAAGTATTACTATACACATGTAGTTCACATACAGCACGTATATTTATTACAGAAATATACAAAATACAATCATTATCGCCTACTTTTCAATATCTCATTCCCGTGTGAATAGAACTATAACTCGATCGAAAATAACCAAAATAAATCGTCTAAGCAATGGCTGTTGTTTACATAGGACCGCATAAGCTGACGCTACCAGACATTCAGGGTTACATCGTCAATGAGATGTCTAAGATTAAGCCGTAAATCCCTGATGAAAAGTTTCCAGTTACTGAAATACAGTCTCGGACGCATGGTCAGAGGTCAAGGCGCACAGCCGCCACTCTGCACGACAATGTACTGCCAATACTAACAATGTCAAGTACATGAACCGTAGCAATGTCACAAGTATACATTATATAAGCAAATAGATCTACATTTGGGTAAACTTACACGTTGGGTATCTTCAAACAGTGTGTCTGAATTAAAGGACAAATATTATTATATATTTGCAAATATGTACACCGCTGAGCGTACACAATTAATTATCTTATGAACAAACTGTATCAGTTTTGTACGTACCGAAAATGGGGTTTGTTTAAGACTCATAAACATTAATAAAATATTAAAATATTCAAATAATAAAAACACGCACGTCCGTTTTTATCAACATAACCTTACCCTACACGAATACTCGCAATTCGCCTTTCTTATTTCCTCGTAGTGGACCTTTATGAAGTTAAACATAAGCATTCACTATTTAACTAATTATGAACATATGATATGTATGTTGTAACATAATGTTAAATGTTTACAATTTAATAAATGCTCGCAGGTTTTATGTTATCATATTCGAACCTCTATGTAAGAAACTTAATTCACCTTAATGCCGCCAAAATATATGTTTGACTTCGCCTTAATACTGAATGATAGCAAAGAAAGAGCTGTAGTTAACAAAAACTAGGGATGGTAACGAATATTCGAACATTCGAGGACTGAAAACTATGTGAAAATGATTTAGTTATTGGAAGACTTAAATCTTAATATAAATTACGAATTATATGTTAACCCATAAATATCGATTTTCCTTACCACCATTGAGTTT